>CM076905.1:28896130-29340037 GCA_039519145.1 Kokia cookei
AAAATTTACAAAACAACAAATATTATTTTCAAGATATTTATATATTTATATTTTAATATTTCTAATATATATAAATGAGAATTATGATATTTGAACTTATGTCATCTTGATTTTTAACTAAAATCATATTTAATTTTTATACCAATTTTTTTTAAGTTCGTTACATAAATGTTTTCACCATGCGTATACCATTATCTGATAATACATAAAAAGTTTTATCCGGGTCTGTCATTATCTCGTTTTTCATATGTAAAATAAATATATATATATATACAAAAATGAGTAAAACTACCTTGATTTTACACAAGTTTAAGTTCTATATATACACCAAATCTAGATTTTGGTACACCCATATCTGAAAAATCCATATTAAAAGAAACACACGTGTCAAGTAAAAAATACTTTAATTGAAATAAAAAGCAAATGAACCTATTTAAAAAAAATAGATTATAATTAATATGATAAAGTTGAGATATTGAAAATCATAATATCTTAGGTATAAATCTTATCATAAATTTCTATTTTTATTTTATATAAAGAGATAAAAAAAAATTATTCTCATAAAAGTAATTGTTATTTTGAAAAAAGAATGTGTTTTTAGTAATTTTTTAATTAAATTGAGAATATTATCAATTTAATCAAACTCTTGGCATGCACTTAGAATAGAAGAGATGATGTTTGTAAACTCTTTCCTTCTTTTTTTCATGGATGCTGATGAAGAAACAATATTTTAAAAGGTAATATTTATCATGATATTAAAAGGTAATATTAATGTGTCCATCTATATAAACTGATGTATAGAATTTATATAATAAGGTAAGAATTTGATAGTTAGTAGAAATTTTAATTCTATAACAAGAACTTTATGAGTGGTTTCAGTGATAGAGAGAATGTTATTCATTCTAAGAGATTCGGGTTCAAGCACCTATGTGTGCAAGATATATGTGCGTTATCAAAAAATGTAAAAAGTATGAACAGATTTTACCATGTAACACTTTAGTATAATAAAAAAAAACTCTATAACAAGGTTTCAAATATGATTATATATATTTATTATTTTAGGGTAAAATTATACAATTTATCACATTATTTTTTAAGTTTTCATTTTAGACATTAAAATTAAACAATTTCATTTGAAGCACTATTGTTAATAATTGTTTTCATTTTGGTTATTTTTTTTAGGATTTATAAAGAAAACTTAGGTTTTTTTAGGGAAAATAAAAAAAATAAAAAGATAAAATTATTTTTCATAATAAAAACTCAAGTTTCCCCCTAAAACCCAAGCAATTCCACGTAAAACTCATGTTTTCCTTTTTACTAGAAAAATAAAATTAATTCTAAAATAAGGAAAATACAAGAAAAAAAAGATAAAATGATTTTTTTTCTCTTTAAAAACCCAAGTAATTCCATGTAAAACTCTATGTTTTGTATTTTTTACAAAAAAAATCCAAAATTAATTCAAAAAAAGAAAACATAAATTAAATTAAAAAAATGGTTTTTCCTCTAAAAACCCAAGTAATTTCCTATAAAGCCTAAGTTTTTCCTTTTTATTGAGAAAACTAAAATTAATTCTAAAAAAAAAAATAAAGGAGATGAAAAGATAAAGTGAGTGACCAAAATAAAAATTTACTAAAGTTGGATGACTAAAATGAACTTTGGATGAATAACGGGTGACCAAAATGGAAACAGTTGTTAATGGTGGTCCCTAAATTTCAATTTTTTTTTTTTTTGGTTCCCAAAATAAAAACATATAAAAATTAAGTGTTCATCTATGCAGTTTATCTATTATTTTAATATATTTTTTATCTTATGTATATGTACCACCCTTTAAACCAAGCACCAAGCCAAAAAAAATTATATAGATTTGATATCGTTGGAGTGTGGAGCGTAAATATAGTGACAAGGCTTAATTTTCAAGTGTGGGTTTAATCAAATAAAAATTGTATGATTATGTATTAAGCATTATTTAGTTATGACTAATATTTATTATCTGCTCCGAAACGTGGCTATTTGAATACACTAAGTAATCATGGTGGTTGATAAATCCTTTAATAGGATGGTTTCCGAGTAACTCTAATCTATTAAATCCGTGATGTTACAGATATATTTGTGTGTTGTATTATGATGGATGAATTTATATATTTATTTTGACACTCATGCGATGTGATTAAATGTTACGCTTTTTATTAAGTAAATCAGATATCATAATAAATTATGGATACTGTTATTTTTGTTCTGATTAGCATGAAAAGAGAACTCATGTCCATTGTTTTTGTTAACAAAATTTGATCGCATGTTAAGCAAGCTTATTGAGATATATATATATGTGTGTGTTTATGTACAACATATCACATTGCATGATGTTGGGATTATATTAAAAGGAGGAAGTTTTTGATAGTTTAACGATCTGTACATTTTAATGGTATATCTACATATTTTAGCAGTATATCTGTAATATTTGATGGCTTGCCCATAATTTTGATGTGTTGTTAGATAGATGAGTTCTGGAGAATTCTTTTATGGTGTGTAGTGGTGTTGGGTAGGAACTTTTCTGAAAAATCTACATTGATATTATTTTGCATATTGACATATGTGAAATTGGACTGCTATATTCTGCTATATTCTATAATGCATGTTCTGAATTACTATTTGTTATGTAAGTTGACTCACACTAAGCTTATTAGCTCAGCCCTTAGTTTTTATTTAATTTCAGATAATCCTCAGAAGTTAGAATTTGAACGCAATTTTTGGAATAGTTCTCGAATGATTTTGGTTTCAAATACTTCAAATCTTATTATATGGTTATTTTATTATTTTGGACTGTAATAATTTTCTTATGAACTATGGTATCAAACTTTATATTTAGGGATTTTATTTTATATTTATATGATTTGAAGTTTTAATCAACTCATTGATATTTTATTGGAAATGCATGAAAAATTGGTTTTTTTAAAAAATATATGTTTTTAATACAATTTTTCCGATACAGTACTTAAAAAGTTTGTTTTTGCCAAAATAATTCATCTTTACTAAGAAACTCCAAAAACGCCTGATGATTTCAAAATTTACATGATTCCTTTTGAAACAAAGCAAATAATCGAGATCACTAGTCTTAAATAAAACGGTAGTTGGTATTAAAGAGTGTTTCTAAACTAGGAATTATTTTTCTGTGTCAATCCAATGACGAATGTAATCTTCAAGATTCGGTCATAACGTTTAGGTCGAGTTTAGGAGATTATAATCGTTCTTAATTTTTTATTTTTTTGTGTATTATTTAATCATAAATGGTAACACGTTTATAGACAGTCAAGGTTTACTTGGAGGGGTAAAAATAATAGTCAATATCATGCACACGATTGAAGGAGTATGCAACTATCGATTTTAATTTTTTCTATCGGTACAATGTTTCCAGCACCATTGATCCCCAACTAAGTCGAAGAGAACAAAATCCAGAGAAAGATTTAAAAAAATTAATTGAGAATTGGGAATTTAGAATTGGGGATTACGGATTGTTTAAGTTAAAAGAATGAAATTTGAAGGGGTTTATATAGAATAAATTATGGTTGTTAGGTGTATTATAGCCATTGAAAAGTTATCATGGGAAGGAAAACACGACTAGACTTGCTCATGGATCGAATTACCAGTCAAGACTCGAAGGCTCACGTAAAATTTGGAAGGGTTTGAGCAAAAATATTAGGTCCAAAAATAGGCTTGGACAAAAAATTAAGTCCATTTAAAATATGGGTCGCGCTCGGACTTGAATATTCAAAGTTCGATCCAAACCCGGCTTGACTTATTTTAAGTTTATAATATTTTATATTATGTTTTTTTTATATATTATGTAATTTAAAATATATAAAAAAAAATTATATTAAATATATAATATTATTATAACGTAATCATTAACACAATTTTAAAATGTTTATATAAAAAATTTTAATAAATAAAATTGTACAAAATTATTAAATATTAAAATAATATAATATAAATATTTTTTTTAAAATAAAAATTATATGGATCAATCTAAAATTGGCTTGGGTGAATTTTTCGTAAATATGAACGGATTCGAACAAAATTTTAAGCTTAAATTTCGAATTAGATCGAATTTAAGTAAACATAAAATATATTAATATCATACTTAAAATCAATTCGAATTCAACTCATTCTGATTCATGAATACCTCTAAATACCTCCTACAAAGCATGCTTCCTTTCCTCTAAAAAAAACAATATAATGAATAAATTAAAAAATATACATTTTTTTTTCAGTATATTCCTGTAATTCAGCCAAAATGAAACTACAATGTTAGCGATCTTATCTACTCCGTCAAATACCCCTTCTCAAAGTAAGAAGTAGACTTTGAAAATATCCGACAGAACACAACATAAGTGTGGTTGTCATTTTCTGCACGTCAGCATCAAAAACCGTGTTCCCTTCGTTAGTTTCATCCTTCAAAACCGACGTCGTCCACTCAGCCGCCTCCACCCCACTTCAACGCTTCTTTATTACTCATATAAATCAATCAATCAATCGATCCCTCCAAATTATTTCCCAAACCCCAAAGGAAAAAAAGAATAACAATGTGTAGGTCTACGAATTATTACGACTTCCGGTGCGCCGATCAAAACCTTTTAAAGATCAAAGCTTTCTCCATCCGGATCTCGGGTTTCGATTCCTTTTCAAATTCTCTCTCTCTACTCTACCCACCAAGGATCAACGAATCGGCGCTTCAAGTTTCAGGGGCTGCTATCCGCTCTGATTCCTCCTCCTTCTTAGTTCTCCAGCGGATGGTTAATGTCAAGACGAGGAGCGGAGAGGCAATATACGGGAGCAGGGAGCGAGTTCAGGCGGGTGATGGGGTTTGCTTCGATGTTTACTCAGGAGAGGACAAGTTGTTGAAAGGGATTTTTAGAAGAGAAGAGCAGAAGTGGAAGATGGAGTGCAAGTGCGCACTGGAGACAAGGGATGGGAAAACGGTCGGTGCTGAGTGGGCGGTGGCGGATATTTGCGTGGCGGTGGAGGGAGACATGGCGATGAGAGAGAGGGTGAGGATAATTGCGAGGAAGAATAGGAGGGTGGGTTTTGATCAGCTGGAGGATATTCCAGAGGAGAGTGAAGTGAGCGGTGGATGTAGTTGCAGTTGTGTGGAATCAGACGGTGGCGATAAGGAAGGAAGGTGTGACGGAGATTGTGAAGGGATACAGGAGATGTGTAGGACGGGGGAGGGAGTGAGCTGGGCCTTTGATGTGGGCATTTGGGTGATGTGCTTGGGTGTTGGATACTTGTTCTCCAGAGCCTCCGCCAAAAGTTTGAGACGGATGAGAATGCTGTGACACTGTAAATTGTAAACCACAACAGGCTCTCTGCCAAACTTTGGCCGTTTCTTAATCTAAATTTTGGAATTTAGAATGATTAATTTCTTCTCTCGGCTTCAATTTTACTATTCTCTATTCTTATTCCCAATGTAAAAATGCAAGTGTATTAAGCTCAGGTCAATGATATGGTGCACGTGAAATCCACGCAATTTGCACTTATATTATTTGACTCTTTGACTTTTTTAATTTTTAAATTTATTTTTATCCTTTAAAATTTATTATGTTAAACTAATATAATTATTTTATTAACTAAAATCTATTATGTTACCCTAATTAGCATTCATTTAATCTCTGTAGAGGAAAAACGGTTTTCATTTCACTTTGAGGGGAAAAGTAAAAGACTTTTCAGGTTCTCAGAGATTTAGAGAAAATCAATGAGTTTTGATTGATAAATCTGTTGAAGGGAGGAATCTCATTGTTTCAAAATGGAAAAGCGGATGCTTCATTCAAGAAATGATTCAACTATGACATACGGTAACGATGGGGTTCTATGATTTTGATTTTCTTTGGCTATTGTTAAGTTAAAATTTATTGTATGATTTTTTATTTTCTTTTGTCATTTATTTTTATCGGATTGAAATTCCAATTTTTTTTTTCATTTGATTCAAAACCGTTTTCTTCTTCAAAATTGTTTTATGATTTTCTATTGTAATGTTGTTGGAAACCCTACAAATTTGTTTTATTTAATTCTTTCGAAAACATAGATACGAAGGTTCGATCTTGCCTGAAAAGTAAGAGGTTTAGATAAAAAAAATAGATCTAAAAAATATAATTGAATAAAAAAAATAAAATCTGTTTTTTAAATGAGCTGAGTTTCTGGTAAGCTTTTTTTGGTTAAATTCGACCTGAATTTATAATAAAAATTTGTTGTTATTT
Source organism: Kokia cookei (assembly GCA_039519145.1). Lineage (NCBI taxonomy): Eukaryota > Viridiplantae > Streptophyta > Magnoliopsida > Malvales > Malvaceae > Kokia > Kokia cookei. Next base: position 28,902,382 of record CM076905.1, read on the forward strand.
TTTACTGTTTTTCCATTGTTGTGCTATATTTTTTTATTATATTGTAATTATTTTATTGTTATTGTATAACTTTTGTTTTATTATTAATTTTATTTAGGGTTTAGGGTTTAGATAAAAAAAACTCATGTTTTAACTATTACTATGTTTTTATACGAAAAAATTAGTACTTTTACTTATGGACAAGAGTTGTAATTTTAAGGAAAAAAATTAAGGGGAGAAGAAAAGTAGAGAATTTTTTTATGGAGTGTATATAATTCATTAAACTCAAAGGAAAAAAAAATTCAACAATTAAGCAACCAAAAGGTTTTGTAATTAATAAATCTCTTAAAAATCAACAACTATAAAAATCTCTAAGTTTTTTTTATGGAGTTGTCAAGACCCAACGGTTTTAGATTGAATCTTAGTGTTTTGGAAGATGCGTTGGAAGATGTTTTCTTGATGTCTAAGATGTAGATTTGATTGTGGATGATAATTAAGATGTAGATTTGATTGTAGTGATAAATTTGAGGTTTTATATATGTTGATGGCATGGTTTAAATTTTATAATTTGTAATTTTTATTATTTTTATTTACAAAGTAAAAATTAATACTAAAATATCTTCATAATAATATATCTTATTTTAAATACGGAGGGAGTATGCTTATAATTTTTTCAATCGAAAGTTTAAATAACAGTACAATGTGTGAAGCATCCATTAAGTTTATGTATTGTATTTAATACAATAACAATATCCACCACTTCATGATGTAATTTATTCATTATTGAATTGCATTGTTTTCTTTAAAAATTATATCATTAATTTAAATATATTTTTAATAAAATTAATATTTTTTATTGGTTAATATATTATTTAATACATAAATTTGATTTTAATGTTAAACTTAGTATTTAGGTTTTTATTCATTATTTGATATATAAAAAATTAAAATAAAATTATTTATATTATTTGATTGTAATCGATCGAATTAACCCGATAAATTAATTTGAATCCAAAAAGTTTGTGATAGAATAATTTTTTTAGGACGACTCTAGAGTTCAGCAATTGGTAAACTTATATTCTTTTTTTTTTCATTTTCCTAATCATTTTTATGTTTTAAAATTCTATCTAATTTTTTTGTTTAATTAATCATAAGGTGATACTGTTTAAAATTGTTTGTTCTACTGAAGTTTGAGGTGACAATAATAGAGAGAAAAAGCGAAAAATGTTTGATGCTGGTGAGCGATGGGTTGTGGGATGTATTGACAAATGATACAATATGTGGGGTAGTGTGTATGTGTTTGCGCACTGGTAGACTGTCCTCGACGTCAAGGTCTCAGGTAATGATGTTGCGGCGAAAGGTGGTGCATATGAAGGTTTTGATAAGCAATGTTGGGATACTTTTGTGATGGTTATCGAGATTACTAAATATAAAAACTTTACGCTCTAATTGAATTAAACAGTAGTATAGAAAAGCAAGGCCAATCTCACAAGGATTGAGATTCTTAATATCATTTTTACGTGATCAGATTTTAAAGTCGTGACAGTTATCGTGCTGAGACTTGTAACGTACTGAGCTGGAAAATAAATAAAAGGGGTTTTAGTTGATAAATGTTAAAAATATATAAATGAATAGAATGGAGTCATAATTGAATTATAATTGCAAAATAAAATTAAATAATTGAAATTGAATTAGGAAATCAAATTTGCGAATTCTTAGCCTTGGACTTGGTATATTCCAGACTTGAATCAATCATTGAAAGTAGATTTTTCCTTCCAAACAATAAGTTGGTTATAATGACCAATGACGTCTCAACCGTCAACTCTTCCTTGTGTAGTTGATTCCAGTACGACCTGCAAATCAACCCTTACCTACTATGTAACCACGTAACATGCATTCACAATTTAAGATCTCGACAGTCATGCAATCTAGAAGAGCCCAACTCGAATTAACAACCTTAACCGCATGGGTTGTTTAAATCTGATCACTATCTCCATTGACGGAATCTAACTGGCTTTTTTCCACTTAGACACGTCAATTTGTTTGCGGAACTCGAACACAACAGATGACCATCTCGTTTTCCCAATTGTACGGCAAACTACTCCAACCCAATGTATACTTTTTGAGTTGAAATTGAATTAACTTTAAAGGACGATTGTGATTATCCCATATTCTGAAGAGATAATGAATACCATGTTATAAGGTTTAGCGCGAGTTCATTTATCATAAATTTTAATCGGAATGATAACCGAACTAAAGTTAAATAAAGATTAATTGAGTATGAAATTAATCATACTCGATTGGAGTATAAGAGTGAATTAAAAGGCAATTGTACCAAAATATAAAAAGAAAAAGAAATGGCAAAATGCCTGATGCAAGAATATGCAAATTACTTTCTAAATTCAAGTGTGTATTTAAGTCACAATTACAAGCCTTTATATAAACCTCTCAAAGAGCTAATTTTACATGATTTACTCCTAGAATCATGCTCAACAACCAATCACAAAATAAAAGTTTTTCTAATATACGATTTTGTCAAATAAAAAATCAGATATTTTTTATTAGCCTAAAAATAATTTTACAATTTTTAATTCGGCCCCTCATCTTACTTTTTGTTTCAATTTAACTCAATTTTGCTCGTTTTTAAACTTCGACACTCCAATTGCATCCTTTATTACATTGAACACACAAAATTTAATTTCTATCATTTTGTTTTGTTAACAAAATTGGCCTTGGTTAATCATACAGTCTATAATGTCAGCATCGTTGTTTATTATGATTTTAATCTTATAAATTTCGTCTTTCATTTTTTTTTCCTACATCCAAATATTTCTGATAACTTAATATAGTTTTATTAATTTATTAAAAAAATAGTGTTATTTCTATTGACCTGTGTATAAATAATACTTAGCAAATTTGAGCCTTAATTTTTTCTATGAATTATAATAATAGGTAAAGGCTAAATAAAAAATATAATTAACGCGACACGAATTCAAATCACACCGGAAACGTTGAACACCATAACTATCAAACCATCACATAGAGTTCATTTGAGCCTAAATTTTACTGCTAAATAAGTGCAGCGACCTTTTCTTATAATAAGACAATTTTAATTAAATAATTATAATGCAATTTATAAAAAAATACTTATTCTAATTTTTAAATAAGTAATAATAATTGGGAACATATTAGCTAGAATTTTTTAAAAAGATTTTATACAGAACATTATTTACTATATGGTATATGATATTTTTATTGTATTAAAATATAATACTTAAAAAACATATATATGTAAATTATTTTATAATATTTGTGGGAATGAAAATTTTAAAATTAATATAATATATTATATTTATTAGAATAAAAACTAGTTTTATTTTATAAGACAGAATTAATCCATCTGACGCTAGTAAACCATACTGTATCGCTAATTGAAGCAACTATCTAATCCACGTGTCAAAAAGTCATTCATCTAAGAATCAAACAGCGACGTCAGCATCCACCCGATTTTCTCTCTTTCCTTCACACCAGACGCCTTCCCTCTATATCGCAACTACTGGCGTCAACGGATCAAATAAACACTCAACCAAACAATCAATCAATAATTAGACAAGAGCGGCCGTTTTACTTAAATTCTTCTGCCGGCGGCTTTGAGTGACGATTTCTACGCGGTTATTGGTTTTATCTTCCAAGTGCGGTTTAAGGCTTCAGTGCATGTGGAGAATGGGAGGGAGTCGGGGTTATTCGGCGAATCCTAGCGACTACAAGCTTCTAGAAGAGATTGGTTATGGCGCCAGTGCTACTGTTTATCGAGCGATCTATCTTCCTTTTAACGAAGTTGTAGCTATCAAGTGTTTGGATCTCGATCGTTGCAACAGTAATCTGGTTCGGCTTTTTCCTCCTTATTTGATTTTTAGTTTTCGATTTGCTTTTCTTTACCTTTTACTGTTTCTAGTCGAATAAATTACTGTAACTTAATTTTATTTTAGTTAGTTATAATTATAGATGTTGTATTACTAAAATTGGAAATGATTGTGGGTTTCTTTGATGAAATTCGTTTCTTTGAATTCGGAGTATATTAGGTCTTGAATTATGATTAAATTGAAGTTCTTTCTCTTGCTATTTGTTCCTTTTCGAAAATTTCTAAATTGAAAGTTGTTCCTTCCATTGCTTATGAGGAAGCTAGAAAAACCAACTTAATTTGTTATTCGAACCATACAATTTAAATATGACCTTCCTTTTGTAGCATCCGTTCTATTTATTTAGCTGAGGCATTTCAGTGCTGCACATTTGCTACTGCGCGTAGTAGTGTGTCCACATTCCATCATTACTTAAATCTAGGTATCTTCCATCGGGGAACACTTGACAACGCTGCCACCACTGAATATTTGGGATTTTTCTTCGTTTTTCTATGAAAGTTTCTGTGAGTTTGTAATATTCACGTAGAGGAATTGAATTATTGTCCAGTTGATATGTCAAGGCGATGATTATGTTCTCACAGAATTTTTGCTACACAATTTGATAAAGAACTGAGAGATTAGAGTTTAAATTTGTCACATGTTTGTGGTGGGATTAAAATCCTGTTCTGTTAAACTGTTTTCTAAACAAAGGAGACAGCTCTACTCTCTTTACTATTCTTCTCCTTTCCTTAGTTTTCTCTTAATCCAAACAAAGCCTTAGTTCCGGTTCATGCATATTCAACTTCTGGAATGATTGTTGTTTTGTATATAGATCATCAATCGCTCTACTGAAAAGGTTATAAATTTGATAGTAATAGAATCAGTCAATATGTCTGCATGCCACAATTTACTTTGGCTATTGGAATCTTACTTATCATGAGAGATACAGTTTAGGTCTATATTTCTCCTCTTCATGTTAGTGGATGCATCCTCTGTTTATGATACTCTGACTCTTGATGGCTAATGCCCTTTTGTAGGATGACATACGTAGGGAAGCTCAAACAATGAGTTTGATTGATCACCCAAATGTTATACGGGCATATTGTTCATTTGTAGTTGACCGTAACCTGTGGGTAGTCATGCCATTCATGTCGGAGGGTTCTTGTTTGCACCTCATGAAGATAGCTTACCCTGATGGACTTGAAGAGTCTGCCATTGGTTCTATTCTGAAAGAAGCGCTTAAAGCTTTAGATTATCTTCATCGGCAAGGACATATTCATAGAGATGTTAAGGTCATTGCATGATTGACATTATTTTATCCAAATGATTTTATCATTCTGTGCGTTGATTTTTTTTTTTTTTTGACATTATAGGCTGGGAACATACTGCTTGATAACAATGGCACGGTAAAGCTTGCTGACTTTGGTGTTTCAGCTTGCATGTTTGATGCAGGAGATAGACAACGTTCTAGAAATACCTTTGTTGGGACTCCTTGCTGGTGAGCTATCTTTGTCAAATTGGTCAAAGGATTGTCTTTATCCTCTGCTCATCTCCAGTCTGATGCTTTTGACAGAGTTCAATTCTTTTTTCTTTTCTTTTTGAATTATTTGATATCCTGATATATCCTTTCTTTGCAGGATGGCACCAGAGGTCTTGCAGCCAGGAAGTGGATATAATTTCAAGTGAGTTTCAATATGTGTTTATGATTTTAGGTCTTAGAATTTTGCCCAAATACATTGGGTCAACATACAAGTAAGCCTGTATCTTAGGGGAGGTAAGTATTTTCTTCTTCTTGGTAGCAAGGGTTGGTCGTGGTTTGAACCTAACAGTTGTCCTGATTTGATCCGCGTAAGATATTTGTTCCAAAACCTCAAATTTCATTTTATCTATTCATCATAGCTTTCTGTTGAATTACCTATGTACCTCAAAGCCATCAGCTTTTTATATTCATTGCAATGCATATTAAAATATTAAAATGGTATTATGGCAATCTGGTTGTATTTTGTATAGCTATTAGGTTTGGATTGCATTGAATATGGCTTTGGTGCTTATAGAGTTGATGTAACTTGGTATATTTAGAGAAATGGTCCATTTTGTTTTCCACCTTAATTTTGTAATTTTATTAATTGGTTGCGTTATTGTACAGGGCTGATATATGGTCATTTGGGATAACAGCATTGGAGTTGGCTCATGGTCATGCACCCTTTTCAAAATATCCACCAATGAAGGTATCTAATCCTATTTGAAAAAATAGTAAATGGTGAGCAATGAGGGTTTGATATATGAGTTCTTAGTCAACATTTTATCTGTCTTAAAACTTTGCCTTCTAACAATAAACAGGTTCTCTTGATGACCATACAAAATGCTCCCCCGGGACTTGATTATGATCGTGATAAGAAGTTCTCTAAGGTACTGCTATTCTTTCTGGATGCAGTGACATGCATTTTATTTGTCAATATGTACACAATATGTTGATTGAGGTGTTTAATTGTGTTTTGCAATTGCTTATTTGTCATAGCAAATTTCTAATTAAAGGACTTCCAGTTGTAATCAGTCTTTTAAAGAAATGGTTGCCATGTGCCTGGTGAAAGATCAAACAAAGAGGCCTACTGCAGAGAAATTATTAAAGCACTCCTTTTTCAAGCATGCAAAGCCTCCTGAGCTTTCCTTGAACAAATTATTTTCTGATCTGCCACCACTTTGGAATCGTGTGAAAGCTCTTCAGGTTGCTGATCTCACTGCCACAGCTCAAAAGTAAGGTGTTTTGTACATTTTTCCACAATGTTTGTCTAATGTAATCCTTCTTTTCTGCAGCTTAAAGATGCTGCACAACTAGCTCTAAAGAAAATGCCTTCAGCAGAACAAGAAGCTTTATCACAGGTTAGGAGTCATCAATCAGAAGTTATCTTTATCTTAAATTGTATTTGCCTTTGCTTCAAATAACATATCTGTGAAAGATTTAGCTGTTGAGTTGGGTACATTTGTTTTTCTTACTGCTGGGGTGTTATCTTGTCTTTGTTTGTCAGAGTGAGTATCAAAGAGGAGTTAGTGCCTGGAATTTTGATCTTGACGATTTGAAAGCGCAAGCATCTTTGGTAGGACATATTTTTAGCTTTACCTTTAATAATAAATATTTTGATATAGAGAAATAGTATGCAAGTTAATTTCTTTGCTGGTTATATCAATTAGTGTATACTAAATTTTTTCACTTTAACATTCTAAGGTCTGTGATGATGATGACATTCATGAGTGCAAAGATGATGATGAAAGCATGAAATCAAGCCTTAGACATAAGGTCAGCAGTTATATATATATATTTTTTTGCCTAAGAAATCTGTGATACATCTTTGGACTAGGTTGAAATACTACCTTCTTTACTTATGTAACTTGAAATTGTATTTTTGTCAAATTTGTCCCTTATAACAAACTACATAATTGGTTCTTGTTATTGGCTGACATGACAGGCTACAGCTTACTGTGAACCTAGTTTGGGAAAGTTGAGTTTAAATAGGGAAGTATCTCAGGCTGAATGCAGCAGTCCAGGGAGTCTCGAGTTATTACAAACTGATTGCTTGAATGGAAAGGGAAAGAATCCGGAATGCGATATAGTTGAAGCTGGTTGCCAGGAGATTGTTGGTTTTAAGAAAAATGGATTAATGATTGATGTTATGGGATCAACTTCAGAAAAGGATGTGGTCTTAACCAGAGCTAATACAGTGAAACTTAGGGAAACCCAAACCGGGCCACTCACACCTGGTGTTGTTCTTAGTCATTCATCTTCAGATTGGGTTCATAACTCTGAAAGGTCAGCTGTATTTCATACTTAGGTTTGCTTGGGTGTTTCATATGACTTCTCTCTATGGGCTTTTAAACTGATATGAACATGTTATTTATCCACGTGATCTTTTTTTTTGTGGCATAAGCATGAACACATTTGATTCTAATTTTAGTCTAAATTGGAGCCTATAACATATGGGAACGGGACTCAATCTGCTATATGATGGCTGTAAGACATGATTAGCATTTTAACTTCAAACATGAATGTAGGTCTTTCTTTTTGGACTGTTCTGTTGCCTGTGGTTGTGAGAATAGATGCATTCTATAAATTGGGCTAGTTAATTCACTCTCACATGTTTTTACTCTGCTGCTGAATTATGTTTTATTAACATGGTTTAAATGTCGAGCTAGTAAAAATATACTGCTGTTTTGGGTTATTTTTAGCTCTCTCCACCCCCCCCCCCCACAGAAAAAAAAAAATTAACAAAACAGAAGGAAAACTCAAGTCTTGATTCCAATGTTCTTTGGGTTGATTCAACCAAACATTGATTATGATGGATTGTTTTAAAGTTACATATATTTTATAGTTTCCTGTGTTATTTGTTATTGCTTTGGCCTTGTTATGGTTTAGAAATTGAAGAATAGGAAAGTGATTTAGCTCATTTGATTTCATATGTGATTAATATCTTGTCTATTTTAGTGTAAGAAAATAAAGTGGAAGAGAAAATCGTAGATGTTAAGCCTATGGTCTGCTGATGATTAGGTTTGACAATGAAAGTTTTCTTGCAAATGAGAGAGTTCGTCAAGTTCGTAAAGCACCAAGCTTTAGTGGTCCATTGATGCTTCCTAATCGAGCATCTAGGAACAGCTTATCAGCTCCAATTAAACCATCAGGAGGTAACAAATTCATAGCATTTAGGATCATTATTGTTTTTTTATCACCTGAGTCACCACCAGTGCTACTTTTATAGCTGCTAGGATATATATATTATAGCAAACTTTTCTCCTAGGACAGGGTTTAGGGATTCTCTGGACGAGAAGTCAAAGGCTAATCTGGTGCAAATTAAAGGTCGATTTTCAGTAACATCAGAAAATTTAGATCTTTTAAAGGTAAGACTCAATTTTAATACTTCATTTGTTCTCTCGTGCAACTTCACTAACCAAATATTAATTTCTAGGATATTCCTTTAGGTACAGTTTCACGCCGATCTTTGCAGGTGGGCTATTGGTCTTTGGCTCTTTGCTTAAATATCTTATATTAACAATATTAATTGTCCACTTCTTATTGGTTGCTCTGTTTTTTTCTTGAGTTTCAGACTTCACCTATCAGAAAGTCTGCTAGCGTAGGTGATTGGATACTTGAATCAAAACAAGTGGTTTGTGATCGATATCTTTCCTTCAACGTGGTTGATTATGAATTTTTGCACTGTTTCATTTGTTGCAACATTTTGCATCTTGAAGCTTAAGGATCTCTTATTAACAGAGGAACTGGTATTAAGGTCTGTGCCCAGGTAATAAGGTGAGGCATAAATCAGAGAAAGTTCCTCTCTTCCTTCTGGTGGGAGACACCTTTATTGAGGCACATGCCATTGAAAAGGCACAGAAAGACTTTCCTCACTCGACCAACTTTTTTCTATGTTTGTTTATAATACAACGAGCTGATAGAGTGATAGTAGCAAAAAGAAAAACGTGCTATTTTGCTGCAATAGAGGAAAGGTGCTAACATCCATGTATTAACAACTTGATAACCACACTTTATAGAAATAAAATATATATTCATCTCATCTTATATGTAGCCCTATCAATCTGCTAATGGAAGCTTTCCAGTATGTTGCTGCACTAAATAAATAAGTTGTTTTCATATGGACCATTTCTTTTCAGGCTATCAATCATGCTCCTAAGGATTTGACCAACGGTATTGTGTCCTCATCCATTCTTACAACTCACCTTCGAAATCTTTTCCAGCAAACCTCACTTCAACAGGTAAAGACTTTGAGTTGAGACAGTATCTTATTTTGTTTATAGATTGAGTGTCTGCCTTAATGATGAATGATGTTCTCACTGGAAATTTTTTTGGTGCGCTAGGATCTTATCTTGAATTTGTTGAATAGCTTGCAGCCAGCTGAGGTTGTAGATGGTCAGTAAAAGCTGATCTTCCTATTACTTTGGCATGATTAAACTGGGAAATACAGTGTTTAGCAGTAGTAATCATTTTTCTATTTGGTTTTTCCAGCCTCACAAAATGGAAAGTTGTCTCTTCTACCTCGTTCCGAGAGCAATGGGAATGTGAGAGCCTTGTCTATGTTTAGTGTTAAGTAATTTCAAGTGGTTTCTTCTTTTGTCCATCTCTGATCTTCGTGTTTGAATAGGTTGAACTTGAAATAGCAGCTTCCGAGAGGGAGCGTCTTTTGCTCGTCAAGATCTCAGAGCTACAATCTAGGTCGGTTGTCATGAATTCTATACCTTGATTTCCCACTACACATCCAACTTTCTCCTGATAGTCTCTTCGTTGAACACTTATTGTGGCAGAATGATGAATTTGAGCAATGAATTGACTGCTGAAAAGTTGAAATATGAAGAGGTGAGTTTCTTACAGAGTTTTTATATAAATGAGAATAGCAGCTGATTAGAAAAAAAGAAAAAAAGAAGCACATGATATATGGAGTAATGATTTGAACAATGAAAATGCAGTTGCAACAAGAACTAAGGCTCATGGCTGGTGCAGAAGAGAATGGGGATGATGCTGCGTGAAAAAGAAGGGGGGCGGCGTCAACAACGTTAGAAACAGAATACGGCAGGGAGCTCTTTTAATTACATGCGGGGTTTACTGAATAAGCAAATATTATGCGTACATCACGGGGATGTTTTCTTCCATATTTCCATGTAAATATAATTTATATCCCAGAGTGCAGAGCAGAGGCAAAGCCCATTTATCATTTATTTGTTGTGGAACGTAACCTATAAGCTTTGGCTTTCTGTAAAGAACATCTTTTGTATATTATTATTGAAAATTGTATATACATACATACATACATACATACATATACCCGAGTTATTGAAATTTACAAACAATCCATTTAATATCTGTAAGACCAAACTTGTATTTATTACGTAGAATTGTTTTATCTTTATAAAATTAGAACATTTATCGTTAAAAAATTGACTATTTTAGTATTAAAAACAATCACCCAACGCCTGAACCATTGTTCTTCATTTTCTTCCATGCTTTCCTCTCGCACATATCTTAAGCTCTTTCATCTGTCAGTACCTCTCAAAATCCCTCCACTAAAAGGTTACATAATTTATGCTTCTTGGATTAACGTTAAGGGTTAATATGTTAGTCCCAAAGGTATTTAGTTTATACTTAAATTTTTTAGATCTAATTTGTGTCTAAATTTATATTTTTCATTCAAGTCGATATCTTTACACCGGCACCGTTAATTTTGTGTTTACGTGACTTTTTAACATGCCACATGGTAAACAAAATTTTAAAAAAATAAAGAACTTAAAAAATATATACATTTGAATACGAAAACCTATTTATCCATATTCATTCTAAATGTGTCTTTTTAGTGAGATTATATATTTTTAATTTTTTTCTAAAATATTAATTTTTTAAGGTTATTCTTATTTTGATATATATATAAATTTAAATTTATAAAAATGTAAAACATATATAATTTAAAATATATAAAAAAACATATAATATTTTGAACAATATATAAATTTATAAAAATATATATATATATATATATATATATATATATATATATAAATATATAAAATTATTAAAAAGCACGTCCAGAAGGAAAATAATGCTTCATCCATGTTCATTCTTGATATCAATTGTTTTATTAATTTATGTATTTTAAAATTTTATATATTTTTAATTTCAAAATAATAATATAAATAGCATGATATTTTATTAAAAAATTAAATATATAAATTTACTAAAAAACATCTGGAACGAATTTGGATCCGTATATGGACATTTATTGTTTAAGTTCATTTTTAATATTAAAAAAATTATAATTTTTATTAATTTATATATTCTTACAGATTATTTTTATTTATATATATATATATATTTATCACATGACATGTTGAGAGGCTATCACATGTCACTTCCGGATTGACTATCAGTATTATGTTAATATAGACTAACGGTGTTTGTGAAGAGGTACCAACCTAAGTGACATAATAAGTGTTGAAGTACCAATTAGGTAACAAAAATAGATTAACCTAAAGTTAAAAAAATGCTATAAGACAAGGGTTAATTGCATTAGTCTCCAAACTCAAAACATTGTAATTGAGGTTTTTAAATTATTAATATTTTTTCATTAATTTTTTTGTTAACTTATGCATTAAATGTCAACTCAAATGTAACATGAAGCATATTTAAAATATACATGTCAAATTTTATTTTTTATACAATGTCAAAGAATATGCATAATCCATTTTTAATCCTTAAATAAGATGATAAAACGTTCTTGAGCGCACTCCAATCTACGCCCCTGCATTAGCAACAATGTAAATGTTAACGAAACTAAGACTCAATCGACACGAATAAAATTTTAAATACGCATATATATCTAGTGTATGAACAACTTTCTTTTATATATATATATATATAAAGAAATAACACTATACTTTATGTAATTTTAACATGCGAAATCTAAGCTATCTATCTGGTAAGTACACATGAATTTGATTGGTTTCTAAACAAGTGACCAGCATGACTGAAACCATGATTGATATGATGTAGATAAATGGAGGAGTGATTAAAAGTTATGAAGTTAGAATACTAATTTAAAATAAAGACGATAGTTTGGGAGTCGTTTTGGAATTAAGCCATAAAATAATGAAAAGAAAAGAAAGTGCAAATTCCCCGGGAAAATCACGAAACAAGGGGATCCGCCTCTGCCAGACAGCTTTAGGATATAGGAATGAAAACAGGGGAGGCACACATAGTCGCACCCCCTACCGATCTCCCTCATAGAAAATGTCAATTCTTCGCTTCATGCCAATTGGCTCTCCTTTTTTTTTTCTAGCTTTTACAGTTATCCGTTGCTTTCACTAATCTCTGTCTCTCTGTTTTCATTCGGATCCTCATTACCAGGCCAAAAAGAAGAAGAAGTAGAATAGCTGCGATGGAACCATTTTACTTGGTGGTATTCGGGTGTCTGGCCTCCCTGGTTGCAGTATTGGAGCTAAGCAAAACAAACAAAGATCGCTTTCATACCTCCTCTGCTTTCAATTCTTTCAAAAACAACTATCTTGTTGTATACTCTCTGATGATGGGTATTCTATCTTTGTGCTAGTTTACATGAAATTTGATTTTCTTGTCTGGGTTTCATCTAGAATTTCCTTATATATATTTTTGTTTTTTCTAAGGAAATCCATGCTTTATGTCTAGTTGCTCTTGTTTTGGTTTTTCTAATCTTGGTGTTTATCGTGTACTCAAATACAGATAATTAAGGATTTGCATTTCATTTAATGAATCTTCATTTGAATTGACAATCATCTGTTTGCTTCTCGTTCCGAAACTGATTATGTTGATCATAAAATTAAAAAAAAAAAACAGCTGGGGATTGGTTGCAGGGGCCATATGTTTACTACCTTTACAGTCATTACGGATTTGGGAAGGGGGAGATTGGCCACCTTTTCATTGCTGGTTTTGGATCTTCCATGTTGTTCGGTACAGTTGTTGGATCTTTAGCTGACAAAAGGTAAGATGTTGGGTTGTTTTAGACTCCTCACCCAAGTTTCTATCCTTACTGGGTTCCCTGCATGCTGAATTCAGGGGTCGAAAGAGGGCTAGTGTCACTTACTGCATAACTTACATACTGAGCTGCATTACCAAACATTCTCCACAGTACAAGGTTTTAATGCTAGGACGTGTCTTGGGTGGCATTGCAACTTCCCTTCTTTTCTCAGCCTTCGAATCTTGGCTTGTTGCTGAACACAACAAGGTGTGTCATTGCTACCTTCGTTGCTTCAACCTGCAATTTGATGGAACTGTGTTAAGCTTCGGGTTTTTATAGTTTCTGTACTTTTGTTTGTTTTGGTGATTGCCTTGATTCTGAGTCTGTTACAATTTTGGATTTGACAGCGAGGTTTTGATCAACAGTGGCTTTCTATAACATTCGCAAATGCAATATTTCTTGGAAATGGGTTGATGGCAATTTTATCTGGGTTGTTTGGTAATGTACTGGTGGATAGTTTGAAATTAGGCCCTGTTGCTCCATTTGATGCTGCATCTTGCTTCCTTGCAATTGGCATGATAGTTATACTGTCCACATGGACTGAAAATTATGGTGACCCTTCGGAAAACAAGGATTTGCTTACTCAATTCAAGGGTGCCGCTGCTGCCATTGCTGCTGGTAATTCTAACCATCACTTACGATGAATGCCTAGGCTACCAACTATAAACTTTTTTGTTGGGTATTTATTTCTGTTTTAGTCTGTATAATATGCTGGGAAATCTACTAAAGCAAGATCCATGTTTCTATCAGATGAGAAAATTACATTGTTGGGTGCCATACAATCGCTGTTTGAGGGTTCAATGTACACCTTTGTGTTCCTATGGACACCTGCTTTGAGCCCAAATGACGAGGACATTCCACACGGTTTCATATTTGCGACATTCATGTTATCTTCAATGCTTGGAAGTTCCATTGCCTCACGATTGCTGGCTCACCATACTCCAAGAGTTGAGAGCTATATGCAGACTGTATTCATGCTCTCTTCAATAGCCCTACTACTTCCTGTTGTCACAAATGTACGTATTTTTGCACATATTTTCTCCATTCTCCCAAAAGCTCCCCGGAAAACTAACTCTTTTAAGTCTCAACAGTCGTTGGTAGCACCATCAAACGTGAAAGGTGGGAGCATCTCGTTTTCTGGGTGTATCCAGCTCATTGGTTTCTGCATATTTGAAGCTTGCGTTGGGATATTCTGGCCATCTATCATGAAGATGAGGTCTCAATACATTCCTGAGGAAGCAAGAAGCACTATCATGAACTTCTTTCGCATTCCTCTCAACGTCTTTGTCTGCATTGCATTATACAATGTAAGTCTACCATTCAACTTTTTTTTCTTGTTTCGATAATGCCACCGCAACAAGTAAAAGTTCTATATGCTGTGAGCTGAATGTTATTAAGTTACCTGTCAGTCACCAACAGGTTCATATGCTTTTTAATTTTGTTGCAAATGCAATATTGTTTCTTTGAAAGGTAAAAGCACTTCCCATGACCGTCATGTTTGGCATGTGCTCGGCTTTCCTTTTTGTGGCATCTTTATTGCAGAGGCGTCTTATGGTGATTGCGGAGATACACAAGTCGAGTAAGTTGTGCACTTGGCTTTATCATTCTTCTATACGCTTCACCTTGGAGCTTCATAGTGTCTAAAAATCAACTTTCTTTTGTAATAAATCTTACTGCAGGATCACAAGATTGGCTAAATATGGAAGAGATGGATTCAGAGGGAGTTCCATTAAATGGTTAATTGATTTCAGAGGGAATAAACTTCTGACACTAAACTGTTTTAGTGCTTGCAGCAAGAGCCATTTTCTTGTTAAAACGATGACAGAAATATAGATTTTAGGTCTCTTTTTGATTCAGGTAATATAGTTCAGAGCTCCTTGATAATGTCTTTTTGAGCCTTCATCATTTTTTCACCTTATGTTGTCCTGGAAACAACTTGCAACTAAAATGGCTATGAAAATTGAAAATCCAAATTGTAAGAATAAGAGAATTTATAATTACAAGTTGCATCTAGTCATTTTACATCAAGCATGCAATAATATGCTTAAATCTTAGCTTGAAATTCATGTACAAAAGCACTTGACAGTTTAAACGGAATTCCTGCTCGAAAGCAATATATAAACAGATGTGTTGGTATGCAATTTCCTACTTAACCAAGGTATACTTGTTCAAGATTCACAGAGCAATAAATTTTAAGAATGCTATTGCTAGGTGAAGAGTGGGCAGCCTTCCACCTTAATACCTTTGGCTGTTGGACAGCTAGCCAGTGGGCATCCATCCAGATCATTTCCCCACCAATCTAAACTAATATTTTCTAATCCCAAGCACAAATATAGCACCACACCCATAAAAGCAAGCCCAGCATCCAGTGCCCCTGAAAGAACGTAATTGTATCGTTGCCATAAATCAGGTCGATACCTATACACCACGAAGCCAGACAGGAATCCAACAATGATCCATGTAGTATAGTTGACTGCAGTAGCTGGTGGCATCGTGCCTGTTGCACCTATCAGGACTGGCATGTTGATGAGCCTAATCCATTCTTGGCTAGGGAAGGCCTTGGAGGCCAACCAGACAAGTAGAGGAGCCACTGCTCCTGCAAGGAAGAACCAATTGACTGCCTCATAAGTTCCCAAGTCCCCGAAAATTCTGCGGGGTGCTATTAAACCCCAGATGACAGAAGCATCATAAAACACGGTATCACTTGGACATGTCCACACGCTGTTGGAGGCTGTTGTGTCGCAAATATCAGGGATGGTCTCCATCAGCCACCAGGCAGTTCCCAGATACACAAAGCAAGCAATGAGGGTTCCCACGATCTAAGACAAATGAGAAGCCATTGTCAAATTAGTGGGAAATAAACATTCAGCAGAAGGAAAAGAAAAAAACTACTTTTACTGAGACCTGTGCCATGAACATTGTTCTAGGTGGAATTTTCATATAGTGACCAAGCTTGAAGTCTTGCAGGAAGGTAATGGCCTGTGTCATGCTTATATATCCGTACACCTTGAAGCACATATTAGCTACAGGATATCCTGGATATATATACCCGATTATATATTCGGTGATAATGTTCAAACCTGGCGTCTGCAACATAAATCTAGCAGTGATGTAAAGCTGCTTAAGAATTATTTTTAAGATGTTCAGACAACTTAATAAATTATAAATCTAGCAGAATACGATGGATTACCTGGTTTGTAATGGCTGTAATGATGCCTATCGGAAGTGTGAATACGATGGCAATGCCACATGCTAATAGAACCCCCCACCATGGAAGCTGAAGTTGATCATTGTAGTACTGACAGGCAAATACGGTGGCTGCAATATTAACCAAAAGGATGCACACAAACCACCATTCAGGGACTTGCTTATACTTCCTCATGAGTCTGGTGTGTATGTCCATTTTTTTATCCTGGAAACTAGCTTTGCTTTGCTCCCATATTTCTCTGCAAAACTGTAACCTTCAACATTCCATTCAAGACAAACTCAAGCCTAACTGATCTTTGGTTATTAAAATATGATTTACCTTCCATGGAAGAGCCCAACATGAACAATTGTGGCAGTTAGTGCAGCGAAACCAACACCATAAGTCATTGCAAAAAATGTGCTAAGGTATAGAGGTCCTTCTTTCTCATAAGCGGCAAGATCAAGGTGAAAATTGGAATCAATGATAGCAGTGATATTGTATTCTTGGCCTGTGGAGGTGAAGAGAGTATCGGAGAAAATGGGGAAGGTTTTGGCGGAGTAGACATTAAGCCAGTAGCAGATGGGAGTCAAAACATACATGACGAAGATATATCCTGCAGCAACATTTGCAGTGGCAAACCATGGGCTTGCAAGTGGGCTACCAAGATAAGAGGAGATGGTAGACCAGTCCAAACCAATAGCACCTATTCCTAACCCGTAAAGGCCGGAACCGAGTTGTTGGGCTAGCACAGATTTGGGGAATATCCAGCATATCCAAGAGAGGGAAGTTAGCATTTGGAAAAGGTAGCCAGGGAAGACATAGTAAGCAAAACTGCAAATGAAGGCAATTAGGAAGAATTGGGTTCTGGTCACCCCACCCTTGGCCCTCTTTTCCTTCTCGTGGAGAGCCCTGTCATGATCCCACGTTTGAACAACTGTTATAAATAATGGGTCAAAATATTTTATGTGCCTAAGCTTAAGACCTTAAGCCTTGTTTTAGTTGTTTTTAGACTACTTGAATTTAAATATTTAAGCTTTTTTTTCTCATTTATACACATGTCTAATTTTTTTTGTTTAATTTTGAATTTTTTTTAATTTAGTACTTAAGCTTTTTTTCTTTCTCAATTTAGCATCTAAATTTGTCAAATGTTATTTCAATATACTAACATGTTATTATTTTATGAGGCGGAAAAAATAATGAATTTAAGACCAACATGTGGTAGATTACATGAAATTTGTATAATGCTTTGACAAGCTTAGGTATCAAATTGAAGAAAAGTCTTAAGTTAAGGTATCAAATATTATATTAAGCAATTTTCATTCTGTGCTGCTACTCAACTTGGTGTATTGATTCTCATCAGCTAGGTCCTCCTAAGATTTCCCAGTGGAACACTCAAACTGAGCATCGCTATCAGCGTCAGAAAATGAAATCAGAGTTAATAGGCAACTATAGAAAACTACAAATTCGCCGGAATCTGGGAATATCAGTCCGGCAATAAAACAAACCATAATCGGATTACCTGAAGAGAGAAACTTGAACAAGATTTGCTGGCCACCACATAGCAGCTGGTTCCACTAGGTACCTCCTGAATATACCAGCCCATCCGAACCCCAACACCTACCATTCAAAATTCACCTAACTATTTAATTACAACCAAACCAAACCAAACCAACACACACTCATCAATGCAGCAAGGAATCGACAAAAACAGGAACAGACCTGAGTAGTTAGGATGACAATCAAGGAGACAAAGAAAGTAATGTGCTTCTTGTAAAACACCTTCACAACAGTCACAACATGGATGGCATAAACGCTGCCAGCTCCAGAGTTGGCAAAGATTGTAATAAGAACATGTTCTTTGACATTGAAGGGCCCTGGATTCAAGGTGAATTCCCAGCAACTTCCTTTGAAGAAAACGCGTTTTGTGATCTTGGCTGCCATCAATTGGCCAAGAGGAACCACTGCAATCTGGGCTGAGATGGCCGTGATTGTCAAGGGTTCCGTGCGGTACCAAAAGAACTGGTTAAGAAACGACAACAAGACACATGAAATGGTGCCCAACACCCACATTCGAAACGTCAGCACTGGTAGCGAAGGGTCATCTGTGGTTGGTACGGTTAAGGCCACTTGTCTCACCGGTGAATTCTCTTCTTCTTCTTCTTCTTCTTCTTCTTCTTCCACTTCTTTGATCTCTGCTTCAGATTTTGATGCCAAGGCCTCTGACAACGATGATGATAGATTGCTATCCTTTTCATCCGTAGATACTGCAAATAAACAACAACAAAAATATCAAGATTCATTTGGTTTTTACGCATTGAAACACACACACACACAAAACAAAGAAGAAAACTCACTGAGAGGAGCTCTTATCTCATCTTTGGATTCTTCCATGGCTTGCTTCTGTTCCTTGGCCACTCAAGCAAAAGACAAGACAAAAAAAATCAATGGATTCTTAATAATTATAGCATTTTTTAGCAGAAAATGCCCTGCGTTGAGTTGAACAACTATTGGGAATACTAGATAAGCTGTAAAAATTGATTCATGGCTTGGGTTTAAAATTTTGACTCATGCATTAACTACATAAATTAATGCTGTGGTCGACCAACCAGCCCTTCTGCTGGTCTACCTCCAGAGGTGAGACACCTTTTTTGCCTCGTATTCATTTCTGACGACTTTGTAACTAATATAGAAAACTCTGTCAAAATTTAGTATATTGAAAAGGATCTCAAATTTATCATTTCTATTAAAGCAATGGTGGTTCTGAATTTATATAATTAAGAGATTTGACTCCAAAATTCGGAGAAAAAAGGGAAGGTACAGAGTTTCTCCTACCTAATCCTTCTAACAGCTAACAAAACAGGTATATCTGAAAGTCTTAAAAGAGTATCTAACGAGATTCAAGAATCTTGTGTTGTCCTGACAATTACATGTATACCAAAAATACCCCCCCCTCTTTTTAACCATGTTTTGCGGCTCTAAGTTTGGACGCTTTGTTCCATATTTTTACTCTAATATTTATTTTGATATTTTTGTTTCAGTTTATTTAAAAATTATAGATATTTATTAAAAATGTACCATGTCCATGTATCACATTTTTGTATTGTTCTGCTTCCAAATTATAGGCCCACGTGGTCACTTGACATCACCATTCATGCAAACGACGACATTTTTTTATGATGAAAATGTAGTAAAAGAAAGAAAACATGTGCACTGGCATTCTTTTGATTTCAACACTAATCATTGAGACTGTTTTTTTCTCAAAAAAAAAAAATTCAAGTGAAGTTCTTTTTCGGTGTTGCCCATTTTAATTAAGCCTTAGCCCAAAAATACATTGGGCCTTTAAAAGTTTAATTCGACCTAATAATTTTGATTCCGGTTTCCATAGTTTTCCTACTTCAGGCCTTTAATCTTGTTTTAAAGTTTAATTACACCTGATTTAATTTTATTTTCCTATTTAAATTTTAAAGTTTAATTCCACCTAATTTAATTTTACTTTCCTATTTAAATTTTATTATTTTTAGCCGATTGAGTCTTAAATCGATTGACATTATCATTGTTACCATTGCAGGAGAACATGGATTTGAGTGTGATGAAGCGCATTATCTTTTTATTTATGGGTTGGGAAGAGACTATGAATAGTTTTAAGTATTGTGTTAAAAAGACGAACCTATAATGAGATTGTTCAAAATTTCTTTTATTAATTTAAACTTTCTAATTTCTTAGTTTAGCTATCACGGTTTTTATTGCAATAAATTGGAGGTTGAAAGTTTGAACACGCTTAAAATGTATAATGTTCTTTATTTTATGAGATTATGGATAGTTTAAAAATTATATAAAAAGATAATTTTATAATATTATAAAATGAAGTGTTTAATAATATATTCAATGATTAAATTAAATCTTAAACTTAGTTTTGGACGATGCATGTGTCACAAAATGGATTTAACTGAATAAATTGTGTGGCCTTAGGTTAAACCTTAATAAAAATGATTATGTCGAATTAAACTTTAAAAACAATATCAATGCCTTCATTACATCATCGAAAAGGAACCGATCTATCTTCCCTAGGAACTAGCACAATACCTTGGTGGGATGTTACAGAAAATACCTTAACTTTAAGACTCATCTTACAACTCATCGGTACAACCATTGATGAAAAAAATCCATCATACATATGTGCTTAGCATAAGGAATAGTAAATGTATTAATCTGATCAAGGAAATTTAGTCTAACCACAAAGTCATAGTCATTAACTGATATTACCTCAAATTTTCCTTTTCATGTTAGTGTCCAAGTTGCAATTCCATTCCTTTTGTTTTGCCCATGGTTGGAAGACTTTTTGAGTTCACTTATCTTCATCCACCTAATTGCTTTCTCAATTTTGAACCCAAAGCTCCTAACAATTTTTTCAAAATTAACAAATTTGTTGTCTTGTTATATATATATATATGACACTTGTCACACTCTCAATTTTCTTGCAGAGTTTTAAAAAAAAACTCTACAGATAATATATCAAATAATTACTCTTTGTAAAATATCCTAAAATTTTTTGTTGATTATCACAAATTTAAAAAATGGGTGAAATTTTTTTACATAGATTTATTAAAAGTTTATATAAAAATAAATAAAATTTTAGTTAAATTGGTAAAATCAGAGTGCCTTAAGTTCAAACATCACAATGTGTAGGATTTTATTTTATATAAAAATCTTTAAAAAAAGACAAAAACGCCTTTATAATAATATAATTTTGTAATAATAATTTTTTAGTCACCAATTGAATTGGTATTTAGTTGACTTGGGACATCAATTCTTTTAGGCTCAAGAATACACCAAGTGTAACACTCTATACCCAACCCAAATACCAGGTCCGAGTATCGAATGTCACAATCAAATCAAATTAAGTATCAAAATTTCTAACCTAGTTATTTACACACTTAGACAATATCAAATTTCAAATTTTTAACTTCCACTATAACTTATATCGTGCGAGTGTTAATTACTTACAACCTATATATCTTAATAAGTTTAACAATTATTTACAAATTTTATTATAAGACTTTAATACATATATATCTAACTTAATCCTTGAGGCAGGGCCTCTAAGGGCGCCCATCTATATGAAAGAAACAATTATCCCACCCAATACTCAAATTTGGCAATGTTTGACTTGATCTCTCCACTTGATTCTCGAGTTAACATCTACCCTTCATTCAACGTAGTAAAATTCATAACTTCAATTGAACTTAGTGAGATCCTATGCATTTGTATTTATAGAAGACTTTTAAAATAGGGAAAATGAAGCTTTATGCACAAAATTAAAAACTCTCTATGCTTCGTAGAAAAATCCACGATTCTATTTGCATAACCAAAGCCTTGTTTCCTCTGAGCAAAATTTTGGCGATTATTTGAGTTTTTGCCACAACTGCAAATCCATACCTTGTTCCCTTTTATCCATACTGAACTCCATGAGTATTTTCCATATTATCTTGGTAATTATCTGCTTTTTGACTTAGCCTATACTTGGTCCCTTACCTAAATAAGGGCTCTTTCTATTATCCTTTTTCACGGGCTTGAATATGATACAGGGATGACGAGATAACTTCCTCTTTTCTCCTGTCGGACACATTCTCATAATGTTGCTCCACGGTACCTTTTCACCTTGGTCTCATCTTCTAAGCTACTCTAATAAATAGATAATTCCCAACGGACTATCTCTTACATCAAGTATCCCTTAACCGGTTCCTTCCTTAGTATTCTCACATGGTCTTTTCCATGTTATGTGGCCTTGATGGACTTCTCTTCTTTCTATCTTCCAATTAACTACCTACCCAAGGTAGTTCTCTACGGACTACCTCGTTGTTAGTCCTTGTGGTCCCACCTACTCATTGTAACTATAATCGGCATACTCTTCCTGAACACCTAACGAACTGTATTGGTCATCCAACTTTGTTAGCGTCTTTGACGGTTTACTCATTATTCATACTATCTTTTTGATCAATTTCCAAACTAAGAATTTATCCAATTAGCAAGCATTCCCGGACGCCCACATCTATTCTATCTTGTGACTTATCGCTCAAGTCTTGTCGTGGCTTCTTCTTTCATGTCCTAGCGAACTGTAACACACCAAACTCGATCGAAAAGATCCGACCTAAATCCGACTTGTCATATTAGACATCGAAGTAACTCTCCGTTAACTCCCAACCTAATCTCCAACACATGACTCATACATAGCATGTGAACATAATGTTAATCTTTAACAAAGCAGTGGAAAACACATATATATAAAACAAAAGGGTTCGCCTGCACAAAACATCAAAGGATATAATCATGCGAAACAATACTTCCAAACACGTAGAAATATCAGTAGGTAGACACTACACTTAAACATCACACAAAACATTCAAAACATAGCTCGCATATCATTATCAGCATAAAAGGTCGCAGATTAGCAAACAAACATAAGCTCGCATAATAACATAGACTCGCACAAAATCATGTGTTCGCAAGATCCAACAGTTCACATGCAGAGAAATCAAACTTTAGAACCATTATAGCTCGCTAAACACTTAAATTACACATACATCCTAGTTTCACCAAGTAATAGGCTTCGCAAACACAATAAACATGTATGCAAATGATTAACTCACTTAAGCAGGTTTCGTATAAAATCATGGGTTCATACACATGTAAGGGTTCGTAAAACTAAGGGTACGCATGTAATAAAACTAATATAATAGGGGTACGCAATTAAATATAGTTTGAAATAACCAATGATTCACATGTAAATAATGTAGTACTATAAGGGTATGCTAGTAATTAACAAAATAGACATGCATGAATAACATCGATATATTAATTTTCAAACAAAAGGCAAAATCCATAACATAGTTTGTAGAAATAGAGTAAACATAATAACCTAACATAATGTACTTTTATACTTAAAAAAACTATTCGATAATCAATTTAACACAGTATCTACCGTCCAAAACAACATAGCATAAATTCATCGCCCGTCTCTATGGTTCGTCCATATAAATCAAGTGCCTCACTAGATTATCGACCTTGTCTATGCCATCTGCAATCTACTTACCTGAGACGTAAGAGAGGAGTGGGTGAGTTTGGAGAGAACTCAGTGAATAATTAGAAACCATTAGGTTATGCTTAAAAATAACATTTGGAGATAGTAGAAAACTTAGTTGAAAAATGTTTTGCGTGCTGGGTTCGTAGGTGAGGATGTGAGACCCAGTTCGCATATAAAAAACATATTTATGTGAAAACAGTTTAAAAACAAAGTTTACAAATCCTTTCTTTTGAAAACTTGCTTTAAAAATAGGACTCACAATAAAATCTTGCGAGGCCATATTTCTTTTAAAAAATAAAATCGAATTTGAGTTAATAACAGAGCAGCGAGACTAGCTCACACATAACAGAAACTACAAACAGAGTCGATCTTAGATCGCATAATTGGTTCATCAAACAGAAGATATGTTTCGTTGAATACGTTATATCCAACCTAGCTCGCAAGGAGCATGCAGAATAAAACATATCACAGATCTTACAAAAGCTCATGCTCTCAAGAAGCACGTAGAGCGAAATACTTACAGAAGCTCATGCTCTCAAAGGAACACGTAGACTGAGACTTAACATGAGTAAGTATTCTCACACTATTGGTATAACGATCAGAAAGCTCACTAAGGAGCTCATAGAATAGAAAGCTCGCACAAAGCAGAGCCAAACAGAGAGCTTACACAAAACAGAGCCAAACAAAAGGCTCTCACAAAGCAAAACTAAAACATTTGCTTACAAAAAGCTCGCATGTATGTGCCTTTAATCTTTCAAAACATTCTTATAATCAAAGGCTCCCATAAAACTGTGCTTTAAAATCATCTTTTCAAAATCATGTTTTGAAAATAGAGTTATGTAGTTTAAAATTAGAACTTTTCAGAAAACTTTCTTTTGGGTTTCAAAAATAGGGTTTCTTTTAGAAAACCATATCCATTAGCAAACATAATTGGAATACTTTTGAAAACCCATAAACTGCAAGTTATCGATCACTCACTCTTTTGAAAACCAGAACAGTTAACATAATCAGAATAATTTCGAACAACTCATCAGAAATAAAGAACTTAAACGATTTTGGCTTTTCCTTTATCATTGCTAGAAGACGATCCGATTGGTTAGCAACAAACAAACATATAACTAACTAAACATTCAGAATTCACACATGCATGTGAACCTAACTATAACGACTATCAACCCTAATAAGACAAAGACTTACCCAGATTGTTACGAACAAAATTTTCAAAATAGAGACTTGACGACAAAATATTCAGTGAAGATTTTCATTGAATTAAGGGTCATATTTATAAACCTAAGAGTCCTAGATATCTTTGGATACTCTATCTGATTTAAGAAAGATGTTACTTGCATGTAAAGTATTCCTAGATACACTAAACCACTTTCTCCTAATTTGAGTCTGACTATATCTTTCACTGGCGAACCCAGTTAACACATTGTCTTGCGAACCCAATTCGTAACTTACCTAGCGAACCCAGTTCACCACATAAACTGACAAACCCCAGGTCGTAAAACAAACCCCTAGCTTGCCAACACATTTAACGATCCTACCTCGTAGTGAAACTGACGAACACCTTACCACTTCATTTGGCATACATTGTTGCTCAGCGAACACCATTGTTGAAATTTCATTGGCAAACACTCAACTAATCTGAATCTTGGTGATTCTAGTTTACCGGAACACTGGCGAAACTTTCTTGACACGGCTAAAGCTTTTGGCCTCAATTTCAAGTTGTGACAATTCTCCTCCATTTAAGACATTTCGTTCTTGAAATGTTCATCTTTGAACAGTTGAGGGTATTGTTACCTCATGGCTTTCTTAGTTTCCCATGTAACTTTACTGGTCTTGTGGTTACGCCATAACACTTTGACCAAAGGAATTTATTTCCTTTGCAAAACTTTCACTTCGCGAGCCACAATCTTCATTGGTTTCTCTTCATAAGTCAAATCAAGTCGCACCTCAATGTCGTCTGTTGCTACAACATGAGATGGGTCAGCTTGATACTTTCTTAACATTGAGACATGGAATACATCATGGATCTTTTCAAGTTCTCGAGGTAACTCGATTCGATAAGATATAAGACCCACTCGTTCTACAATCTTATACGATCCAATGAACCTTGGATTAACTTCCTTTTTCACTCAAATCTTAGTACCTTCTTCCATGGTGACACTTTAAGAAATACGAGCTAGCCCAATTGATACTCGATGTCCTGCCTTTTCAAATCAGCGTAAGGATTTTGTCATCGGAAGCAACCTTAAGCCTTTGACAAATCAATTTCACCTTGCCTCAGTCTCACGAACCAGTTCAAGTCCAACTACTTTCTTTTCAACTATCTCTGCCCAACACAAAGGCGTTTGAAATCTTCGTCCATACAATGCTTCAAAAGGAGCCATTTGAATGCTTGACTGATTGTTATTATTGTAGGCGAACTCTGCCAAAGGTAGATAACGTTCCTAGTTCATGACAAACTCCAAAACACATATTCGCAGCATATCTTCCAACACTTGTATCACACACTCAAATTGGATCTGTCTGAGGGTGATAAGCAGTACTGAATTGCAGATTCGAACCCAAAGGTTATTGTACACTTCCCCAAAATTGTGATGTAAACCTTGAGTCTCGATCAAATGTTATAGAAATAAGCACACCATGCAATCGCACTATCTTAGCAACATAGATTTTGAGGAGTGTTTGTAATGAATAGTCACTGCGAATATCTAAAAAGTGCGCACACTTTGTTAGGCGATCCATAATCACCTAAACGACATCTTTTTGGTCGTCGTCATTAGCAAACCAACCACAAAATCTATTGTAATTCTTTCCTACTTCCACTCTAGGATTTTGAGTGGTTGAAGCAATCCTAATGGAAATTGATGGTCGACTTTAACTTTCTGACAAGAATTTTATTTTGTTATATCAAAGCATTTGAAAATCAAAGCTAACAAATTCAATCAAAATTTTAAATAGACGAATGTATAATAATTAGTAATGCCAGAACTAGATCTGACTAAATAATTAACTTGGAATCAATAGTCCAACTAGTGGCATAAAATATGATATGGACCAAACCATTTATGTAATGATAAAAATAGAAATCAAGGCAATAAAAAGTGGTGGTTCAACTGATTGAACCAGTTTATGAATTTATTTTAATTCTTTATTTAATTATTATTGAACTAGCGGTTCAACCGATCGAACTGAAAATTAGTGGTCTGATTGTTTTGACCATCGATTTGATTTTTACAATATTGATAATAATAACTAGATAATGGCACAACCACCATCAAGGTGAAAAAAAAAACGTAACAAATTTATAAAAAGTCAAAATAAAAGCCAAATATGACTTTAGTTGAAAAATGTAAAGTTGAATTTCTAAATGCAACAAGGTATCATGTTCAAATCTTATCATGCATATGCAATTTTCTATATATATAAAAGATAATACTATCCTCAAAATAATATTTGTTACTTTGCAACTAAGTTGGGACCTGATTAATAGGTGATACTTTCACATGGGTAAGCGTCTAAAAATAACATATAATAGGATTGTTATTGTCATATTTATTGAGTTAGTATCGAGTTCACTTGTAATATCAACTCAATCAACAACATTATCAATATATAAATAATTTGTATAATAATATTTGGTATAAAAATTAGTTTTATTAAAAGTTTTAAAATTTAAAATCACTATTAAAAGGGTAAACTACAAAAATAGTCACTTTTGTTTGACTCAGGTACATTTTAGTCACTTATGTTTGAAATATTACGTTTTAGTCACTTATGTTATTATTTTGTTATGAAGTGATCACTTTTTCATTAAGTTTCTTTATCTCCTTAACGGTAACCCTACGTAGCAGTTTAATTAGATTTTAAGTGCTAACTTGGATTTCCAAATAAGATGAAAATAAATTTAATTAATTAAAATTTTAAAACCCTAAACCATTCATCTCCCCTCCCCTCTGTTTTTAGTTTTCTTTCTCATTTGATTATGGATTTTTTATTCAACACAGAAAAAATGGATTCAATTGAGGTTCAAATAGAAGGAAAAAGAAAATGAAGGTGAGGCATATAGTATTGGGTTTAGTCTCGATTTTCTGCCATCTTTCTTTACACTGATAGGGCTGACTCCTTCGTCAATCCCTCTTCTTGTACGTCTATTTCTCCTTTTTTTTCTTCTTATTTTCCTATTTCCCTTCTTTGATGCCAATCTCTTCTTCCTCACGGTAATTTTTGTAGCAAGACACGATTTTCTTAATGATGTTTTAGCTTTTGTAAGTTTCTTTCTTCTTTCTTTCTTGGGGTTTAAACAATTATAATGATAAACAAGAAAAAAAATAATTTTTATTATTTCTTGTGCAGACAGTGTCTGGCGGTATTAGACATCTCAATGTTCTTCACCAGGTAGTAACATAGTGGAATTAGTTCCCTTTCTTGTTCAGGGTATACATTTCTATTGATTGATTTCATATCTAATGCCTTCAATGTCTAATTCTTTGCAGTAGGAAACTTCTACCTCCTTGAAATAACCCATTGGAGTAGAATGTTCTGACCACTCTACAGGTTCCTTTCCCAACAATTATTTATTTATTGTTGTGTTTATTGAAGAATTAGGCAATGCAAATGTGAATTAATGGGTGTTTGATTTACCAATGACAGTGACGAGGGAGCATAAATCAACACGAGTGCTTTTTGCTACCAATGAAGAACGTCAACAACAACAATTATCTAACTCCATTAGGTAGGTCATTGATCTAGCACCCCCTGGCCTCACCACTACCCTGGATTTCCATCCTAATGCCTCTGAAATCTCAGTAATTGCTTCCCCTATCTTGTTTTAGAATTTCATTTCATATTCTAAACTTTCCCCCATTCTGTGTTTTTGGGGAATTTGTGCAAGGGCTTTGAGATTATAACACAAATATTTCAATAAGAAGAAAAAAAAATCAAAGCAACAAAGGAAAAATATTTTACATGCTCATTCTCTGACAGGGTTATTCATTCATTAATTTTTTGGTTCCTTTTAGGACAAGGTTTTCTATGAGGACATGGACCATTGATCTTTGGTCTTGTTAATTAGTTTGTCTGGTTCTTTAAATACAAGGTGATATCAACTTTAATAATGGTTTTTTAACTTCTTTTCTAGAAATACTTAATATTATGAGAGACCCTATGGTATAAGAATATTTCTGTGTTTTTTTTTTTGAAAGAAATATTATTCTTATTCGAGCAATTTATATTCTTATCTCAAGTGTGTTAATAAATATATTTTATAGGAACGGACTAGTCAGACTTTTCGATGAGTTAGAAAGTGGACAACTCAAAGAAACATCCTTATTCTTCGAACTTGTGTGCAAATGCACAAAAATAGGTAGTTATGTTGCAACTAGAAATTATCAGTTCTCCATGAATTAGACCCTTTTTACCGTGAAATTTGATGTTCTTTGATTTCGACAAAGAAAGGCACAAACAGGGCAGCAATTATCAATTAGAAGAGAGGCAAAGCATGTTTTCTGGTTTGGCTCAAACTTATTCGGAAATCAAAGGAAGGTGTATTGGACGTGATTGAGACTTACGTTCTCTAGAACTGCCATGAACCAATTAGAAGAGAGACAAAGCATGTTTTCTGTAACTTGCAATAATTTTGGATGAAACTTGATATTTTTTTTTTGTTTTTATGATGTAGACAAGGTAATAATAAAGTGAATCTCCTCGTATATAAGTTGCATTCCTTAGTAGGTAGTAAAAGCTTGTAGTACCATTTTTTTTTAGGATGTAGTGATAGATGATGTAAGTTTGAAATTAATTAGAAAATAATATGAGCAATTTCATGCTAGAAAAATCAAAATCTTTTCTCATAGTTAACCATTTATTTCACTCAATTTGCATTGTAAAAAGGAAGAAAGAAATAAACAAGCATGACATTACTTTGGTCCTGTATTTATACATTTTTTTTACTTCATCTGGTTGTTGGTTTGGTCTGCAAAATGAAAGGAATCAATTAATAGTAACATATATATGTAAATTGTTTACTTACCTCAAAGATATGCAATCATTTTTCAAGTAATTGTTCAATAGTTTAGCATTTTAAAAAAATATATTGTTTCAAACTCTAAATTAAGACAAAATGTATAATCTAACTATTGTTAACATGATTCAACAACCCTTACAAAAAGATATAGTCTTTGTCCACAAAACAGATATCTCCAAACAAAATATATTCCCAATTGTGCAACAAAATGAAATCCAATTTAGTTAAAGCAATTAATCCATCCTTGGGCATTTTTTAGATTGTGATAGTTGTGTTGGAGTGAAATCATTGATATGTTGAGTTGGCATCCATCTTACTATTGTTTGTTGGCCAAGTGAATCATTCCTTTTAAAAGGTAATTTGACCCTAAAATTTGCTGTAAGGTTTGAGCTTTGTTGGGTTAAGGGTTAAGGATGGTTAAAGAGAAAACAAAAAGAAAAACACTCATCAACTCATCCAATAAATTAAGAGCATGAAGTTGACATAAAAAGAGAGAAACAGTGCACATTAAAACCCCACAATTCATGAATTTAGCAGAAAAAAAAAGACATATATCATAAGTTTTCCTTAAACATTCAACTTTACAAATAAAGTTGTAATCCATAAAAAACCTAACCATTAAATTTCTAACAAATAAACTTATCATTATCCTAGAACTAAACCAAAACATTGGTTGTCTTGGCAAAATGAGTAGAAAAGAAATTTATCAGTTTATATTTTATCAATCAAAATTCTAAAAGTACAATCTAAATATGATGAAAATCTTGTATTTTTTTAAATTTGAAAATGGTTTATTTTGTGAGTAAATTTATTCAATTTATTCCCTTACCAGAAACACAAGAAAAACCTGTCAGCGAATGAGCATGTAAAATGTTTTTCCTTTGTTGCTTTGATTTTTTCTTCTTATTGAAATATTTATGATATAATCTCAAAACCTTTGCACAAATTCCCCTCAAAATCATCACTTAGCACACAAAGCAACATTACAACTGAGTTTAAAGCATGGTCATACCGTAAAATATGCAACACTAAAAAAATAACATATGCATACAAAATGTCCCAAACATCACTTGACAAAAAACTTATGTAAAAGGTATCAACCATATCTGAAATCTAAATTCTTGAGCTAAGAGCCTAAAACCCATTTAAATGATGAAAAAAAGAAAAAACAAACACAAACACACACATATAATGAAAAGCAACTCAAATGGATTAAAACTATATAAATACCAACTCTAGACATAATAAAGTACCAAAGCTAAAATTTTACAAATTTTTAAATATTTAAAAAAACATGTCTTAGACATTTTTTTATATTTAGTTGATAGATATGGTACTTGGAATACAAAGCCAACAAACTATCACTTATAACAGTATCATAGATTACATGAATTGAGGATAATAACAAATAAAATAAAGATCCAAAGCAATATAGATAGAAGCGATCAGTAACAATAGGAAAATTAAATGAGTTCAACATTTTATACATCTATTTTACAGAGTTTTAAACAAAACTATAAATAAAATACCTGCATTCCAATATCATGTAAGAAACTTTCACTTCATGTCACCCTTCGAGAGAAATTTAGAGGTTTAAAACATTTTTTTTTCTAGTACCATTTTGGTTTCGTATCAAATGAATTCAAAATTCTTGTGCAATTTTCTCAAAAATCATCACTTGACAGTATTAAAGTTGAGATTTTTTAACAATCATAGCAAATAAAGATGCAAAGAAAATATACCTAGAACTTCCATCGAATCCATTTTTATTTTTTAGAATTGAATAAAAAATCCACAATCATATGAGAAAAAAATTAAAAAATTAAACGAAAAGAAAACTAAAAACAGAGGGGAGAGGAGATGAATGGTGTAGGGTTTTAAAATTTTAATTAATTAAAAATTTATTTCCATCCCATTTAGAAATTCAAGTTGACATTTAAAATCTAATTGGTACTTAACGACAGAGTGATCACTTCGTAATAAAATAATAATATAAGTGATTAAAACGTAACATTTAAAATATAAATAACTAAAATGTAACCTGGATTAAACAGAAATGACTATTTTTATATTTTATCCTATCAAAATAATATAATTTATTTATATATAAAAAGATATTTTCATATCTCCCTTGATTGAAAGCTAGTTGAGGGTGAAAAGGGTTATAACTAATGGTATAAATAAATAAAAATGATAATTAAATAATAGTAAGGATAGATGATACTGAAACTGATAATACATGAAAATCGAAAAATGGCAGATTGGTAATTTGCGACACAGTCCCATGTCAATCTGATGAAGATGGACGAAAACCTCCAATGTCTTCTAATCGGAAAAATTGAAAAAACCCAGCATACTCCACGCACAACTTCATTGTTGAGAGACAAACAAGTGAGGATTGAGAACCACCATCATCATCTTCAACAACACCAAAAAGCATGGAACTCTGAGTCTCTGACCAGGTTCGTACCCAGCACTAAACGAAAAGTCAAGACATGCCTTTCATTTTCCCTTGATCCCTTTTTCGTCTTCTTTCTATCATCTTCTCTATTGATCGTTGCATTGCCATCAATCATTTTCTGACAATAATGGGTTTTTCTTTAGCTTTCTTCTGATTTCTGGGTTCGTTTGCTCTGGTTAGTGTTGATCTTTTTCACGTGATTCTCTCTGCTTTAGCTCTTTTTTTTTTCAATTGAAGGGTTACTTATTTCCTCTCTTGTTCTTAAAAATCTGGGCCCTACTTTGGTGACCTTTACTTGTTTACGTTATTTGGTTATCATAATTCCCCTTGATTGTCCTTTCTTTTGTATCGGAAGCTAGTTTCAGTTACTGAATTTTTAGCTTTGAACTTGTTTATTGAACCTGACTTTTTCTTATTGTTAAACCGGGTATCTTCTTTGATCCATTATCAGAAGTGAATTCATGGCACTTCTGCTGTCTTTATCAGTCTCATTATCCATCATTTTCCTCATCTTAGATCATTAGTTACATAAGTGCTCACTTTTTTTTTCCCCTCTTTTCATTTACATTTCAAGTAAACTGTTTTGGTTGTGGCGGGTGCTGTAGTAGATTGTATAGTTTTTTTGGTGTATGCAAGCTGAGCTTTTGATTAATCTTACCATCATTGCTGTGATTGATTTGGGTTTGAACACTGATCACTGTTTTGATTATTTTCTTCTGATTTCCGAAAAGGTATTCTGTTTGTGTGAGAGTGGCAACGAGTTGAGTGTAGTTGCTAAATGGAGGAAATGGCAGTGCCAAGGTTGTATAGTTGCTGCAATTGCAGAAACCAAATTGCCCTTCACGATGATGTTATATCCAAGTCCTTTCAGGTAATGAATTCGATACAAATATTGTCTGCTGTACTCTTTCAATTAAAGGTTATATATGATGATCTCTTTCAGAAGCTATTAGGAGAATGAAAGATTAAATGTCTTTTCTGTCACTTTGGTGGGACTATATGTTGCATTAGGTTCAACCTTGTAGAGCAAAGCTGCTTTTCCGAGAGCATTGTATTAGATATATGTTGCAAAGGTTGATTTACAATGTGAATTTCAGGGGAGAAATGGTCGAGCCTTTTTGTTCTCCCATGCAACTAACATAATGGTGGGTCCTAAGGAGGATAGACAGTTGATGACTGGTCTCCACACAGTGGCTGATGTCTACTGCTGTGATTGTCGTGAAGTGTTGGGTTGGAAATACGAGCGGGCTTATGAGGAAACTCAAAAGTACAAGGAAGGGAAATTCATTCTCGAGAAGTCAAAAATTGTCAAAGAGAACTGGTAGGGTTATCCATGAATGTTTTCTGGATGATTCTCCTCATTAACCAAGTATATGGATGATGTCTTTCTGTGTTTTTCTTCTTCCCAATCGAAAACATTTTATGCATTGTTCTTCCCTGTGCATTCTTGCTATGTTCCTTGATCAGATGTTATTCGTTTTGTTAATAAAATAGTGAATGATTTGAATCCGTTGTTTAATTCCTTGATACAATTGGTGCTGAGAAACAAGATATGTCATATAATATGGCAAAAAATATATTTCCAGTGGCAGTCTTTTGTACACTCCATTTCCAAGGATATATGTGATGGGCTGAGCCTAGAGTTAGTTTTGTGTCTTATCAGTTTAAGCAAATCCCCTGGGTGATGTGCTGTAATTGGCAAGGTATCATATGTGGTTAAACTGTTTCATGTTTGAATCTATTTATACATATATTCGTCCAAGTTTAAGTGTTTGTAATCAAGATTAAGTTGCTCAAAAACTAATGTCTGTTTGGTTTTAGTAAGAACCTGTGTTTGTGTCACTAGATTGTATTTCATGGAAACTGGAAAGAGAGTGATTTATAAGAATATTTGAAGTATTAAGTTTACGAGTTTTGGCAAGAATTACTGTTGCAGGATCAAGTGGTGCAGCTTCCTACAACAACAGTATCACGCAATCAGTATAAATAGCAAATGCATCCATATATGATCTGTTAGCTATGGTGGTGCAGGGAAACCATCTCTACCAAGTATAGTAAGAAAATAAGATTGGGGGCGGGGGGAGGGTGAGCGCCTCCACCTGCAATAATAAGATATTCCTAAGGATATACTACAAAAAAGAATATTAGTTCCATGAGAGTGACTGTTGGTGTCGTAGATATACTACAAAAATGAATGATAATAAGATACTTTTTACAATATTGGATTCTACATTTTAATTTATATTATAAGATAAAAAAAATTCCAAACTTGGTGTCGTGGTGTAGTTGGTTATCACGTCAGTCTAACACGCTGAAGGTCTCCGGTTCGAGTCCGGGCGACGCCATTTTTATATTTTTTGGTCTATGTTTTCTGGCAGAGAAAAAAAATATAACGCCATCGCCGAGGATTGAACCCGGGTCACCCGCGTGACAGGCGGGATTAATTACCACTATACCACAGCAACCTTCTTGCTTTTTCATGGCAAAAAAGGTAATATGTCTATTTTATGGAAATTGACTTCCGTTAAAAACTTATCAAATGCTAATCAAGCTTTAACCCATTTGCAGAGAAAGAAGCTAATAATGCGTGTACAGCTTTTAATTCTGTAAATAAATGGAAGGTCTTGAAAAAGTATGCTTTGGTACCACAGATATTGGTGAGGGAAATTTGGTTCTCCTGCTATGGTTGGATGAGATATGCGCGAAAGGTAGGTTTAGTTTAATTGGTCGGTAATAGAGAGCAATTTTGTACTATAACTATTACGTAATTCATGTCTTTGTTTAGTTTTGTTCTTCCTTATTCTATCTGTGAAATGAATTCATTTTCAGAAATAAGAAAACAAGTAGAGTGGGAGGGAGGGACTCAGACCCTTTGAAGAGCCTTCATGGTTTGCTGCTTTGCATCTGATACAGGTTTATCATTCATTTTGCTGTGCTTGGACTTGTCATCATTGATTCCGAATTCAGCTAGCTTGGCTAGTTCTTCCACAGCGTCAACTAGGGCTTCAATCCGCCCAGAAATTTCAATCAGTATAGAAGCCAGAGTCACCACTGGTACGAGTTCCATGACAGTGACTGTGGGTGTTGTTTCTTCCGAGCAGGCTGTCTCTAAGGTTTTGTTTCCCGGAATTGCTGATGGATGCAGCAAATGAGGAAGCGATTTTAAGTCATTCTGGAGCCCTTGCACTGCGCTCTTCATTTCCTCCGCCAACAAATCTGTCGTTGATGATTTCTTCTTCATCGTCTTCACCGTTTCTGCAAGCTCCCTTATGACATTTGAAGAGCTAGAGCTCACTTTCAAGCAACCACTGCCAAGATGCTGCTTTACTAATTTAGTTGCCTGTTTAAACATGGATGGCAACCTGAATTAGTATTCTATTTGTACACTATTTTTCATCATGGAATCAAACTAAGTCTTTGAACTTGGTTGACCTGATTTTCTGATTTTATGCAACTGTTGAGAGCCTCTATGCAGTAAGCACAACTGCGCATGGATGCACCGATTTTTAGGTATTGGTTCCACGGATGCCGGAAGTTGAACTGGTCATGGGAAGGCTCCCACCTAGCAAAATTTGCCTGCACACATGATACCGATCATGCCTAACATTACAACAAGGAGCATTTACAGTATCACAACTTCATTTACTCTTCATGTCACTTACCATAGATTCTTCGGATGCCTTGGAGCTTAGCACGCACTTGTAGCCTTGCAATTTATTATCAGCAGCCTCTTCCTTGCTGTTGGTGCCTTCCCCACTCTGATTAAAATAATGTGTTACACAGCCTGAAAAACATATATAGTGGAAAAGATTGGTTATTTCCTTATCGACTTAAAGAACATACCAATATTATGAACAAGAACTGTGGGAAATGGAACAACTAACCATCCAGGGAATCTGCGAGTTTGTCTATGTTACGAACTATCAGGCTATGGAGCTCCTGACCAGACCAAATGGGGCAGACAAGCATGATTGCAATAATGCACAAGGAAGATCCAATGGTAATGGTGGATATTCTATGATGGGCCAGCTCAAACAATTTATCCACTCTATAGCCTGATACTGCAACGAAGCTGAAGGTGAGTATGAAGATCAGGGCACCATAATCAAACCGGGACTTTACTGATGGAATGAGTCTAGAGAAGGTTGCTGCCGAAGCTGAAGCAAGAATTATAAGGGAACACCAATCAAGGTTTAGCAATGTCTAAATAGAAAAGAAAGCAACTATGTATGATATTTCTATCAAGATTCAAGCCAAATCAACATATACCTAATAGGAAAACTGAGGCTCCCACAACAAAGGGCTCAACTCTGTCTCCTGACTGACTGGCGACCCAGTGTACCCCAACCGCAAGAAATCCGGCTAGAAAGGTCCCTAAAACTCTGTTGAAGCATTTGTATAGGGTTGCTCCTGTGACGAGATAAAAGTTGAGAGTTACAGGGAAAACTACCATGTTTTGAAGAAGTTGGAAATATATAGACTTACCAACAGTTGGCTCAAATACTACCACAACTGTCATAACAGCCCACATAGCATTGCCTCCAACACAATCATACAAAGGCCTCATGAAGTAGAACAATGATACAATTGCGAGTGCCAGTCCTACTTTAATGCAATGGATCACTTTTCTAGGATCATTAATCCCCACGTCCCAGGCTTTCTTCACAAACATCCTCACTTTCAAACCAAAACCTGAAATTAGACCTTTTATTCCAAGCCAGGCCTTTCTTGCAAGCCCCGTAGCGGGAACCAATGCCTCTGATGAGCCATCAGCAGCCACCCTTATCCTCCATTCCACTCCCTCAAATACTTCCTTCCTAGGAGCCATTTTTAGACGGAAAATGCTTGGTTCTATGTTGTTGACACCCTATTGGCATGGAATGTCTGGCTGAGGCTTTTGTGATCAAAATCAGTGTGAGTATTGGATTATATAAAGAGGGATATGTTGAGTAGGATGTTGCTGATATTTTCAAGAAAATAGAAATAAATTAAAAAAAAAATTAGCTGTTGCTTGAGGGATTCTAGAGGCAAATTCTTACTTTTTTTTTTGGTTGGTAATAAGGTCTTGATGTTGACACGAGTTTGAGCAACCACGCATCTTCAAGTCACACATCTCCTTTTATAAAGTAAGAAGGCTTAAATAACCAGATCGTCACCAAGCAACGAGAATAATATCTTTTATAAAATGAATGTCAATATGCAGCTTTTCACTTGG
This sequence comes from Kokia cookei, assembly GCA_039519145.1. NCBI lineage: Eukaryota > Viridiplantae > Streptophyta > Magnoliopsida > Malvales > Malvaceae > Kokia > Kokia cookei. The sequence continues at coordinate 28,939,777 of CM076905.1, forward strand.
AAACTGGAACAAACTATGAAACCAAATTTATATTGCGGAGCTGCTGATATAATGTGTCCTAAATTCAAAATCTAAACATCACCAGACCAAGATTTAGGCCATCAAAATATTTATCTTCATTCTTTGTTCAACTATCCTCCTTAGTGGAACTCTAAGTGGAGTCCTTCTCATGCATGCAGATTAAATCAAATAATATAATTAAGAAGAGCACCAACCTTTCATAAAGCACTTCAATATCTTTGAGTTTATTTTCATTTTTATATAACTTATCTTGAATAACTCAGGGAATTGAACTCAATTGATTCATGTAATCACCTTAATACCGAACATTTAACCAGTCTGGCTGAAGCATCTTTTGTACCAAAAAAGAAAACCTCCATTTCAATCTTGCTAACCTATTTTTGGCTTACAAAATGTTATCAGAGTTACTGAAAAAAGGCTAGTTGCAGTGCACGCAGCTTTCTGCAACTGCAACAAAACCTTCACTCCTCCAGTGATCTTCAACTAAAGTGGAGAGGCAAATTAAAAAAGGTATCAGGGACTACAGGTTCTTCAACTAAAATCACTCCCTCAAGGTAAATTAGGTCATGAATAAGACCATCGAGGTTCCCAACTTTAAACAAAGTGGGGCACTACTGATTTTAAACGAAAGGCTTTGATTGGGTTTATTTGCTGATTTCAGCTGAATGGAGAGAGCATTTATCTCCTGGTTGTTGGATTCTTTCTACAGCTCCACTGCACTGATTTGAAAGGCGAATTCAGCTATCAGAATTTTTGCCCACAATCTCACTTATATCATGCTAGTTGAACTAGCTTTATAAAAGCTAAGGTTGTGACCTACTTAAAGATTTAATAATCTATATATACTATACTCTAAAGTTGCAAATACATATATGCTCTTAACCATTTTTACAATTAATTATTCAATCCTATTTGTTTATTAAATAAAATATTAATTATTTTTATTATCACCAATATTAAAGTCATTAAAATAAAATTCATTCATTGGTTATTTTTATTACAAAAATTAGATATTAGCTAATAAATTATTTTATCCTTATTAATGAAAAATTCCTTCATTGATTTTTTTAGGTTACAAGAGAATAGAATTAATTACAAACTATAAGTAGAATCTCGATTGAAAAATCAAGCACATTAATTAAACCGAATCTGTTCATCAATCGAAGGAGAAACCACATCAATCGAATCTGTTCATTGATTATTTTTATTACACTAAACACTAACATTATTCATGATCTCTTTTCAATTATTTAATGACATTTTAACAATTTTTCCCATATCATTGACACATAGTTTATATAATTTTTTAGCCTAAACTCAAAACCATGAATCTAGAATCTGAACCCTAAACCCAAAATATAGAACCTAAAATATGAAACTCAAACCCTAAATATCAAACCTTAAACTCATACACCATAACCCCAAACCCTTAAACATTAAACCCTAAACATAAACCTTGAATCCAAAATCAGAACCCTAGACTTTAAATCCCAAATTCAAACTTTAAACTTTAGGGTTTGAGATTTAAAGTTTAAAGTTCAAGATTCGAGTTCATAATTCGAGGTTCTGGGTTTTAGGTTCAAAGTAAAAGAAGAAAGGACATTTGTTTATAATTTAAAAAATTAATTATTTTAAGTAATTTAATTAAAGTTAAATTATGTTGGAGAATATATTAAATATAAATGAGTGTATAATAATATTTTGTTATATTTAAAAGTTAATGATGTGACACTATTTTATTAATGCTTAAAAACTATATTTTTTAAAATAATCCTAATATAATTTATTTTCTAAATTTATAATCATAACATGTGAAGTTTACTTATTATATAATATTTAAAGAGTATGAAAATGAATTAAAAACATTTGGTATAATCTAATAGAATTTTAATAAAAAACCGATAGATTATAAATGGTAATTTAGTGGACAACCAACAAGTCCTATTATTTTGAGGATGGCTCAAAGATATTTTTCAAAGATATAGTAAGATTTTTTCCATATCATACAAAAAAAAAAAAAAAAAAGCAAAGAGTGTAAATTCGACTTTGACAAATTCTTTAGCATCATGGAAGCAATATTTGTTACAAAAAAAAAAGTTAAATGGTTTTGACTTTCGTATTTAGGCTAATATGTCTTGATTTAATTCTCGCACTTAGTATTGGAATAAAGTTGAAATAAGATAGAACTTTGCGTGTTGACCTGATGGTTAGGGTGTTAATTTTTTCAAGTGTGGCTTGGGTTTGAGTTACGCTAGTCGCGTTGTTGATAGAACTTTGCCCTACTATTATAATTTTTTTAATATACTAGTGTAATTACATGATAGTATCTGTTCATACTTTTTTAACCCTTTAACAATTCACATACACACCTTGCACACACAAGTGCTCGAACCCGAGTCTCTTAAGATGAACATTATCATATTTCCCACTAAAGCCACTCGTTGAGTTCACCTCCTATTATAATTCAAAAAAAAAAAAAGTTCAAATAAGGCATGGAACTAATGTGACCCAAAGGACACTACTATTTTTAAAGGGGAGATTAAGAAAACTTTAACACAAACTGATATGTTGGAAACATATAGAGGAAGATGGTAAACACGACATTACTGGCAAATGTACACTCATAGAACATGATAGGTGTATAGAAGATAATCCATTATTAGAATCTAAGAAAGTGGCTGCTAATTTTGTTGATTGTGAAGCGATAGATGGATTAAAGAAACGCTTGATTGCCATTATAAGAAAATTTTCTAAAGTATTATAAGACAAACAAGTTAAAAACTATTCAAATGGATCTCCAAACTCAATGTATCATTGGATCCCTCACTCGTTACAGAGTCAAACTCAACTCATTTGGAGCGGAGGCAACTTGGTCATAAGAGGGAAAAAAATATGATTGTTTCGTTGAAGAGATGTTCTCTTTTGGATGTAGGTTTTGAAAAGTTAAGACACTGTGTTCGTGAAAATTAGACCCAAGTTAGTTTTGATTTGGCAGTGCATAAGTCGAAGGCTAAAAGTCTTTCAGCTTCTAAGCATAGATTTGACTCAGTTAATTCCCTACATAGTTTAAGGTAGGCTCGTGGCAGGCTTTGGCAAATATGACATTTTGGAAATATGAGTCAAGGTGGAGATTTGTTGAGTATGCCTCATATTTCAGTCAAATTTGAGAAATAATTTTCCAGTTAAACTCTATTTATTTGTTTTAGTCAAACTCTGATTAGTCTAGATTATTTCATTATTATTTGATATACGAATTTAACCTATAAATAGGTTCTTTTACAATATTTGAAAACACACCAATTAGATATTAGAACTCATAACACTTATGGAGAATTTTGTGTTTACGTTTTGAGGGTTTTTTGTTTTTTGGTTTTCAAGGTTTAGTTTTTTATCTCTATCTTTGGTACTCTTCGTTCTTTTGTCATTATAGTAAAATTATCTGTAACAACAAAAACCCGTTACCGTCGTCGGCTTGGGCCCCGAGGTCCCTTCATTCGTAAACCTTAGATTAACTTTCATTATTACTTCCCTTATCCATATTTTAATAAAGCATTTCAATATACACGTCATAAAACATGACTGAGAAGTCAATATAATTCAAACAGGGGTAAAAAGATCATTTCCACAAATTTGGGAGACTTCTATCAGTACCTATTGGACAAGTATAGGTATTGGTCAAGTCAGTAAACAATTTTAAAATAGTAGCAGACTTCTACCGATACTAGGGATGGTTCCACCAATACAAGTGATACTTCTACCAAAACAAGTCATGCCTAAAAACTCCAGAAAGCTAGGAAGTTTACCCTACAACTTCTATCGATGCAAGCACCCAAACTACCGATACTTTTATGAACAGATCTATTAATACCTGCTATGCAACTATCGATACAACCTTAGTCAGTAAATAATCTCTCTCCTCCCTTGTACTTTTATCGATACATGCATGAGAACTACCGAAACAAGAAATTAGATTTCCAAAAATGCACATAATTATCTTAAGTTTCTATTCAACCATATTAAACATAACAAATACAAATCCATTACACATTGAATACCCCAACTCATGCATATTCAACAATAACATGGTGATATTGTAATAACTATAAAACACAAAATACCTAGGAAACAGGTATCAAGATATCCTCATTTCAAATAACATTACACATAATTCACATTAAGTTCATAATCCTACTACATGTCATATAAGCCAAGTGATACGAAAGACTACCAAATGTGCTCCCGAGATAGTGTGATTCTTCTCGGGGATTCGATTTTCAACAGAAAAACAAATATACAAAACAAAGACAGTACACAGGTAAGCTTGCAGAGCTTAGTAAGTTCGTTGTACAATTAACTTACGAAATAACCATAAAACGAGAGAGAGAATGTGAACTACCATCTTCATTCCTTCTGTTTTCAATGTTCAATACCACTTTCGAGCCTTCCAGTGAAAATGACTCCTGCGATCCAGTAATGCTCTAACGAGCCAATATGCTCAAACGAACTAGTATGTTATTCCTTTTGCGTCTTCCATCACGATCCATTATCAAGAATAAAACCACACAAATAAGGTTAGCATTTAACAAGTAGAATATGATTACTCGAACTTACCGAATGAATTTGTAGCAAAAAGGAAACTCTAGGGATTATTCTATAACTTTCTTTTTTCCTCGATCTGCCGTTCGCTCGTGATCTAAATCAATCATTAAATTCCATATTAAATCATTATATTTAGATCACTTCTTGTATTAATTTCCTTTTTGGGAAATTTACAAAACTACCCCTATACTTTAACTTTTATTCAATTTAGTCCTTTAAGTAAAAAATGCAAAATAGCCATTTTCTCAACACACAAACCCATCCGAACATTCAAGGCCTTTCTACAAGTCTTTTCATGCTATAATTTCACAACAAGTACATGTACACTTAACATTTTAGTACTCTAGTCCTTAAACCCTAAAATCATCAAAATCACTTAACAAAATCATCAAATCTCACAACAAAGCTTACAATATTTCCATAACTTTCAAGAATGAACTTATTCATCAATGAAAAAGTTATAACATTTGACAGATTCACAAATTAGTCCCTGGGTTAACTAGATTAAACTAATACAGACTCGAAAACATAAAAATTACTAAAACAAATGAAAAATCACCTACCAAATAGTGAGTTAAGCTTGATCAAACCTTTGAAGCTCTCAACTAGGGTTTCTCTCTTCTTTACAATGAAGAAGAAGATGAAATTCACTTATGTTTTATTATTTTTACTTTATTAACTTAATTACCATTTTACCCTTAAGAAATTTCTTTCATTTTCAACCAAACAATAAGGATAAACCATCCATATACTTACCTAAGGGTTTAATTTTCCCTTAAGGACCTTCCTAGGTCCATCCCTTCCAAATTAGAATATCTAATCAATGATTCTCACTTTTAGCATCTTTATGATTTAGTACTATTCGTTCAATTAACTATCTAAACAATAAAATTTCACAACCAAGATTTTATATGATAGTAATGACATCATAAATATTTAATCATTAATATTCATGACTCGACTCGTCGGAGTTGTGGTCCCGAAACCACTATTTCGACACCATTGAAAATCGGGTTGTTACATTATCTTTGCTCGTGGTTTTTATCCTATTCGGAGGGGTTTTTCCACGTTAAATTTGTGTGTTCAATTTCTCAATCTCTTCCGCTATTTTACTTGTTCTTTGCTTAGTCGGGTCAATTCCTAATAAAGGAATTGTATACCTAGTGGTTCACATAACATGCTCGACTTAGGGGTAACACATCAGAACTCTATTTATCATCACATAACTTTGAAACTCCACATAACACCAAGAAGTACAAACCTCCTGATTGAAATAGAGTTCCAGGCAAAACTAAAACTCTTGGCCCTCAAACGAAACTCCATATCTAATCCTTATTGGCATGTCAAATGTATCCTTGTTAGATCACCGATACACCCTATGGCACAGGGGAAAAATAAATCTAACGATCACATCCATGCATCCATGTGCGAGGAACGAATCGAGGTGAGAACGGTATGAACGATCACCATTAATCGTCTAGAAAATTGATTGTTGTGAATCAGATTGCACAATTGTATGTCGATCCAAGCCACTACGAAAGGTTTTGACCTCTACGTAATCCACCCGGTGTGATAACGAACGAAAAGAACTCTTTAAACTTTTCAGAGAGAATTTTTGTATTGACGGCTGCTAGACCCTCTAAACAATTTTGCTATAAAACCCAAACACAATTCAAGATCTACTTTCCTTTTATTTAATAGCACATATGAAAAACGAAATTATCCCTTTAGAGAAATATATGGAAAGTTATTAAAACATTATATCATTTCCAAAAGGATAATAGCTTTTATATTTTAATATTTGACTAAAATTATTATAATTATTTATTTAATAATTTCAATAAACTATATTAAGTTAATATTAAACTTTTATATTAATCAAATTCATATATTAATATTAACTCTGTTCTTTATTCGTGTACAAGAAGTTTGTACACATAGTGTGTTTAATATTTAACTGTCAAATTACATTAATTCAATTGTTAATTTAAATCATGTGATAGTTAAACATAACACCAATTGTGTTTGAGTCGTGTTCATTTCAACCATAGGGTGTGACCTTGTAGACTCTTGTAACATTAGTAGTAATACTAGAACGATTCTAATATTACAAACAATGAGTGGCATCTAGCAATGCATCATTGCTACCTAAGTTACAAGAAGTCATGGTTCGACATAACCTTTCTATGATTAGCCCTTCATATATTAAACTCTTTTGTCCTTTATATCTAGGATGGACACAAGTCATGGAATAGTCACACTTTCACAGTCCATTTAATGTTTATTGATATCTTGAGTTGATTATGATAAACAAATAAGTATGATATCTCATATCAACTTATTTGAGCATGACATGCATTTCTAGTCTCACTCAATCAAGTGGCCTAAGATATTGCTCTCATTATGTAAAAAGGACAAATCCTATATTGATCAACCATATCCCACTACATAAATTGTGGTATATCCAACATCAGCCTTTATAGAACAACCAATTACGGTGGATGTTTGACTATATCAAAATATATGACTCACGATGTTGGGATAATGATGATCTCAAGTTTGATCGTATACATAGTAACCACTATGAGTACTATTGTGACTATTACATAATAATTCAAGAAACATACTCATAGCTGGTCAGTCTAATATGTTGTTCTCTAACACATATACTCATGTATTGATTTTGACATCCCATGTCAATGACAACACTTTGTCATCAATAAACTACACGTTAAACTTAATGCATTATTGTTGTACAAGCCCACAATAATACTCGACTAAGGACTTTTTAAGAATAATCATATAATTCTCAGGACATTATTATAAAACAATTTATTTATAAACACAGAAAAGAAACTGAAATAATAATGACAATGTCTTATATTAATAAATGAGGTAAAACAAGTATGCTATTACAATAATCTTATGATTGGTTTTTGGGCATACTCTGATAGTCCTAACTACTTCTCTAAGTTTACAAGAGCAAAGTTTAATTAGCAATTTCAATTTAATTTAGGGTTAAATATAAAATTAGTACCTGAACTTGTCCACTTCTCCCAGATTGCTACCTATAGTTTTTTTGTCTCAAATTGGTATCCGAACTTTTTTTCGTCCATTAATTTGATACCTGAGTTTAACACCGTTAAGTTTGAGACACATGGAAAAATAATAGTGACACATGGCATAAATAACGTCATAGTAATGTCATAATCTAAAAAAATTAAAATTTAAAAAATTTTCCCTTTTAACTTTTCTACCTTCAATTTGCTGACGTTTCTATTTTGTTCTTCCCTTCTTTCTTCTTCCTTCTTCTTCTCCCAATTTTTCTATTATTTTATTTCCGTATTTCTTTTTCTTCTTCCCTCAACCTAAGTTTCTTCTTCAACTTTAAAACCATTCTCTTCCATTTATTTATTTTTTGTTTGTTTCTCGAGAAAAAAACTCAGTTAAAAAAAACTTTAAAACCCAAGATGCATAAAGCTAACGAAATCTCAGAATGTTCATAAAGTTGAAGGAATAAATGTAATGCGCTTTTTCATAAAAAAAGAAATGCTGCAATAGAGTTGGTAAAGTACAGGAAATTAATTTGTTGAAATAAAGACTAGGATCTAAATCTGAAACTTGATAAATTGCAGTGGATGTATATACATATCGAACTGTAACAGTTCGATTTTCAGTGGTGTCGAAAATAGTGATTTCGAAATCACCAATTCGACGAGTTGATTTTTAAATTTATTTATTTTAATAATTATGGTGTTATATGCATCATATTAAATTTTGATCCAGAAATTTTATTGATTAGATAGTTAATGGAACAGGTAGGATTAAATAGAAAAAGGTGCAAAAGTAGAAATTGTCTAATTAGAAGGATTAAATAAGTAAATTAACAAATAGAGGTTAAGTTAGTGGAATATCTTAGTATTTAAGAGTATAAGGAATGTTTAATTAAGGTTAAGTGTGATTAAAAAGAACTAATGATGAAAGTTTCAATAATTACAAAAATGTCATTATATATATAAGAAATTAAAAGAAAGAAATTGAGAATTTCATTATATTTTCTCATCTTCTTCTTTTTTACACGGCCAAGGGAGAAAAATTTAGGGTTTTCATTTCAAATATTTAAGCTTTGATTTGGGTAAGCAAATCTTGATTGTTTTTAGTAATTTTTATGTTTTAAGTCCGTATTAGCATAATCTAGCATATACAAGGACTAATTTGTGAATCTGTCAAATGTCAAAACTTTTCCATTGATGAAAATGCTTGTTCTTTGAAGTTTTTGATAGTTTTAAATGCTTGATGATTGGATTGGATCTTTGTAAAGGGATTTTTGATGAAATTAAGGTTTAAGGACCAAAATGTGAAAGTAATGAAATTACAAGTATTGTTGTACAGATAAATATGTGAAGGGGTTAGATAGACACCCTAAAGAATTAGACTATGGTTGGTTATGTAAGAGAATAGTTGTTTTGCATGTTTTGTGTTAAAAGGATTAGATTGAATAAAAGGAAAATATTAGGGGTAAAATTATAATTTTTTCCAAAAAGGACTAAATTGTGTTCAATGATTAAATTATGTGAATTAATGTGAGAATTAAATGACTTGTGAATGTAGACTACGATCGTGCTATAGACCACGGAAAAAGGAAATTGACGGATTAGTCGTTGAAGTCTTTCCTAAACTACAATCCCGTTTGATAAGTTCGTAATGTAAATTTACTTAATATTCTTGTATATATATATTGTCAATGTTCAGCAAACGAAAGCATTTGGTATTGAAGATTATCGAAGAAATGAGACGAAAAGATAGTAGGCTTTATGCCGTTGAAATAGTACCGACGTGATTGCTGGGGTACCGCATGTGTTGCGAGTCCTCGATAACTCGGTGAGCAACATCGTGACTCGAAAAAGAGATATGGATCTTACGATGGTTAGGACTTATTCTACATGTATACTCTTGACAGCTCGTGTGAGCAGTATCATTAGTAAACAGTTTTATAATACAGACAGTCATTGTACTAATAGCTAGGGCATCGCATATGTTACGAGTCCTCGATAGCTCGTGTGAGCAACATCGGGTACTGGAAACAGAAAGTTATAGACAGGAGAGAGAAGTTGTGTTTAACTCATGGATACTATGAAAATAAATCTTGGCTTAATGGAGTCATTGTTACTTATTACCATGTTAGTATTTCTTAACTATCAAACTTACTAAGCTATAAAGCTTACCACGGTTGTTGTTGTTATTTTGTAGATCATTTTGCTGACTAAAGATCGGATCATTGTCATCTCTTGAAGTCACACTATCGCGGAGTTTGTTGATAGTTTTTGCATCACTCGGTCTTATGGCATGTACTAGGATGATATTAACATTTTTTTCGAACTAAAGATGTCGAAATCTTACTATGTTGAATGTGTATATGCATGAAGTACAATTTAGATGTTTAAACTTAAGATGCTTGTAAAGACTTAGAAATTAAGTATGTTGTGTGATGGCCTAATGCATAAGTTGTTTTGAATATATTTGAAATGTTAAACTTGTGTCTTGGCATAATTCTTGAGATTCTGCATACTTGTTTTGGTAGAACTTATGCATGTATCGATAGAAGTACAGGGTAGGGAGAAGTTGCTCACTGACTTTGATTGTATCGGTAGTTTGTATGATAGTATGGGTAGAAGTTGCAGGGTAAGAATTATAGTTCTCTGGGGTTTTTGGTATTGAAAGATGCATGAATTGTATAATTAGAAATCATACTTGTATTGGTAGAGCTACTACAAGTGTCAGTAGAAATCTGTACAATTTCTGAATTGTTCACTGACTTGGTTAGTATCGATACTTAACCATCAGGTACCAATAGAAGTCTCCTAAAATATTAAACATGTAATTTTTACCCTTATTGAAATTGCGTTATGATTAAATGTTAATATATAACACAAGAAGTGAAATACTTTAATAAAAATAGCTAAATAAAATGATGTTAAGAATGAACAGTGATAAATAAATAGTAAAACATCGAAAATCCTAACTGATGATGATTTTTGAGTTTTTGGGTGTTATATTTAGTGGTTTTAGAGCTTTTGATTTAACCGTTTCTCGGGCAGTTATAATCGTTTTAATGATTTAGTAGTACATGCCATATGAACCTGTGAAGTGCGATACATATGAATCCGATCTAACAATAGTTTTTGCAGATAAAAGTAAAGATACTCGATTCTACAAGAGAAGAAACTAATGAAGTAAACTGCAATAACCTGACGAGTGATTCTGTGGCTAGTCATGGGGTACTCATTTTGCCGATGATAGAAAGCAAAGCTAAAAACATGTTTTTCGGCTTAATAGGATAGTGGTTCTCAGAATTTATGCAAAACAACCGCATGGCGCCACCTCCTCTACCTCTAATTGCACAACTTGTTGCCCAACCTACGACACCTCCTGTAATGCTTCCATCACCTTCGATAATTAAACAGAGACATCGTATTTCGACAGATAGGGTAAGGAAGTACGGGGCAGAGTAATTTCACGGAAATGTTGAGGATGATCCATTCAAGGCTGAGTATTGGTTAGAAAATACTTTGAGAGTACTGAATTAAATGGTTTGTCCGCCCGAAGATTTGGTGAGGTGTGTCATTTCTTTGCTAAAAGACGAAGCTTATAATTGGTGGGCAATGATCGTGGCAGTAATACCGAAAAATGAGGTTGCTTGGGAATTTTTTCAGATAGAATTTAAAAATAAGTAAGTCACCAAGAGATATCTGGACAAGAAGAAGAATGAATTCTTGAAGTTGAGACAAGGAAACAAGACTGTGGAAGAATATGAATGAGAGTTTGTATTTGTTAGTAAGTATACACGAGAGATCGTACCTACGGATGAGGCTATATGTGTTCTATTTGAAGATAGTTTGAGTGACGAGATAAAGATGATGGTAGGTGGTTCAGAAATTCGATCATTTGTCGTATTGGCAGACAGAGCACAGAAAATAGATGAAGTACACAAATAAAAGAAACAGAGAGAAAAGAAACTTCAAAATTTTGGGAAGAAAAATCCCACCCGAACCTTCTCAATGCCACCACCAAAGAAATTTAGAGATAGTGAAATCTGTGGAACAATCTTTTCTGGTCTGAGCAGAAGTCGATCAGGACCACCAAAATCCAATTTTCAAAATCGATCAATTGACAGAGTGGCTAGTGTTTGTAACGTGCCAACACCAGTGTGTGAGCATTGAAAAAGAATTCATTCGGGCGAATGTCGATTAGTTAAAGGAGCCTGTTTTAGATGTGGAAATATCGGCCACTTCATGCGAAATTGTTCGATGAACTCGTAAGCAATGGAAGATCAGAGTGTTAATCCTCTGGTTACATCGCAGAAAGGCAGACGTCTGAGGCAGAATAACGGTGCAGGTGGAAATTGAAGTGGTCATAAAGACAGTGGGAGCCGGTCAGAAGCATGAGCACCTACGCAGACTTATGCTATCCGAGCTAGAGAAGACGCTACTACTCTTGATGTTGTGACTAATATATTCTATCTTTTTAATGACATTGTATGTGCTTTTATTGACCCAGGGTCAACTCATTCATATATCTGGGGTCAACTCATTCATATATCTGCACTACCTTAGCTACTGATAAGAAATTGTTTGTTGAATCGATTGAATTTGATGTGCAACTCACAAACTCATTGGGTCATAGTGTCATTGTTAACTTGGTGTGTCATAAATGTTCACTGAAAGTATAGGGCTATGAATTTTCTATTGATCTAATGCTATTTCCATTCATCGAGTTTGATGTGATCTTGGGTATGGATTGGTTATCTGAGCACAATGCAATAGTAAATTGCAAACAAAGATAAATTAGTTTTAAATGCCCGACAGGTGAGGTAATTACAATGGAGTCCGACAGATTGAACAGTGAAATCAGGGTAATTTCGGCTATTTCAGCACAGAAAATAGTTCGTAGAGGCTGTAAAGTATTCCTGGCATACATACTCGATACTCAGGGCTCGAGAACAAAATTAGATCAGGTACCAGCTGTCAAAGAGTATATAGATGTGTTTCTGAAAGAACTATCGGGCTTACCGCCAGTCAGAGAGGTAGAGTTCGTTATTGATTTACTATTTGGTTCCGCTTTGATCTCCATTCCACCGTACTGAATGGCACCGACCGAATTGAAAGAGTTGAAAGCTCAATTGCAAGAAATGTTAGATAAAGGGTTCATACGACCTAATGTATCACTGTGGGGTGCGCCCGTATTATTAGTGAAAAAGAAAGATGGATCGATGCAGATGTGTATAGATTACAGACAGCTAAATAAGGTAACGATCAAGAACAAATACCCATTGTCTCGAATCAATGAATTATTTGATCAGTTAAAAGATGTAACTGTATTCTCTAAAATAGACCTTTGGTCTAGGTACTATCAGATAAGAGTAAAGGATTGTGACATTATGAAAACAGCATTCAGAACTCAGTATGGCCATTATGAGTTTTTGGTGATATCGTTCGGGTTAACCAACACCCCCGCAGCATTTATAAACCTGATGAACAGAGTATTTCAGCCCCAATTGGATAGGTTTATGATTATGTTTATTGATGACATATTGATTTACTACAAGACAGAATCAGAGCATATTCAACATTTGAGAAAGGTGTTACAGATTTTACGAGAAAAGTAGTTGTATTCAAAATTCAGTAAATGTGAATTTTGGCTTTGAGAGGTTGGATTTTTGGGTCACGTAGTATCCTTGAAAGGAATATGTGATGATCCTAGAAAAGTCTCAACTATTCTCAATTGAATGGTACAGAAGAATGTCTTTGAGGTACGCAGTTTCCTAGGATTAGCAAGTTACTACCGCCGATTTGTGAAATACTTTTCCATCTTAGCCTTACCGATGACAAGGTTGCTATAGAAAAACATTCAATTCGTGTGGTCTGGAAAGTGTTAGCAAAGTTTCGATTAATTGAAAAAGTTATTAGCTAAAGCTCCAGTCTTGACGCAGCCAAAGTCGAGGAAAGAGTTTGTGGTTTATAGCGAAGCGTCTTTAAGCGGATTGGGGTGTGTGTTGGTGCAAGATGAGAAAGTGATATCTTATGCTTCTTGATAGTTAAAACCACATGAAAAGAATTATCCGACTCATGATCTGGAGTTAGCTGCTATAGTCTTTGCATTAAAGATTTGGCGTCATTACCTTTATGGAGAGAAATGTCATGTATTTACTGATCACAAGAATTTGAAATATTTGATGACACAGAGGGAGTTAAATTTGCGACAACGCCGATGGTTAGAGCTGTTAAAAGATTATGATCTTGTGATTGACTATTATCCGAGTGAGGCCAATGTTGTTATTGATGCCCTGAGTTAGAAATCGATGTTTACTTTGAGAGCAATGAATGCCCACCTGTCATTGGAACGTGATGGTTCTATCACTGCAAAGCTTAGAATGAGGCCATTATTTCTACAACGGACTCAAGAATTATAGAGAAATGATCCAAAGCTTATAACTAAAAGGGAGCAGATACAGAGTGATGCCATTACAGGGTTTACAGTTGATGCAGAGGGTACGTTGTATTACAGAGACAGAGTATGTATTCCAAACGATTCGAATTTGAGACAAGACATTCTAACGTAAGCTCACAGTAGCACTTATTCCATTCACTCGAAGAGTGTGAAAATGTATAATGACCTAAAGAAATTATATTTGTGGCCAGGTATGAAACAAGAGATTTTAGAGTTTATGACTAGATGCCTTATATGTCAGCAAGTGAAAGCAGAACACCAGGTGCCATATGGGTTACTACAGTAGATTTCTATTTCGGAATGGAAGTGGGAACGAGTCACAATGGATTTTGTCACAGGACTTTCTGTAACACTGAGAAAGAAATATTTGATCGGGTAATTGTAGACAGATTGATGAAGTCAGCTCATTTCATTTCCATTCGGGTAGATTATCCACTTGAGAGATTGACCGAGCTATAAGTGTTCGAGATTATATGTCTACACAGAGTACCAACCTCTCTTATCTCCGACAGGGATCCACGCTTTACCTCGAGGTTTTGGGGTTAGCTACATGAAGCTTTAGGAACCAAGCTAAATTTCAACACTACTTATCATCCACAAACGGATGGTCAATCAAAACGAGTGATACAGATTCTTGAAGATATGCTACGGTGCTTTATACTTGAGTTTGACGGAAGCTGGGAGAAATATCTACCACTAGTAAAGTTTGTATATAACAACAGCTATCAGTCCAGCATTAAAATGGCGCCGTTTGAAGCATTATACGATCGAAAATGCAGAATACTATTGTATTGGTCAGAATTGAGCGAGCCTAAGTTGATTGGAACCGATTTAGTTCATGAGACTGAGGATAAAGTGCGAGTAATTCGTGACTATTTGAAAGCAACGTCTGATCGACAAAAGTCGTACGCAGATCTTAAAAGAAAATATATAAAATTTGCTATAGGAGATCGAGTTTTTCTAAGAGTTTCACCTTGGAAAAAAGTGCTACAGTTCAACAAAAAGGAAAGGTTGAGTCCACGATTTATCGAGCTATATGAGATCATTGAACGGGTTGGCCCTGTTGCATATAAGCTAGCTTTACCACCGGAGTTAGAGAAGATTCATAATGTGTTTCATGTCTCAATGCTGAGATGATATAGATCGAATCTTTCTCATGTGATTGCACCTTGTGAGATTGAGATACAGCTAGATTTGTCATATTCAGAGGAACTAGTTAGAATATTAGCTCGCAAAGTAAAAGAGTTGAGGAATAAGAGAGTACCGTTGGTGAAAGTATTATGGAATCGTCATGGGATTGAGAAAGCCACTTGGGAGACAGAGACTTTGATGAGATCACAGTACCTTAACCTGTTTACTGGTAAGAAATTTCGGGACGAAATTCCCTAAAAAGAGGAGAGTTGTAACAGCTCGATTTTTAGTGGTGTCAAAAATAGTGAATTTGAAATCACAAATCTGACGAGTTGAGTTTTAAATTTATTTATTTTAATAATTGTGGTGTTATATGTATCATATTAAATTTTGATCTAAAAATTTTATTGATTAGATAGTTAATTGAACATGAAGGACTAAATTGAAAAAGGTGCAAAAGTAGAAATTGTCTGATTAGAATGACTAAATAAGTAAATTAACCAATAGAGGTTAAGTTAGTGGAATATCTTGGTATTTAAGAGTATAAAGAATGTTTAATTAAGGTTAAGTGTGATTAAAAAGAACTAATGATTGAAGTTGCAATAATTACAAAAATGCCATTATATATATAAGAAATTAAAAGAAAGAAATTGAGAATTTCATTATATTTTCTCATCTTCTTCTTCTTTTCACGGCCAAGGGAGAAAAAGTTAGGGTTTTCATTTCAAATCTTTAAGCTTTGATTTGGGTAAGCAAACCTATGATCTTTTTAGTAATTTTTATGTTTTTGAGTCCGTATTAGCTTAATTTAGCTTATACAAGGACTAATTCGTGAATTTTTCAAATGTCAAAAACTTTTCCATTAATGAATATGCTTGTTCTTTGAAGTTTTTGATAGTTTTGAATGCTTAATAATTGGATTGGATCTTTTGTAAAGGGATTTTTGATAAAATTAGGGTTTAAGGACAAAAATGTGAAAGTAATGAAATTACAAGTATTGTTGTGTAAATAAATGTGTGAAGGGGTTATATAGATACCCTAAAGAATTCGGATATGGTTGGTTGTGTGAGAGAATGGTTATTTTGCATGTGTTATGTTGAAAGGACTAAATTGAATAAAAGGAAAATATTAGGGGTAAAACTGTAATTTTTCAAAAAAGACTAAATTGTGTTGAATGATTAAATTATGTGACTTAATGTGAGGATTAAATGACTTGTGAATGTAGACTACGATCGTGCTACAGACCACGAAAAAGGAAAATTAACGGATTAGTCCCTAAAGTCTTTCCTAAACTATAATCTCGTTCGGTAAGCTCATAATGTAAATTATATATATATATATATATATTGTCAATGTTCAACAAATAGAATAATTTTGTATTGAAGATGATCAGAGAAATAAGACGAAAATATAATAGGCTTTATGCCGTTGAAATAGTACGACACGATGGTTGGGGTACCGCATGTGTTGTGAGTCCTCAACAGCTCGTGTGAGCAGCATCATGATTCGGAAAAGAGATATGGATCTTACATGGATTATAGGTCCTACGATGGCTGGGACTTATGCTATATGCATACTCTTGACAGCTCTTGTGAGCAGCATTGTTAGGAAACAGTTTCACAATACAGACAGACACTGTACCGATAGTTGGGGCACCGCATATGTTGCGAGTCCTCAACAGCTTGTGTGAGCAGCATCAGGTACTGGAAACAGAAAGTTATAGATAAGAAAGAGAAGTTGTGTTTAACTCATGGATACTATGGAAATAAATCTTGGCTCAATGGAGAGATTGTTGCTTATTACCATGTTGGTATTTCTTAACTATCGAACTTACTAAGCTATAAAGCTTACCACAGTTATTGTTGCTTTGTAGATCATTTTGCTGACTGAAGATCGGATCATCGTAATCTCTTGAAGTCACACTATCGCGGAGTTTGTCAGTAGTTTTTGCATCACTCGGTCTTATGGCATGTACTAGGATGATATTAACCTTTGTTGTCGTACTAAACATGTCGAAATCTTACTATGTTAAATGTGTATATGCATGAAGTACAATTTAGATGTTTAAACTTAAGATGCTTGTAAAGACTTAGAAATTATGTATGTTGTGTGATGGCCTAATGCATAAATTGTTTTGAATATATTTGAAATGTTAAACTTGTGTCTTGGCATAATTCTTGAAATTCTGCATACTTGTTTCTGTAGAACTTATGCATGTATCGATAGAAGTACAGGGTAGGGAGAGGTTGCTCACTGACTTGGATTGTATCGGTAGTTTGTATGATAGTATTGGTAGAAGTTGCAGGGTAAGAATTATAGTTCTCTAGAGTTTTTGGTATCAGTAGATGCATGACTTGTATCGTTAGAAATCATACTTGTATCGTAGAGCTACTACAAGTTTCAATAGAAATCTATACAGTTTCTGAATTGTTCACTGACTTGACTACTATCGATACTTGACCATCAGGTACCGATAGAAATCTCCTAAAATATTGGAAATACCATTTTTACCCTTGTTGAAATTGTGTTATGCTTAAATGTTGATATATAACGTGAAAAGTGAAATACTTTAATAAAAATAGCTAAATAAAATGATGTTAAGGATGAACAGTGATAAATGAATAGTAAAACACTGGAAATTCTAATCGGCAACGATTTTCAGGTTTTTAGGTGTTACACGAATACAATATGCATTTGTTGCACCGATAACAATGACATGTGGTTAGTGACTTTTCATGATCTTAAGGACCCGTTGCTGATCATTTTTCTTGTGTTGCTGGTCATCAATTGTTTGTGATCGTAAGGAGAAGGACTTGGCTTCCAATGTATCAACAATACTCCAGATGAATCTAACATCACAAAATGTTGTTGCAGGCTTCCTAGACCCCCAGCAACAAGCCATTACTTACTTCGATGTAAGTACGTTAAAATAAGAGTAAGAACTTTCACCAAAATCAAGTGTTAAATATTTGTTTTAGCATAATACTTGTAATCAAATTCTAATCAACTTCCCTGTGAATCAACCTCAAACTCTCAAAATTTTACTACTTGAATATAGCCTACACTTGGGTTGCAGATCCAAAAAGTGTTTATCAATGTACTTATACCGCATTTCCATATTTCCACACGCTATAACTTATTATCTCATTTGGGTTCAAGTCTATGGCATATACATATATGTCTTTTTTTTTATTTTCATTAAACTATATTTCCTTTACTTATGAATATTAATATTTAATCACTTTTTTAACATGTAGCCATTTACAATAAGGAATACAAGGTAAAGATGGTTCCTTGAGTACTTACCTTCCTTTTAAAAAGAAAATCACAAATTTCTCTAATTTACTAGACCAAGACTCGCACTTGTCAATTGTTCTTCTCCAACAACACATAACACAAATAATGCCCAAAATCATGTTCATGAAAAACTCATATAAAAGAACCTTGAATAATCATACACAAATAACAAAATACAGTTTAATACATTGTTCTTCACTTTCTCACACTAACTCAAGCTTTCTCTCTCTAGTTCAAGAAAACCCTTGCTTTTCCGTGAAGAAGATGATAATGGAACTAAGCCTAGAAATGGATTTTCTATAAGATTTTAACAAGCGAATCACTTGCGTTGTGAATTTTTTTTTTGTTGGATTTGAAAGAGAGAGGATGAAGAAATGAGAACAGAAAATTCTCTTGTCTTCAATGGAGGAGTGGTACAAAGGTGGGACAAATGAATACTATTCATCTTTTCTTCATTTAGAAATATCTAGTCAATGTCTACCCAATTTAAATGAGTACCTGCATTTTTTCCATACTTTAAATGGCTATAAATTTTCTCATCTCTACACATATAAAATAAATTCATAAATTCTCAATATAATACTCTTGAAAAGTATAAAATATATTTTAATAGAAAATTTGTATTTTTAGTTTTTTTCATCAAGTCACTTATTAATACCCGAAATTTCACATATTAAATGAACCTAAAATTTTTCTCGAGCTTGACTTAGAATACAATCTAAAATTTTTTCCAGGTTCGTTATACTTGTAAATGATTAATTCAAAGTCATTTTAAGCTCACTCATATTATTTTTATTTTTATTAAAAAATATTTATATTTTTTAGTGTAATAAAAGAGGAAAATTTTTTTACAACTATTTATATTTTTAATTTTTTTTCATTTATTAAAATTATATATAAATATCTTAACATTTTTTCATTGTTTACATTATAATAATATATATTACTATAGATATTTCTTTGTTACATATTACATAATATATAAAAAAACATAATATAATATATTAGAAATTTAGAAACGAGCCGGGCTCGCCCTCAAGCTTTGAATGTTTGAGCGCGAGTTTGACCCATATTTCAAACGGACTTATGTTTTGTCAAGTTCATTTTTCAAGCATAATATTTTTTCCAAACCCTCCTAAATTTCAGGTGGACGTTCAAGCTTGGGCTAGTATCTTAACCTATTACAAGGTCTAATCAGCTATGTAGAAACATGTTTATAATTAATTTCAATATTGTTAAGCACTATTAGTTGTTGTTTTTTTTCCACAATGTCGACTCCAGGATTTGAGCTTTGATCCAAATACCTCAAGAATTTCATTTCCACTTCTTCCAACTACTTGTTGGCAGTATCGTATCTAATGTCAGAAAGATTGTTGTTACTTGATACTTAGGAAGCATCGGCACAGTTCACCCCTTCTTGTATCGGTGTTGTATGTGTGTCCAACACAGACACTCGTCAGACACATCTGGATACGTACGAGACACGTCAAAATACGTAAAAAAAAGACAATCGGACATGGTCCCGACACGGTCATGACATGGGTGTCTAAAAAAAGACACGTGACGGACGTGCGATGACATCATCGTCATGTTTCTTCCTCTTCTTCATGATTTGTTGGGCTCAAACGACTATAATAAAGAAAATTAGAGAAAAAAGAAGGGAGAGAATGAAGGGTTTTTGTATAGGGTAGTTGTTTAAAGGATGAACTAACAATGTTTTCTAAGTTTTCAATGAACAAGGCCTCTCCGTCAGGTTTCTCCGATGCAAGGAGGAGAGAAAAGTGTTAAGGGGTAACCAAAGGGATTTAGGACTTTTTGTTTTCTGTTTAGATTTAGGTTTTTTTTTTTAATTCAGTTTGCTTTTAGGATGATGTTGTAGGAACTTTAATTTTTAGTGCATTGCCCATTTCTTACCGGTCTTCAAAAGACATGTGTCTTTGTTAGGTTGGAATAGATTGGGGAATGGAGATGAAAGGATTGAAGGAAGATATGGAAAGATATGTTAGGTCTGATTTTCATTAAATGTTTTATAGTTTTTTAGGAGAGTTTTTATTTCTTATTGGCTAAAACATCCTTATGAGAGCTGTTTGTCTTTTTTTTTTTTGTTGGATTTATGTTTTAGGCCCAAGACTTTGATCTTTGTATTTGGACTTGTTTCTTTTATTTTTGATTAATAAAAGTTTCAGAATATTATTCAAAAAATATCAATATTTTCATTTATATTAAATATTTTAACATAAAAATATATAAAAATATTAAATATTTTTTTTATTATTATATCCTAGTGTCCTATTTTTTAAAAGTTACTATATCACCATATCCGTATCATGTCGTACTTGTAATACGTGTCCGTGTCCATACTGATACACTTATTATTACATTTGACCATAAAAATTATTGGATTTATTTAAAGAGATGAATTTATTGGGGGTATAAAGTTGGTGATATATATTTCTTTATTATATTTATAAGGTGGTTGATGGAGAAAGAACCATCCTCTCCGGAGATACGACGTTCAAAGTGACAAAGCAAGCTACTTCTATTTATTATTACAGTAATCAAACAACAACAGATGATGGATCAAGGAAATATAATTAGCGGTTAGCCTACAGCTATGTCATCTGCTTTGGATTATAAACAAATTTATGGCTGGAGCTGCATGCAACTAAGAACTACAGTTCAATAAACATCAATTAACCACCCTCACTTGCAAACCAGATGGTCCACGCCATGATGAAACAAGTTTCTACCCGGTTTTGGTTCCGACTTCGCATCTGGCGGTTTCTCCTCCCGTACAGCGAGTTAACAGATCACTTGCCACTCCTTTGAGAATATTTCCTAGCCTATCACCATGTTATAAGGCTGTTGAAACTGGAATGAAGAACCTCCGCTATCTTCAGTTTTGGCTCTTGGATTTCCACAACACAAATCGCGGCCGGTCCTTTACCCGTAAATGCTCAAGGTACTACTGGAACCCTTAAATGTGTGTTTTAATTATTGAAATGTCTCAGCAACGCTGACAGGATGCAGCAAGAAAGGTTGTTGCTGGTGGTTGTTTAATAAGGAAATCCCACCATCCATGTCACCACTAGGCTGAGTTGCACAATCTATCCCACTGTTGTCCTTTGGCTGCAGAAGCGGGAGAAGAGACCAAATTATACCTGTCCTTTCGATTTGCTTGTCCGCCTGTTATATTCATTATAGGATCAGTTCCCTGAAATCATATTTAAGTTGCCTCAGTAAATTGCTTTGATGTCTTAGTTTTGGCATTTACCTCAACAATAAATCGTGCCCAAATCTTATCTTCTTGGAGCTCCATCACTCCCTTCAAAATATTCAATGGAAAGCCCCGAATGACTTCGGCTATCTCGAGAAAGAATCCTCGATCTTCACAGAGCATCTGTATCAAAGGAATGATGAAAGGCTCAGCAAAACCCTCAGCATTGTTTAATTTGCTACCTTTGAGAAGTCTTCATTTGGCTTTTACATTAAAAAGGACAAAATAGTTATGCACCTTTTCATACCTCAACAAGCATTTGGCCTGGTGGATTTAGGTCCTTAACTACAATAGGGATACTCTGAGCCCCAACTTCAAATGCCCATGTAGCACCACCACTCACTGTATTGTGTTTTAGAAGCTTTCCGTTCTCCTGGCCAATAAGCTGAAGTTGAAGCAAGTTGTTAATGCATTAGTGAACTGCAATCACCAGACTCTAACCTTCTTCACTATCATATTGCATTGAATTAAACAAAGTGTTTACCTTTGGTTCATCAGCTTGTTTAATCTTGTCTGCATATTTTGTCACGCCTTGCAAGAAAAGCAGGTATTTGATAGTCCGCTCCAATAAATGATCAATGCTCAACTGCTGCATTATGGAAATAATGGTCCTTTAGATGATAAAATGGTAATAGCAGTCTTTTAAAGTAAACAATATGAATAATCCTTTTAATTCTCCAGATAGCAGAAAGCACAAAATTTGCCCAATATATATACTTGATTAAAGCATGGACTCGTCATTAGTACCTTTCCACTATGAGGAATAACCCCTCTCAGTTCTTTGATACCATCTTGGATCAGCTGGCGGTCTTTGGGCCTTGGCCGAGAGCTTTCACCAGGTTTAGCTCTTTTCCTGATGGGCTTCTTTGCTGTTGTGACAACAGCATTTCCAGCTTTTACACCATAGCTATCATCAATCCATAAACCTACTTGTGATTTTTGGTGAAACTCTTTGCTGAATATAGTATCATTACTCTTGTCCCAGGTATGTGAATGCTGGGCCAGATTCATGTCCCCACCAGAGCAAGAAAGACCTTCAAGTTGACCTAGATGGAAGTTTGATGAAGAATTTTCAATTTTCCTTCTTTTAGTAGTGAAAATTCTATCCTCAACACTAGATTTAGCAACATAAGAAGAACTACTAACACCACCTAGAAGCTCTTCAAGCCCAAGTTCAGAGAATAACCCTTTTCGCTTGCCAGTCATGGATGATGACATTCCAGAAGCAACAACTTTGTTATCACTATGCAACAAAGGACTATCGATATTTTCTGAAAACTCCCCAGCTTTTCGAAGTCTAAAATCCATTCCAGTACCACTAAACAGATCATTTCCATTATCATGAACCATTGTGAATGCATCAGCGGTGGAGCTCTTTGATGAATTAGCTATTTGTCCAACTGGAATATTGATTACCGCATCACCTCCTATCGGAACGGATGGCACAGAGGTAACACCTACTGAACATGAAGGATCAGTAGTCATTGTAGCTCCTGCTCCATGAATGTGATGCTGGGGTAAAGGAGAAAACCACTGAGAGAAATCATCCATTGTAAAGGAGCTGGAGAGATCTGTTGTAAAGTCACCTAGGTTTAACTCCTCAATGCTTCTCTGTTGGCTAATTACACTATCTAGAAGTCCAGCGTTGGTGCCAAGGGAATGTTGTTCCTGTTTTGCTTTCCCAAAGCTATCTAGATTATGTAATTCAGCATCAACCAATTCTCCTGCGCTATAAAATGATGTAAACGTTGAATGACCCTGTAAATTTTGTCCTGTATCCTTTTTAGGAAGTGCAATTGAATGATCCCACTCGCCCTTTTCACCCGGCAATGATGTCAGAATTGAACCCTCACTAGTGCATGGGGTACTAGCAGCGAAGCTGTTAACACGACAGGTCTTACCAGCTGATATAGGTTGAGCTTCTATGCTAATTGTTTGGATTTGACTTGTGAGATGAGATAAATTCTGTTGCACAGAGTTCATACTATACTCATGCACAGAGCAGGAGGGTTCAATGAGACTTTGTAAGGAACATGACCACCCTGTTGGCTCCCCAGAACAGCCACCTTGTTCGGTTGTCAGGTTCTGACCCGGCATGAAGGAAGTAAACCATCCATCTAGATTGCAAGTTTCAATTTCCAAAGGTGCAAGGCCATGACAACTTCCCATGTCAGAAAACTTCTCCGTTTCAGCCAAAAGTTCCAACCTCTCCAAAATCTGCAAGAACAACTACAAATCTTCAGCAACTCCACTACTTCTAAGGGACTTGCATAAGTATAACATATATGCTAGCATTTCCATCTATTTAAAACTTAAAATTGGATGATATACTTCACTTAAACACATTTTTCATAAGGATGAAAATATATCAGTCATTTTATATGTACTAACCTTCTTTGTGGATCCAAACTGAACAACTCCCCGTCTTCCTACAGAGATTACTGCAATTGTCTGCAAATCATGTTTGTTTGTAAATAAATGTAGAACATACATGTATACAATTAAAAAAAAACTTGGATAAAATGGGTTAAATATATAGTTAAAATTGAAAGGTACCTTGATCCCAGATGAAAATTGGTCTTGTAACTCAGATTCATCCTGTAAAATAAGAAAAAAAAATCTAAATTATAGACTAAAACAAAAGTATTATTAAAAGAATATATACATATGAAATGTTCTCAAGAGTAATGCATTAATAGTTATAAAAGAAAAAAAAATAAGTACCTGAAATATGTTTTCATTTCCAGTGGCCGAACCTTTACCATTGGAGTCTGAGAAAATCCATTGATGTTTTCCCGTGAAAGCGGCTTGACCAATTATTCTAAGTTGAGAGAACAAGAAGGTTGGGTGTGTTAGAGATCTTGTGATAACTCCAAATTTAATGTATTTTTCACTACATTAACTCACAAATTCTGGGGAAAATAAACTGAATAACTGAGCATACCCTTCACCCAGGATGTGGAATTTTAGAAGCATTTTGTCCACTAATGGACCCATTTTCTGTTCATAGTAGGCATCTTCCATTGTTAACAACCTGTACAAACAATCTATAATTAGAAAAAGGAGTTACTGTTGAAAATCCGAGAAAATGATGTTTAACACGGTTAATTAACCTATAAAGAAATTTGAGTAGGAAAAATCACCGGTCTCCGATTCCTTTCATTTACAAAAATTTTCTAAGCAAACAAAAACTTGTTTTTTTCTGAATTGAAACATGCATGCATAAATGGCAATTCCCATGAAGAAAGCATATCTTGAAACAAAGTAAAAGCCAAAGATATAGAAAAGTTTGGAAGAAGGAAGCAAACGACGTAGAAAACAAAACGAGGATGAAGCAAATATTACAAATAAACAAACAAACAAACAAAAAAAGAAACAAAAGCTTTACTTGGAATTTCTGGGATCAAAGCGCCAGAAAACACCATAACACCACCCATTACTGCAACAAAGATTCTTCAGTGTTTGCTTTAACGCAGAACCCATCGCTGCTTCACCCATTTTCACACACACAAAAAGACTAAAAACTCGAGTTCAGGATCCAAAAATCCACTTCCTTCAACCCCATTAAACTACTTCAGAAAATAAAAGCTCCTCACTGCCTCTCTTATTCTTTTTTCTTGCAACAGAAACACTCTAAACAAAATCAAAAAGAAAAAATAAATTCAGAAAATCTTGTGAGAAACAAGAGCAAAAGGGTACAAAAGAATAAGCTTTTTGTTTGTCTTAAGTTTTTGCTGCTCCAAGAGAAATGAAAACAGAAAGTGGTCGGTGAGAGAAATAAAGATAAAGAACTCAATATAATAAGATAGAGGGGGGAAGGAAAGAAGCAGAGAGAATAGCCAATATTTATTATGATTTATGAAGAAAAAGAAAGGATGGGTGGTGATGGTTCTCAATTTTGTCTCACTTTCATATCTCTACTTTCTTTCTTCCTTTTATCTTTCTCTCTCTCTCTCTCTCTCTCTCTCTCTCTCTCTCTCTCTCTCTCTCTCTTTTCTGTATGTATACAATTGGTTTTGGTTTATTCATAAAAAAAAATGGGGTTGCAATAATTATAGCTTTTTTTTTTTTATAACTTACCACAATTATAATTATTATACCAAAAATTACATTAGGAGTGGGTCAAATCTTTATGATTAATCCAACAGCTGATTAGCTATAGAATTGTTTATTTCAGACAAGACGGAAATCTGGTATATGTGATGGGAATAACAATGACATCCTTGGGCATTTAGTCATTTAAACAGCGTACTTTGTCTTTATATTTTCTAGGTTTGGTCATTGTGTTTTTGCTTCTCTGATTTGTCTCTCGAGGAAAATCTCTGTCGGATATATTTATATTGCTTTTATTCATTAATATGAATATATAAATCATTCCACCAAAAATTATATTTAAATTTGAACTGATAATTTAATGGTAAAGAGTGTTAATCTTAAGTGTGATCTGAATTCGAATCACGTTAGTCGTATTTGTTGTTCGGGATTTATCATGTTATTATAATTAAAAAAAATTATATTTAAATCTAACAACAACACGATTAACGTGATTTAAATTTAAATCACACCTAGAACAATGAACATCCTTAGTCATTAGGCCAATGCACGATATTCTATCATATTTTACTTTTAAGCTTTATTATTATTGTATAATTCAAAATTGATTGAATCATAAGTAGAGTGATAAAATATTTAATATCAAATCTTCAATTGATATTAATCTTAGATTCGATTTTTAATCAATTCCTATCTATTTTTTCTTAAATATATATATACACATTAAAAATGAATCAAATACAAATCCATAAATTATTATTACATAATAAGAACAAATAAGATGAAAAAAAATGAGATGAATGAATTTGAATTAATTAATTTATGCAGGTACTTTTAAAATTATAACATTTAGAATATATAAATTTAGAAGTTCAAGTATCTGTAACTATTCTAATAACATTTGATATATTATCAATAGAGTTTTTAAACTTCACAAACAGAGAGGATTGATAAATGTTTTATAAGGGTATAGTAAAATATTAAAAAAAGAGACATATAATAATTTTTTAAAATTGTTTATGGAATAAACAAAGTATACTATTGATGTACCAAATGCTAACTATTCTTTTACATTAAAATTAAAAGTTAGATAAAGTGTTTTTATTATGATATATTTTTGGGATACACTTGTGGTAATTGGAATTCAATTCTTACATACACGATGTATTTTTATTAAGTAAAATTTTTTTTATAATTAAAAATATTTTATTCGTGGCCTTGAAAAATAAAAAAGAAATATATATTTTATTCATTAATATGTTTGTTTTTTCGAATTACATTATATATGGGAGCAAATCCATGTATACAAGTACAAAATTCAGATTTAGAACCTAATAAATTTTTTATTATTAGGTTTCTAAGCTTTTCTATAAGAAAAATATTTTTTGGTAAATTATAAAGGGAAACAAAGTCTTAATAACAACACGATTGACGTGATTTAAATCCAAATCACATTTGAATAATGAACACCCTTAACCATCAAGTTAACATATAACATTTTTATTGGATAAATTTTTAAAAATAAATGATAATCAATTTAGGAAATTAATTTTTTAATTTGGGATCAATACACATGATTGCCAAAATCTAAGGTTAGTGAGTGGTGTTGCAAGATCATCAGAAGGGAGATTATCAAGTCATAAGTGAAAACATAACTATTTGTAGACAAACACTCATAGTTTCCTTCTTTCTTTGAAAAGTGATTTTATTCAAATGAATATTATCATAGTTAGAAATAAATAATATTTATGATTAAACAGTAATGTTGTATATATTTTAAAAATCAAATTTACCTCATTTAACAATCATACATGCAAAGCATTTTTTATGTGCATAACAAAAAAATAAAAAAGACAATATGTATGAAATGCCTTAATTTGAGATAAGGGGAAATAGATTTCTGAAAATGTTATTTTGTTATGGAATGTTATCTACTAAGAGGACAGTTTAGTATTATTTTTTAGAAATATTTTTGAAATAAAATATTTTTGAGATAAAAATATTGTTAAATAAAATATTTTTGAGTTTTTTAAAAGTGTTTTTGGAACAAAAAAAAATGCTTTGGAAAAACACATTTTTCACCAAAAGCAAAAGCAAAAATTTTTAATTTTTGCTCAAAAAGACTTTTTGACCTAAAAACACTTTTGAAAAACATTACTAAACTAGCCCTAAATATATAATGTACGGAGACGTTGGAAAATTTTTAGATTGTAAAACTCATGAGTAAGTTAAAAACTTAAATTTATGTGCTCAAATAGTATTCCTTAATATATATATTTTTTGGTGAATTACAATAACAGGGCAAAGCTCGAATAACAAATGTGGTTAGCGCGACTCGAACCCAAATCACGTTTGAGGCGGTGAATACTTTTGACCATTAGATTATCACACGAGGTTCAGCATTCCTTAATATTTGTGATTGTGTCAATTTTATATGTTACAATAATTGTGGTGATCCGATTGATGTGGTAATTGTTAGACAAATAATTCATCACTTAAATTTAGAATAAATTTAATTTATAGTATATGTTACATTTATAAATTGTATATATTAATAATATTCATGATGTATTTGAGTGAATTGATGTCATAAGTTAACCTGACACGGTTCAATATTGATGACAACATAATGATAAATAGTTTAATCTATTTTTTTCATTTTAATAACATACATATTTAATAAGTTATTATTAATTAGCTCTAAATCATAAGTTTCATTATTTATTATATGTTATTTTTAAACATATTTGTATTCTAAATTTGTGATTTTTTTTTTGTGAATTACAATAACAGGTTTCGAATAACAAACGCGACTTGAACACAGGTCACACTTAGAGCAATGAACACTTTAACTATCAAGCCATCACAAGAAATTTAATAAAATATGATAATTTTGAACAAGTGCAACTCAACAAAAATTATTAAGGCATTAAACCATACCAAAAATTACATTAATACAAAATAAATAAAGTAAATTTATAAAAAAAAATTAATATATTAAATTTTCGATAAATATACAATATCTCGAACATGATTTTTTAGTAAAATATATGATTATGACAAAAAAATTGGATTAATGACAAATCTGACCACTAACATTTATATGTTTTGTCAAAATGATCGTAATTGTATTTTTGAGCTTTTTTTTGCCATCAACTTTTATTTTTCAAATTGCTTTTTTTAATAGATTTGATGAAAGTGTCGTTATAAAAGTTAACGGGATTATTGGAATTTCATATGTGGAATATTTTTAATGAGATGTAATTTATTACTTAGATAACCCAATAAAATAATTACATGTGGAAAACAATAAAATAAATAAAAAGATCATAAAGTTAAAAAAGTAATTCTTAATTTAAAGAAAATAAACATAACTATTTAAAAAAAAAAAATTCAAAATGAAAATAAACATTCAATATTTTCAATTTGATTTATTAATTATCTTTTTGAAACTTCTCAACAAACAAATATATGCATTCATTTTGAAAACTTTTTTTAGATAATTACATTTATTTTCTTTAAATTAAGAGTTATTTTGTAATTTAATGTATGATTTATTTATTTTATTAATTATCTTATTGGGTTACTCAAGTAATAAATTACATCTCATTAAAAATATTTCACATCTTCCCCCGTTAAATTTTTTTTAACGGTACTTTCATCAAATTTGTTAGAAAAAAACAGTTTAAAAAAAAAACAAAAGTTGATAGCAAAAAAAATTTTAAAAATATAATTATATCCATTTTTATAAAAACATATAAATATCAGTGACCAAATTTATAGGCCAAAAAATATATAGTACATGATAAAAAATTGAGAATTATTTTAATAGCCTCATTATATTTGGCTATTGTTAACATGAACACAAAAATAAAAAATGCATAAAAAATAAAGCATAAACATAATAGAAATACAAAGAATGGCATATTTGATATGATAAATCATCAAAAATAAAGTCATGTGAATTCATTGTTTGTGACATGTAATTATTCGATAATAATATTTTATCAATATAATAAATTTAAATTTAAATATAATTATTACACAAAACATGATTATTATTATTTTTACTTTCTTTCCATATATTTTCATATTTTTTTAAAAATAGAAATTTATTAATTTATTCAACGAATGAGATTATACAATTTGAGAGAAAAATAACGCTCGTCTTAAGCTTTAAAGGACAAACTTTGTCAACACAACATATGCTTTAGCCTTAACATCAAATGAACATTCTGTCATGGTGACAATTGTCTCTATTATAATTCAAGCAAAACATATTTGAAGTGATTGCAAATACTTAATATGATAAAGAAATCAACCTCAGATGGTCTAAAGTGGCAGGCAAAAATTGACAAAAGTACTGAGCATGCATCAAACTGGAGAGGATGGAGACAAAATCATCCCTAAAACCACTTGCAAAAGCATGACTAAAAAATGTGCTACAATAGCAGATAAAAACTTTTAAAAATAAAAAGTTATTAAATAAAAGAAAAAAAAATATAAAATTTTAGACAGTATAAATCCAAAATAACTCATGAAATCATTTATTATTTTAAACTACTCTCAAAATAAAAACATATTAAAAAATCGACGAAGAACCACCTATTTTCCAAGAGAAATTACTAGCGATTGGTGGA
This sequence comes from Kokia cookei, assembly GCA_039519145.1. Lineage (NCBI taxonomy): Eukaryota > Viridiplantae > Streptophyta > Magnoliopsida > Malvales > Malvaceae > Kokia > Kokia cookei. The sequence continues at coordinate 28,970,302 of CM076905.1, forward strand.
ATCCCAATAACAACAGGCACCACCATTTACCTATCATAACTTGTGAAGATAATTAAGATAACTACAAAATAAATCTACAAACTAAAAAAATAAAAACACATTAAGTGAGTAAAAAAATTAATGAGAAGAAAAAAAGTGAGCGATGCAAAAAGGAAAAATCAAACTTCTTAATGGCTTAAATAGCTTCAAAGTTTCACTTTATATTTCCTAACATGAATTTTGGGGATTACTTGTATGGTTATAGATTTTATAAAAATTATATTAAATTTGTTCAAAAAATAAAAATAAAAATAAAAATATGTGGGTAAAATTTCATGAAATAAAATAAAAAGGTACACTAACAAAATTCAATAGTTATTTACAATAAAATATTAATTTACTCATAAATAAAAATAAAAAAATTGAAAAGAGAAACACCTATAAGCAGAGACCAATGATGAAAAATAAATAAATGAGCATCTAAATTAAAAAAGAGAAATGCAAACAAAATACGAGGTCATCTCATCTATATCAAACAAATAATTTAGTTTAATAATGAGCAAATTCCAATAAATTCCTACCTTAATTATGACTTCAACTTTGTCCTATATTAGTCATAGCATTGAAATAGGAAATAATTTAAGTAAGGCAGCGCCACTTCCACTGACGACGGCTCAGACCCAAGACATGGTAGACGTGGACGTTTGGGGACTCGTAGCTTCTGTAGACCAGATTCACTTTCAACCGCCTTCTCATACCCATTCAACTTTGATTCTTATGCAAGCAAGTTAATGGTTTTTTTTTTTTAAATAAATAAATTAGTTTATGCATGTTTGATGAATGAGCAAAATAATAATATTTATATGTGGATACAAAATAGAAAGAATGAAAGTAAAATTATCTGTTTATCATAATTTATATTGACATTATTAGTACAATTGAAATGCATATTAAAATAAATTAAAAGTTTATTAATACAAATACATATATTATTTGGTATGATTAATTAGATCATCATGGATCATATATGATGTGAAAATTAATTGAGAATTCATATGAGCATTCATTAAAGAACAAGAAGATTATTTAATTTAAAGAAATCTTATTTGATGTTTGTTCTCAATGAAAATTGATTATTAGAAATTCATTAGCTAAAGTTAAGATTTAATGTCATACATTTCCGAAATGAATATGGGCTCATTCATCTACCATGTGGATGGTTTTGATATATGCATCTAAAAAATAATCACATATGTGTTATCTACTTGCAACATGTCGTTTGCAAGATTGCTATTATTCAATTAAGACAATTCATCTTACTAATGCTGATGAGTTTATATCTCAATATTTTATTGATTGAGTTTGAAAAACTTTTGTAAAAGTTTGTTATTTATATGCATAATGGTTTAAAGAAATTATTTATTGAACATCTTTGATTAACATCTAAACTATTACTTATGAGAACTAAACTTACTATTTCAATACGAGATCATGTTGATTTAAGTGTTGTACGCATCAAGTTAATAAGTTATAAATTCTCCCTATTATAATTATTTTTTGGTCAAGAGCTAAATATTTCTCATATTTGAATTTTTGTACGTTCATATATGTTCCAATAGCTCTACCACAACACACAAAGATGAGTCTCCTTGTATTATTAGATGTTTTGAATGTATTGGAGATTCAATTATAACATGATTTGTGATTACTATTTTGATAGGTTTCTGACACTAGGAAGAGAGAAATAATAGCTTAATGAAAGCACTGCTTGTAATGAGTTATCATTATCTAGATCCTTATAGAGAGTAATTTGAATCAGAAGTTCAAAAAAGATAACTTACTTTATTACAAGTTAATTGTCAGATGTATTTACAAACTTAATGAGAATAACTAAGTGTTATATACTATCTAATATTTTAATCTGAATCAAAGTTCCAGTAGGACAATCAGTTAGAATAAATGATAGATTGATTGGTCCTAAAGATGAAAATTCTTCTAGATGATCATATAGTGGAAGCGGGTGCTTTAGAAGAGACAAAAAAACATAACTAATAACTAAAACTCCAAAAGAGATTTAGATACCTAAAACTGAAGATTAAAATAATGAAAATAAAGAAATTTCGATAAGTCATGTCAATACAAGAAAATGTGGAACCGATAATAGAAGTGGTCGACAATTGTTTTGCATCCAATATTATTGTTGAAATAATAAAATAAAAGGAGAATCTTGAATAAATCTATTGAAATATATATATATATATATAAAATAAATTGGTCAAAATATAAAGACGAAAATCAAGTACAATTAAATTCGTGGAGGTTTTGGACTAAAAGTCCAAATATCTAAAGATATAAAGCTAGTGAATGTACAAATGAAGTAGTTTTGCAAAAACAGAATAAAAATATAAAGTTTTTGCTAAGTCTTGGCATATATTATGAATAGATATGATATTTTCTGTGTGGTGGATACAATAACTTTTAAATATATTATTAAATTGACAATTCATAAAAAAATTAACTTGCGTCTAATGGTTGTTGTTATAACCTTTTATGAATCACTATATAAAATTTATATTTAAATCATTGAAGAATTTAGAATGCTAGAAACATATAGACATTCTCGGGAAATTGTTCATTGAAATAATTTGAACATATATGACAAATTTGACTCAGTAAATAGTAGTTGAAAGAAGATTATAAAATGACTCAAAATACCTATTTATATTTTTATAAAAAAGTCATGATTAAAGTTTGTTATGATTATTGTTGTAATCCTTAAGAGATCAAAATATATTTCCTCAAAAAATTTTCTCACTCATGACTTTCAAAAGAATGATGATATAAATGCTTAGCAAATACATTCAAATAATCATTTGAAAAGTTAGTATTTAAGATTGAATACATAGAATATGAGATATTATGTGATGTTTTCACAAGGGATAGTAAATACGCGCTGTGCTCTTTTTCCCTTAACTGGTTTTGTCCCATTGGGTTTTCCTTAATGAAGCATCATGTTATGTGTATTATAGGTATGTGTACTCTTTTTCCTTCACTAGGAATTTTTTTCCCACAAGATTTTTATCTTAGTAAGGTTTTAACAAGACACATTATCTACTAATGAACATCCAAACGAGAATGTTATAAATATTTTATTATTAAGTATATGTCTATCAAGATAAGTTTAATAAACATTAGGAATCTAATATTAATTAGAAGTTGCCTTTTATATTATTTATACACCTTGTGTCTATAAATATAACTTTGGAATAGATATTACTATGTAATCACACTAGTATATTAAAAAAAATATAACTTTGGAAAAACATTGTAAATATCCCGATTAACCAATAAAATACATTTTCTTTTGCTACCCATATTTTCTTTGTTCTTTACTCTCTTTATTTCTCTCTATTTTATAAAAAAAACATATAAACTTATTAAAAATACATTTGGAATGAACTTGGATAAATGAGTGCACAGATTCAACTGTATACGGACAATCATTTTTCTATATTCATTTTTAATTTAAAAGAAAATATTTTTTTAATTTATATATTTTTAAAGATTTTTAATTTATACTCATCACGTGGCTTATTGAGAGGCTGCCACATTTCACTACTAGATTGACTATTAATATCACGTCATCATAAACTAACGATGTTAATGTGGCGGTAATAACCTGAATGACGAAATACAAATTCAAATAATAATTAAGTCCAAAAAATTTTAACTATCAATTACGTACTTTTTAATAAATTCAAAGGAATCAATTTACTTTATTTTAAAAGTCGTTTGAAATAGTTAAAAGTTTAGGGGCAAATATACCTTATTTAAGAAATGATTATACAAAGAATTGAAAGAATTTTATAATATTTAGGGGCATGCCCCTTTCGACCCCTTGTCTTAATCCTTAATAGTAAGTGCACCAAATATACACTTTATAAAAATATTAATACTCATTTTAATCTTGAATAAATAGGGCTATAAATGTCATTTTAATTGAATCTTACATTTTCAATTCTTAATAATTTTAAAGGAAGTAAATAGGTTGCTGTTGGAGGTTTTTTTTTCCAGCAAATATTGTTGAACGAATCATAGCATGCTGCCCTCCAAGCATGAGTTTAGGGAAGGATGTATGTATGTGGAAGTTGACTACGAATGGAAAATTTTCGATCAAGTCTGCTTACGAGAGCATTACTCAGTCTGACCAGTTAAAGGAGGACTTTAGTTGGAATCTCATCTGGGATAATTGCTTGTCACCCAAAATTAAACATTTTTTATGGTTATTAAGGAGGGGGCGATTATTGACAAATAGTGAAAGGGTGTGACGACAGATGGCTGATAGAGATGGGTGTGCACAGTGTGGAATGGTGACAGAGACGATTATCCATGTATTGCGTGACTATCATTTTGCAGTTGCTGTTTGGATGCTGCAAGGAAATGTTACGGTGGACCATAATTTTTTTGAGGTTGAGTTGGATGATTGGTTGCTTATTAATTTAAAAGGACAAAGTTGGATGAGGTGTCATGGAGAGCGTGCAGCAATTAAGTTTACTGTAATTTGTTGGCTGTTATGGAGGCACCGAAATGGATTTGTTTTTGAACAGCAGAATAGTCAGCCGAGTGATGTTTTCAGAGCTGCTGAATGTCTTGCTTCACATATTTGGGAGGGGGGCGGCAATGTCACGAAATATGTTACAGGAGTAATCTTAATGACTCCATGGCAGCCACCGGAAGCTGGTTGGATAAAAATTAATTGTGATGGTGCAGCTTTGAACTCGGTCTGTGGGAGAGGTGATACGAGATTCGAATGGGAGGTGGCTAGTTGGTTTTCGAAGGTATGTGGGCGGTGGATCGACTTTTAACTCGAAGCTATGGGCAATTTTGCATGGTTTGGAAATAGCGAACCAACGTGATTATGATTTTGTTATTGTTGAGAGTGATTGTCTTGTTGCTCTTAGATTGATTAAGGATAACTTTGCTGGGGCTTTGTTGTCCACAATTGTCCAAAAAATTAAATTGTTGTCTAATCGATTTTGTATGGTGGAATTTAGATATGTGTGCAAGGAAAACAATCGAGTGGCGGATTATATTATTAGGATGTGTGGTTCCGATGAAGTTGAGTTGCATGTTATTAATAAACCATGTGAGAATGTTAAGAAACTATTACTAGATAATCATAATGTAAATGTTGATGTCTGATTGAGATAAAATAAATGCATTTTTAATGCCCTTTTATTATCAAAAAAAAAAAAAAGGTTTAGTTTGATTTGTTTAAAATAAATATTAAATATAATATAAAAGGCATTAGAATAAATAGGGCATAAATGTTATTTTAGTTTAATTTTATAGTTATCTCTTAAGATTTTTGAAGGAAGTAAATAGGGTTAGTTTGGTTTTTTAAAATAGAGATAAAATATTAAAAAAGTATGAATAAATATTACTATATAATCACATCAATATATTTAATTGAATTTTGGTTTCTCATTTTTTTTTCTTAATTTAAAATTTGGTTTCTCTATATATAATGAATTAATTTTCCAGACTTAGTTTTAATTTATATTCTCTTCCTTTTTTTTTTTAATATTTTTTGTAAATTATAGAAATTATATAATTTAGTGGTTTCTTTAAGCATGATTTTTATATATTCTTTTAAGCAAGTTATATTTTGTTATGATAAATGATGTTCTTATTGTATTGAATTTTTTTTATTTTATGTATTTTTTTTTTGTGAATTACAATAATAAGGTAAAATTTGAACAACAAGTACGATTAGAGAAACACCTGAGACAAATAGTATTCTTACATTTCATGATTATTTTACCCATGCAAATAACTAGCAAGCGTTATTTGTTTACTATGGAACAATAATATTGATTTTTAAGTTTGGAATGATTATAGTTTTTCCATGGAATTTGAAGTTAAGGAAGATGATAAAAGTGAGAGTTAGATGCTTTCGTTGTATCCACATAGATATTGATAACTAGTTATATCATGAGTGTTGGAGTATCTAGCGTTTATACTATTAATATTTTAACAATTTAATCATTGAATTTATCAATATATTTATACTATGCATGTAAAATTTTGAATCGATTATATATTTTATCATGTCGATTTAAAATATTGTCTATATATATATATAATGGTTGAAAGTTTTTTAAACAAAAAAAAATTTAAATTTCTAATTTTTACTAAACTTAATATACATAATTTACATGAATTGAACATGAAATATGATGCTTGGATTGTTGCATAGATGGAAACTTTGAGTTATTGGTTAGTTCTTGAGTTTCCAAATATTTCCTTTTTTAGCTATATTAATTACTTTAATAGTGCATTTAATTGTATTAAACAATTTTATTTATATTCACATTTGAATTTATGATAACTAATATTATATGAAAAAATATTTGATACACTGCTAGTAGAGTTTTTCGACTTCACAAATAGTATCGAGGGGTTGAGAAGTATTTTATAAAGGTATAGTAAAATATTAATACATAAATACTTAAAAAAGACATATGAAAATTTTTTAAGATTGTTTGTAGAATTAAAAATTACATTGTCAGTGTATCAAATACTAATACATGTTGAATTAGTTATTTCAGTCTTTAAATTTTAAAATAATATTATATTAAAGGAAATTATTTGGTACAAAGCCAGAGGAAATTTTAGACTTCACAAGCAAGATCAATGGATTGATAAGTGTTCTATAAGTGTATAGTAAAATATTAAAAATTTAATATTTAAAAAAAATACATTTTTTTAAGGTTACTTGTAGAATAAAAAATTTACTTTACTAGAGTATTAAATATTTTTTAATTCAAAAATCGGTTTATTCATTTGGGGTAAAAAGTAGGTACAACTCACCAAACTAATAAATGAAAAGACCCACAATTAAAGCAAGTAAAACCAATACTAATATTGTAATCATAGAAAGTAAATGAGCATTCTAAACCACACAAAAGAAATGAAAAGGCAAGACTCCTAAGAGTAAGAAGAACCCTAATCGGTGCTAGCCCACTCATCGGATAAAAAACAATGGAGCTCAGTAAGCCAACAAAACACTTGAGGGCTAGAATCTGAAAGTTTCCTTGGCCAAATCTGTAGCACAGAACCTACGATGGATCCAACCATCGTCGATTGTCCGCAACGGCCATGCGGACCCCCTCTGGTGCATCCTCAACCCAATAACGATCCTCACCGACAGCCATACCCTCTTTGGCCATTACATGTGTCTTCCGATTGCCCAATCTATTGACAAAGTGAAATTCGCAGCTTCAAAAGGATTTTGACAGAACCTTCGCATCCTAGATGAGCGCACTCACTTCCGATAAGTCCTCTCTGTCACTATTTATCTTGTCTACAAACGTCCTTGAGTCTCCTTCTAAAATCTCCTTGTTAAAACCCATTTCAGTAGTGAAAGATAGACCATGGAGTACTACCCGTGCCTCAACCCTAAATACTGTTGTCACGGGCCAGGTAATTCTACAACAAGCCCTTAGTATTTCTCTCATATAGTCCCTAATAACAACCCCTGAACTTGCTTTTTTTGGTGCAAGGTGGAAGCTAGCGTCAACATTTACCTTGACTTGAGTCGACAGAGAAGGAGACCAACCAGTATTGGAACCTTCAACCAATTCGGTGTTCACGGCTCTAAACTTGCAAGTTCCATGCAATAACTTCGAATGAAGGAAACAAGTTTCCCCACCCCTGCCTAACTCTTTCATGCAGCAGCTTATTACAGTTAAACCAGATTGCAAATAAGGTAACTTCAATTTCAGTATGTTTAGCTCATTGATATGTATCAAATAACCAAGATAACCATTCTTGAAAACCCATATGTGTCACTTGACCCAGACCAATGTACCCCAAAGCCACCCAAGCCTCATTTGCGAAAGAACAAAACCGAAAAGCATGATTCACATCTTTCACATAAAATTGACATCTAGGGCAACTCGCATCATTTTCTGTACGTTTATAATGTAAGATAGATTTAAATGGTATGAAGGACATACACATTTTCCAAACGATAATGCGAAATTTTTTAGGACTATTCACTTCCCATAATTGTCTAAACAACTTCCTCCTTTTTGGTTCAACATTCGTCGTAGGTAATAAGAGACGATACCTACTACGAACATTAAACATACCTATACCCTCCTCTCTCCAAACAAGACGATCATCTTGGGGCTGAGATGGTAATGTGATGCTCATAATGAGTAAAGCTACTTCCTCATTAAACATTGAATCAATAAGTTGCTCATTCCACAGCATACATCCGGGCATGAGAAGATCCAAAACCCAAGTGACAGAATCCACCCTAGAAGAAAAAATCGACCTATTCCAGACCCTAAGAGCCACTTGTCATTCCAAACACTTATCAACCTACCTAAGCCTACCTTCCACTTGAGTCTCAATTCCAACAATTTTCGAGAACTGTAAATTCTTCTCCAAATAAGAGAAGGGTTTGAACTAAGTTGCACCCCAAAGAAATCAGAGTATGAGAAGTACTTAGCTTTTAGAATTCGTCCTACTAATGAAGTCGGATTTGTGAGAATTCGCTGCCCTTGTTTTGCAAGTAGTGAGATCTTGTACTTAGTTAAGTCGTGGAAATCCATACCATTATCCTCCTTCAGCATACATAATTTCGCCCAATCACACTAATGCATGCCCCTAAGAATCCTTGATTTTTGCCACAAAAATGAGCAATAATGCTCTCAATTTCCTTGCAAAGCATCTTTAGGAGGAGAAAGCACAACATCACAAAGGTGGGCACTTCTTGGAGAACTGATTTAATGAAGACCTCTATTCCCTCAATTGATAACATTCGAGTACTCCAAGAAGAAATTATACTTCCCACAAACTGGCAAAAGCTCATTTTTGTCTCTTTCCACAATGCAAGAAAGACCTAAGTGTTTTTCCAAATTTTCAGCACATGTGACACCAAGGATTCAACTAATGTCCAGTCGAGTGTAACTATTAACGTTTGAGCTATAAAAGACACTTGATTTCTCAAAGTTAATGAGTTGCCCCGAACACCTCGGGTAGACTCTTAACACATTCATCAAATTTGAAACTCCCATAATTGTGGCATCTCAAAAAATAAGACTATCATCTGCAAACAGGAAATGACTAACCCTAGGGGCACTGTAACATCCCGATTTTAATAGTGCCGGGAATAGTAGTTGAGGCCATACATTTCGACAAATAAGTTAGTAATATTAATATTTTAATATTTACGAGTAATGAATATGCTATATAAATTTTAGTTATGAATTTTGGCGGTTAGAGTTATTAATTTGGAAAATAGGGGATAAAGTTGTAGAAGATATAAAAGTTAATTTCCTAGGAGTAAAATTGTGTCAATTTTGACATAAATGGGGAAATGAGTGAACCTAGTGAGCAATTACACTTAAACAAATTAATTAGTGGATATTAGATGACCAAATATGGATATTTTTATGATTATATGAATATTAAACAAATAGTAACCATCACGGGGTGAGACTGAGAAACTGATACTGATAAAAGTCAGAGACAAACTCAAGATTTAAGAACTTGCAACAGGTATGCTATGCCAAAACACAAGCGCTTCTCTCTTTTTTGGCCTTCAAACAGGCACTGCCTTTTAGTTGCAATTTCTTGAATCAAGATTTTGCCTTTTGAATCTTTCTAGCATCTCATCTCTATCAGAGTTTCATTTCTGATGAATAGGATCCATACAAGTATGGCAAGTTCAGAGCATACTTATGAAAGCTCATTGTTGGTGAATCATACCATACTTCCTTAATTGATCAAGAAGAAAACCCAGAAAGAAGAGAGAGGAATTTAGAAAGCAATGAGTAGTAAAACACACTAGGATTTTATTTCTTGAAAAACTCGTTTTTTCTACTACTGCATACAAACTCTCATTTTATAATGAAAGAGAGATACAAGCAGACAAACCTTAAACATTATTTTGCAAAACAGATTTGATATAAAGAAAACACACAGTAAAAGTAAACAGTAAAGATTCTTGCTTTTAGTCATCGTAGTCGGTCGATTCAGTATCTGTGATGTTCATCTCAATAATTTTGTCTAACTTTTCCTTTTTTTTTATAGACTCTGAGGTGTAAGTGTCTTAATCAAAATCCTCATCTTTATCCATATGATCTTCATACTGTTGACTTTGGATTCTGATCTCCTTGGTGCTTATCTGGCTACAGCACCAAGGATAATCTTGAGACCATTCTGTTGGATCAGGGAGATTATCATGAAATGTCTTAATTTCTTTGAGGACTAGATCATGATAAGGTCGATATTCTACTTGTTTTGGGCCAAGTGTCCCATGGAGTAGTTACTTTTGGGGAAGGCCACATTTCAAATGGAATGACTTTATTTAATTGACATAAGTATTTCTGAAGATCTCTGTAGTGAAAGGATAGATTTCTTATGTCATCAGGATAAGATTAATGAATCCAAGCTGTTGGAAATGTTCCTAGTTGATATGCTCTGGCAATTTGAACAAAATATTGAGGTTTGTAAAATATTATGATCATGTGGCTTCCTGGTCCTTTATGGTTATTCACCATATTTAACCATTGAGTTAAGGGAAAAAACCAACTGAGAAAAGTAAAGAAGTTCTTATGTTCAGGTTGGACATTCCCTCTAATTGCTTTCAACAGGTAATATTTGAGGTCAATAATGAAAAAGTGTATGGCTATATGGTAAAGATGAGTAAGGTACCATACAAACCATTTCAATTCTTCTGGTTGTTCAAGAAATTCAAAGTGAATAGGATGGATGAATAGATATTCAGGATGTACACCTCATAGTTTCAAGATTAAACCTCCAAAGTTCCTGAAAACTTGTGCTTGATATTCAAACATCATTTTTTAGGTTTTTTGGTATAAGGTTTTTTGAATCACAAGGTCTAAAACTTCTGGATGAAACTCTGGGTTAAGATTTGGAGAGACTGGGTAGGCAGTCTGGAAGGTAGAAGATGGGTTGGTAGAGGATGAAGATGGCCTGTACATCATTATGGGCCTAGGCCAATAGGTTTTGCCAAATGTAATGATTTCAACTTTGGGTCTTGAAAGAAAGTTTGCAAGAACATTGGTTTGGCCTTTAATGTGTTTGGTATCAAAAGAGAATTTTGAAAATCATTCAGCCCATCTAAGCAACTGAGGATGAGGGACTTTCTTTTGCTTGAATTTGAGTATTTGTGGAAAGGAGGACATATCCATTTCTACTAGAAAATGATATCCAACAAGGTGAAATTCAAACTTGGATATACCTTTCTTTACTATAAGGATCTCTTTAAAAATAGAGTGATAGTGCATTTATGAGTCTGAGAATCTTCCACTCTTAAATCCACAAATATATCTCTTTCCCTACTTTTCTTCAAGAAGAACAGCACCTCAATATTTATCATTTGCATCCGTTTATAATATTCTTTTCCCATCAGAAGGAATTTGGAGTGATGGTAGATTCTGCAAATCTTCTTTCAGCTTTTGAACTGCTTTGGTCTGGGAAGAAGACCATTTTGGAGGATCTTTTTTGAGCATTTTCCTTAGAGGATTAGTATACTTAAAGATTTGAGGAACAAAATCTCTTAAGTAATTAAAAATCCCTAAGAATTATTGTACCTGTTTTGTAGATAGGTTTTCATATGGAAACTTGAGAAGTTCTTGCGCAATATGAGGTCCTGGAACATATTGTCCATCTTTGAGATTAATTCCCAAGAATTCAATTTCTGATTTGTTAATTTGCATTTTCCTTTCTGATAGCATAATCCCATATTGCTCAACAAGAGATTGAAAGTCTTGTAAAAGCTGTGTGTGAGCTTCTTCATTGGGACTATAAAGGAGAATATCATCAAGTAGACAATAGCACTTTTCATGAGAGGTTGAAAGATTCGAATCATTTCCTTTTGGAATAAGGATGGTGCGGTTTTTAAACCAAATGGCATGACTTTTCATTGAAAATGCTTGTTTGGGATACAAAATCCAGTCTTTGCTCTGTCTTCAAGATTAATTCCAAGTTGCCAAAAGCCTGCTTTTACATCAGACTTTGAAAAAAAAATTTCTCTTGTTAAGCTTGAAAATAATGAATTTCTGTTTGGCAAAGGGAACTTATCATCTTGAAGGAAAAAGTTGAGAGGTTGGTAGTTAATTACCAATCTAAGCTTTCGACGAACTTGTTCTGATCGTTTGTTGACATAGAAAGCTTCACAAGCCCATTGTGAATGAGAGGGCTCTATCAAGTCTTGCTTCTGAAGATCTTCACATTCCTGTTCGACTAGCAGAAGGTGATCTGGGTTCATTCCTGTATGGCTAGCTTTTGTGGGGTTTATGTCTTCATTTTTCTTGAATGGAAGAGAGATAAAGAAATTAGAGTTTTTTCACAAAGGATTTAGGCATTTTAGTAGAAATTTTGAATGGGAATCAGCACAAGATTTATCTTTCAATTTTTGAATGATTTGAAAGATTTTATCTTGTTGAATATAAAAGAGTTTGGGGATTGGGACATAGGTTTTGAAAAAGGATTTAAAACGAACTCCATCATGAAGGATTCTCAAATGTTGGGCTTGTTGGTAAAAGTCAAAACCTACTAAAATATCTTTTCCTGGGAGTTCTGAACCCAAAACTTCTGTTCTAATTGAACAATTTGGAAAGAATTGAATGGTTATGGGCTCATTGATTAGGTGGGTAGTAAAAGGATAATCTGCAACTGAATTGAAATGTCTTACATGAGGTCTCTAATACTTAACAGGTAAGACATCTGGATTCATGATCGTCTTAGCAGCTCTTGTATCCATAAATGCTATTACAGTAATAGGCTTATTGTATTTTTTTGGAATAATCTTAACAGGAATCAGAAAAATCACTATTGGTCCATCTTGGATATGCTGGGCTTGAGCCTGCATCATCTGGATATCTGAGTAATCATAATAGTCTGGATCAGAAGATGATTTGTAATTTTCAATGGCTTCAATAGTTCTATCGGATGGTTCATCATCAATGGAGCAAATTGATTCTATATCGTCATCTTTCTTGATCTTTAATCTGGCTTTCTGAATCGTCTGAATGATCATTTTTACACCCTTTTTATTTCTAGGACAATTTTTTGCAAAATGTCCTTGTTGCTTACACAGATAGCATCTGTCTGACTTCTTCGATCCAGGGCGCTTCTTTCTTAGGTACCTCATTTAAACTTCTTTCTCTTGTGAACCTTTGATCTCCATCTTGAAGATCTCTCAAAGAAATATCTTTTGTAATGCCTTTTCTTTTTAGGATGACAATCACAAAATCTAACTTTAGGACATTTAATCTTTAGATAGGAATCATCACAGACACGGTCTAGTCTTTTATCACCATGGAGATAGTCTTTAAATATCTTCCTTTTGTTGCAGATGTCTTCTAATGCAACAAAAACTTCTTGTTGGATTTCTCCAACAGTCAAATTCAGAATGTCTTTGTTTTGTCTCTAAAGGGCTTGATTAACTGCAACTTGCAATGGATCAGGAAGAGATGAGAGTATGATTGATTTAATGTTGATATTAAGACCTAAAGCACAAAATAATTTAGTCATTCTTTCGAAATGCTTTGCAATGTCTTTTTTATCATAGGAACTACACTTTCTATTATAGAATTCTCTCTTTTTCAAGGTCAAAAGATCTTTTGGATTTCTAACAAAATGATGATGGTTTATCCTGATAGGCTGCGCGAGATTTTGTAAGACTAGGAATTGCGTTTGATTTGTATGGCTTATGGAGTTCCACCAATCTTTGAGCATTCCAGTGAATCTGGAAACAAACTCCATTAGAATATCATAGTTACTTTCTTCTTAAAGCTTTTGAGTTTCAACCCATGAATGAAATTCTTGAATTCTGTCCAGCCATTTCTCTGATGGTATATCATCAAGAGTGAAAGTGATTCTTTCAATGGAAGCTTTACCAGTAGGATGAAAATGTGATTGAGATGAAGAAGCTTGTGATGCTCTGGGCATATCTTCATCTTCATCATTAAATTGTTCTACCTTGGGATCAACATGTAGAACTTTGGAAAAACCTTCTTCTTCTGAATTGTCACTGGAGTATTCTCTTGATGATTCTGATTTTGAGTGGAAATTAGATTTTTCTGATTCTGAAAGTTGATCAGTGATCTGCATGGCCGTGATTTTCGAAATCATAAATTCCTTGTAATCCTTTAAGAAAGTCGTTAAAAGATTTTTATCAACATCCTGTTGGATTATCAAGGATTTTGAGACTTCTTTCGGTGACGGTGATGCTGGAAGAGTTTCTTGCTCCATGGGTCTTTTACCAAGGCTTTTTTTTCTTTCTTTCTTGCTTATTCTTTTTCTGCTGCCTCCTTTTTCTGTTGTTCAACTTCTTTTTTTTTTACTTCTTCTTGTCTTTTTATCTCTGGGTAAATCTCTTAAGTGCTTGGCTTTATCCTTGGAGGAAACTCAAGGAATGAAATCCACACTCCTTCTGATGGAAAAGAGCCTTTTTGCTGTCTTATAGATGGAAAAAATTTCACAGTTTCTGATCTTGCGAATGGTGGAGGAATTTTCCTTGTTTCTTCTAGCACTTTGATTTGCTATTTCAATTTCTGGATTTCTCTTTCTCTTTGAGCCATCTGAGAAAAGAAATCTTGTCTAGGAGCGGCTTGTTCTTTGGAAATTGCATCTACTCTTTGTTGCAAAACTCTGATTAAGACTTGTACTTCATCTACTTTGGTCTCAACCTTCGTAAGCTTTAAATCAAGGTGTGTTACCTTTGAATATATCTGCTTTAAGGCTTTATTTTGAGCCAAAGCATTTTCAGTTTGCCAATTTAGAGTTGCTTCTGTAGCACTTGGCTTCAAAAGTGTGCCAGATGCATCAGCCTGGAGTTTTAAAGGGATTTTTATGGTATGGATATAATTTTTCTCAGTGAATTCCTCAAGAGGAGGAAATTCTTTGTCATAAGACCTGGAGCTTGATGGTTGTACCATAGAAACACAAGGTAAGGGTTTTGGTGCAGGTAAAGGGTTTTTCTGAACCCATTTACTTATCTTTTTATAACAAGGCTGTGGAAAAGGATTTGTCTTTTGAAGAGTAGGCTTTGGTGTTTTTTTGTGAAGGAGGTGGTTTTGATGGTGGAGAATAATTCTTAGGAGAAGAGGGAGTGGATTGAATATTTGGTTCTGGCTTTCGTGAGTAATCCACAAGGTAAACAAATTTATCATTGTCTTTTCCAAGTGGTCCAATAGTGGGATCACCTGCCATCCACCTTTTGTAGAACTCTGCTTGAGTAGAGCTTTTCTTTTTCTTCTTTTTCTCCTCTTTCCACGGATCTCTACCAGTATTATCAAGATTGTCAATCTACATGGCAAGTTTATCATCTGCACAAAATTTACAGGTGTAGTCGTCATCCCATGGACAATGACCTGTAACTTTGTCTCTGTAGAGAAGTAGAGGTTTTCCTTCAGCTGAGAAGTTTTTAATCATCTTCCTTTTAGGTCCTGGTTCACACACACCACAACAGCATTCTGGATCTTCTTTATCATGAACGGCTGTGGGATTGCTAGCAGGCTGTATCATCAGCTGTGTTGGAAAGATAGAAGGTTTCTTGGGTTCTTGTAGATGACTGTGGTCAAATTTGATCATCGTAGATCCATCTTCTTTGGAAATAATTTGACTTTTTGTGAACTGAATGGGTTGACTATGTTGATGCAACTGCTCATACTTAGTCACCCAAGTTTCTGGTAACATCTCCAATAGTTCTTTCTTTGGTATCTGTTAGGGAAAATGAACACAATAAGGCTGGTCATTTGTGTTGACAGTGAATAACAATGAATCATCTGTCCCATGATTTGCCAGATTGAAAGCATGATCTTAAACTCTATACACGATCTAGTAGTGTAGAGTTACCACAATCGCCGTTGGAACTTGAGGAGCTCTAACGATCTGAATTTAAACCTTTAGTGCTGTCAACAAATTAGGATCTGCTAACGCCATAATAAAATTTGGGAAGAGAGTAACCATCACTAGTCTGGAATTGAGGGTTGCCTCAATAATGGTAATACAAGCATGTTGGTATTCCAAGTATCCGGAATCAAAAGTGCAATACGTGCCACAATAGGTTTGCCTTTAGTGCCATGATAGTTGAGTGCCAATCGAATAGAACCAAAATGGATAAGGATTTTATGCCACAATTGCCTTTAGGAGTATTATGGATGAGAGCTTTTATAGATTTTATTGGTGAAAAGGGTGATTTGGTATATGATAGATAAGGATTTACTATAGGAAGATCTGTTGGCTGTACTTTATCTTCCTCCTGGATAAAGTCTACCTCATATAAAAAGGAAAATTTTTTAGCAGAATGGGATTTTAAAGGGATAGGTTGTAAAGAAATCTGGGTTGAAGAAGTAGAGGGACAAGAAGGCATTTTGTCTATCATTGGTAGTGGACTCTTTTTGAGTTTTAATCAAGATCTTTTAAGGAAATATGGCTCTGATACCATCACGGGGTAATAATAATAAGAGAAAAAAGGAGAAAATTTTCACAAATTTCTTTTCTTCTCCAACGTGAAAATGCCATAGCTGGATCTAGGGATTTCGGCACACTCTTTCCTCCATTTGAGTAAGGTTTTGATGGTCTTTTTCATTGATTTTTGTGTATTTGAATTTGCTTTGACTTGATCTAGCTAACTCTAGGGTTAATTTGTGAAAGTGTTGAAAGTTTAGGGACTTGCCATGATTAGATTTAAAGTGTTTTTGAATATAGTTGACGAGTTATCAAGTTAGGTTACTCAATAATGTTATTTTTTGAAGTGATATTTAGTAGTTTTGATGTTAAGGGATTTATTTGTAAACGTTACATAATATCATGGGATTTATGTGAAGTTGATAAAAACATGGACTGTTCTTGAATGTTATGAAATTCGGTTAGCTTAAATTAAGCTTACAAAATTCAAGTTTTTAGTTATGACGTTAAATGATATTAACTAAAACAAGTCATATTCTAGATCAATGGTCGCAACGTGTAGAGGATGCATGAGGCAAAGGAAAAATCGTTGATTAGTCTCGATGGGTCGAATCACTCAACATGTAAGTTTCTAATTATAAACTTATTTTATTTAAAAAATAATGTTGATAAAGTTATATATGTAAACTTATACATGTGTAATATGTATATTGTAAAGTAAATAAATATGTGAAGTAAATTTTGATGGATCAAATAAAGGTTTCGAACGTAATATTTCTTACCTGATAAGCTGATGAGTGTAAACGTATGCAAGCTGACGAGCATAAACATATATAAGCTAACGAGCAAAAAACGTATATAAGCTGACAAGCGTAAACGTATATAAGTTAACGAGCGTAAACGTATATAAGCTGACGAGCATAAACGTATATAAGTTGACGAGCGTAAACGTATATAAGATGATGAGTGTAAACGTAATGAACTTGCATATTTAATACTTTAATAATGATCCATAAAAATGATAAAAGAATATTGCTGTTATAAGATGTCTCGGGAAAGTGAGACAAACGTAAGAATTTCTAAGTCAGAATACTCTGGAGATATATGTTCGTGACTTTGATTGCATGATTCATGTTGAATAGTGGAGGTTTTTATGAACATGTTAAATTGTATTAAGTCTCTTTGGAAATTACTGAGTGTTCATCATACTTACTTTGATTAAATTTTTTTTTTGTAGATTTTTGAACTTTTGTTACGTAGTGGGTTAGATCATCGGAGCATACACATCTTCCAGCAGCTTCTTTGGTAGTCTTTGATGCCCCGATTTTTGGTTAATTATGGCATGTATTTAGGATTTCTTGTTGTAAAAGCATGAATTAGGCCATGCTTTTGGTTTTATATATCATCTTTACTCTAGTCAATGTATGTGTAGATATCCTAAGATGATCGTTTGCAATTGTAGATATGTTATTTTGAAATGGGTAAATCTTAATTAATTGGGTATGTTTATATGCTCATTTGTAATGTGACTTTATGTAGGTGATTGTATGTAGACATAAATGGTTAATTGTATCATGTTTTGGATGTTTTTGGGTGTGTTTTAAGTTATGGTAAAGTTGTGATCCCAAATAAATTATGGTTGAGTTTAATTCTAGACATTTTTGGGCATACACGACCCGCACACGGGCGTGTGCCCTGAGTGTGTTAGTTGTAAGGTTGACACGAGCAGACACACGGTCATGTGGCCCAAGTCAATATAGGCATACAGTCTGGCACACGGCCTAGTACATGGCTATGTGGATTTTGTAATTTAAGTACAGTGGTCACACGATTTGGTGCACGGTCGTGTGAACCATTTTTGCAACCACAAACGGTTTAGCACACAGTCAACGATACGACCGTGTGTCCCTTTTTCAAGCACACACAAGGGCTCTGTTTCTCAAAAATTTTAACTTTTTTTAAAATTTCTAATTTGATTCAAATTAGTCCTGAATTGTTTCTAAGTTATTATTAATGCCTCAAAGGCACGATTTAAGTTCAATGTATATGTATGATACGGGATATGAGAATATATAATTTAAGTTGAATTATTGTACAGTAATATGAGACTAAGACTAAGTGTTTAATTAACTGGTAATACACCTTAACCTTAATCCGGTAACGGAGACAGGTTAGGTATGATTCAGGCATCGCGAACAATTCTCGTCCTCATGACTTCCCTATTTCTTTCCGTTAATCTCAATAGAGCCGATAGGCCCTCACCACATATAAGGAACAAGTACAAAATTAATGGGTCGCCTTGTCGAAGTCCTCTGGATGGAATAAATTTCTCCTTTACCATCCTATTTGTAAAAACAAAATAGCTTACTATTGTAACAAATCTCATGATACGGTCAACCCACAAAGTAGAGAATCCCATCTTAGTTAACATAGCTTCAACGAACCCCCACTCCACTCGGTCATAAGCTTTGCTTATGTTAAGTTTAAGCGTGAATGACCCTTTTTTCCCTGTTCTCCTTTTCTTCATAGAGTGTAAAATTTCGTATGCAGCCATAATATTGTCAGTGATCAGACATCCCGAAACAAAGGTACCATGTGCCTCGTCTATATAGAAATTTAACACTTCTTGAACCTATTTACAATTACTTTCAAGGCCACTTTGTAAATAACATTACAAAGGCTAATTGGGCAAAAAAGTATGATGTTTCGAGGGTTTTTAACTTTTGCAATCAGTACAATGTAAGTATGATTAAGAAATGATAAATGAGAGTCACCTTGAATAAGACAAAGGCAGAAACACGAAAAATCATCACCTTTGATGTGCCAAAAGCGTTGATAAAAATTGCACCCAATCTGTCTTCCCCTGAAGCCTTTAATGGACTCATAAACTTTATAGCAATAAGAACATCCTCCTTTGAGAAAGGCCTATCTAGTCATACCCTCAAATCCTCATAAATGCATCTATCAACTTCCTCAAGAACCTTATCCAATTTTACGATTCCCTGTGTAACAAAAAGAGAGAGAAGATATTCGCAAGCAACCCTATTCACCTCAGTTTCTCCTTCAACAATTTGTCTTCCCCTGAAGCCTTTAATGGACTCATAAACTTTATAGCAATAAGAAAATCCTCCTTTGAGAAAGGCCTATCTAATCATACCCTCAAATCCTCATAAATGCATCTATCAACTTCCTCAAGAACCTTATCCAATTTTACGATTCCCTGTGTAACAAAAAGAGAGAGAAGATATTCGCAAGCAACCCTATTCACCTCAGTTTCTCCTTCAACAATCTTCACCCCGAGTCTTCAATACAATTTATCCCATTTATCACTTCCTCTAAGTGGCAAACCGATGGAGGAATGAAGTGTTTCGATCCCCACAGTTCAACTAATTAGCTTTCACTCGTTGTTCCCAATATATGTTTTCTTTATCAGTTTCAATATTCAAAGCTAATCTGACATCCACCATTTCCCCCAGCATCTTATTCGTTGGTTGCATGATACTTAACTGATCAAGTCGTGTCCACAAAGACGACACTGTAATGCCTTTCTCTCTACAGATCTAAGCAAACCACTTGTTTAAACCTTTACACACATGAGCAAGTCTATCTAGAACAGTATGCATTGATTCAACCCATAATCGGGAAACGTCCCTTCACATGTTTCTTTAAAAAGCTAAACTACTTAAAAACGAAAATGCTAGTGAGTATTCTATCTTGAACCAAAACATGTATCAACCACTATCGAACAATAATCTGAAAAAGTATGTACCAAATGCAAAACCCGAAACTACGAGATCAATTGACCCCAAAGCTCATTTCCTACCCCCTATCGAGTCTTTCCCTAATATTGTTACTTGCTACTCGACCTCTCTCCCAAGCATACCACACCCCTTCAAACCCTAGCTCCATACATGAACAATCCTCGAAGGCACTTGCAAACGCCCTCATTTGTTGATCACTTCTCAAGAGTCACCCTTTATTCTCAAAAAGGAATAAAATTTCATTAAAGTCACTAAACACTACCCATGGAACATCGGGATAATCATTTAATTGTCGTAACAAATGCCAATATTCTCCACGTCTTTGATCTTGTGCTGCCCTGTAAAATCTCGTACATGTCCAAATATTTCCTTCTAAATCATCATGGATCAAGACATTAATATGATGTCAAGAATAAGATTTCAAAGACACCAAACAATTTTTCCTCCATCCAAGAGAAAGCCCTCCACTACTTCTGACCGAACTCATAACCAACCCATTTGGAAAACCACAACTTCGCCTAACACCCTTCATTCTTGAACTCTGCAATTTTGTTTCCACCAAAAAAATTACATATGAGTTTATTTCCCTCAACTTGTGTTGAAGGTGACGAATAGTCCTAGGTTTACCCAAGCCTCAAACATGTCAACTAAGGAGCTTCATTGGCCCTGACTGGCTCGTTGGGCAGAGCCTGTCAATATAACAATATCTCGTTCCTCAACTACAGTCTTTGTTTTATTTTTTGGGGTAGTCATTTGAAACCTTGGTCGTTTGAGCCCATACCCAAAATGAATTGGATCCCTCTCCTCTATTTCCTCATCAAACCCAATAGATACAAGCCTCAAGCATTGGCCTAATCTGTTTGTCCCCAAATCTTTCCTATTACCCCATCATTTTCAATCAAATTGGTGAAACTTACTCTCATCATATTTGGTCCCCAATTTTCTTTCATAAATTCCTGTTGACCTCTTCCTCTATAATCGTCACTCCTAGGAGCAAATCTTGAATCCAAATCGACAGTTACAAAATTTGAATCCCTAGAAGATAGTCTTTCCTTATTTTACCAGAGTATCAAATACTAACTCTTATATTAATTGTTGTTTATATTCATAATTGATTTCTAATATATATACACATAATTCTTAATTATGCAAATCATAATTTTATTAACATTAACAACTACTCATTTTTTTCGGTAGATAAAGATCGCCTAAAGCGAAAATCAAATATTACATTTGTTTCTCAAAGCATTAACATAACTCGCCTTAACTAAGCTCTTAGTTTTTTGTGGGGATTTTCCAAACCATTGAACTTTTGTGAAAGATGTTGCCATACACTTAGGCATATGATCAGCAACAATATTTTGGGATCTTGGAATATGATGAATAAGGATCTTCTAGTTTCGATTCAAGAAACGATGAATAAGAAGTAATTTCGCCAAGTTACTATTTACAGCTCCTCTAGCTAAGATCAACTTTACTAATGAAAAGAATCAAGGTAACAAACAAAAAAAACAGAGAACAAAGGAAAACTAGATCTGGAATTTTAGAATGAATTTTGATTAATGATTCTGGATATAGAATTTTTGCATACCTTCTTGTTTACTAATGTATTTAAACAAACTATTATAGCTGCTCAATGGCAGAACTACTCATAACAGAAACTAAACCTTGATAACCGACTGTAACTACTCGATAACTAACTTAATTTGATATTCACCTATCTACACTACCTTCAGAACCACCCAAAATTTCTTGAATTGATAAAAATACGAAGCTAACAGAGGTTTTGTAGAAATATCTACGACCTGATAACAAGTTGGTACTTCTCCAACCACAATCAACCTGTAATGCACCTTCTCTCGGACAAAGAACAAGTTTAACTCAACATGCTTAAACTTGAAATGTAACACTTGATTAGCAGCTACAACAACTGCACTTGAGTTGTCACACCAAATCGTTGGTGTATTAATAGACTTAATTTGTAACTCACTTAACGACATTAACCAAACAACATATGCAGTAGCAGCCGTTAAACCTCGATACGAGTCTCAACTGTTGATCGAGAAATAACCTGCTGCTTTTTAGAACACTAGAAAATAGGGTTACTACCAAAATACACACAATAACCAATTGTAGATCGTCAATCATCAAAGTCCAACCCTCAATTAGCATCTGCATATCCAACTAACGACAAACGATCAGATGGTTTTAGAAGAAGCCCAAACTCAACTATCCTACACAAATACCATAAAATTCGTTTCAGAGCCCATAATGGTCTTCTGTAGGACTATGCATGAATTGACAAATCTTGTTTACCGTATATGAAATATCAGGACGAGTTAGCACCACATACTACAATGCCCCCGTAATGCTACGATATTCACTGGGATCACTAACATAAGTGCCCATATATCTAAATAAGTAGGACGAACTCACTATCGGAGTGTGAAAAGACTTGGAACACAACATCTTACATCTTTCAAGTAGATCAAAAACATACTTTCTTTGACACAGATGAATCGAGCCATCAGAAAGCTGAGTGAGCTCAATTCCTAAAAAATAGTGAAGTTTAAGTGAAAATTTAGCATTCAACTGTCCCATAAACTGTTCAATAGTACTTTGATCACTTCTTATGATGATAATATCATCAACATAAACTAACACATACATGCGAACATCACTACGTATGCGCATCCAACCGTCCGAAGAAACGTTTTCAGCTTGTCAAACCATGCTCTTGGAGCTTGACAAAGCCCATACAAAGCCTTTGTTAACCGACAAACCAGGGGACACCCATCAGTTCTAGACTGAATATAGCCAGGTGGCTGCTGCATATAAACTTCTTCACTAAGATCAACATTTAAAAACGCATTATTAACGTCTACTTGACGAAGTGACCACTTCTTTGACATAACAATCGAAAGAATCATCTAGATCATGGTAGGCTTAACTACTGGATTAAACGTCTCTTTAAAATCACACCCAGGAACTTGAGAACACTCCTTCACAATAAGTCTACCTTTTCGTCGAGCTATAGAGCTATCAAGGTCACGCTTAACTTTAAACAACCACTTACAGCCAATTACCTTTCGCCTTGATGGAAGAGAAACAAGCTCCCATGTATGATTCTGTAGCAAAGCATCACACTTTGCCTGAGCTACTGCACGCCATTCTTCCATAGCAAACGCTTCTTCAATTGTACGTGCCTCAAACTTCGTAACCTCAATCGTTAGAGCCTTAGGTTTAAAAACTCTTACTTTAGCACGAGTAACCATCGGATGAGAATTGATCGGTAAACGAGACGGCTCAGTAACAGGAACAACCAACATTGTTATATCTCTAACCGGACATGACACATCACTTGCAGATCCATAAAGTTCCGTATTATCCTGACTAGTATCTTCATCAGCACCATGGTTGATCCCGTCATTGCCAAGCGCTGCTAGAGGATTAGTCGTAAACACTGCATTATTAGGAACTCTAGACGAATAAGTATTGTTTTTAGCACTAGATGCTGGTATTTGACGAACAATTGGAACATACGTAGTAACACGCTCATCGACAGGTGTATCATGCACAGATTCTGAATACAAACATCATCACTTGTCGAATACAACATGCCGAGAAATAACAACCCGTACATCCGGTGTGAGACATTGATAGCCCTTATGGCTTGGACTATAACTCAGGAATGTACACATTTGCGAACAATACTCTAACTTATGAGAGTTAAATGGTCACAAATAAGGAAAATAGCAGCAACCAAACACCCTAAGGTGATCATATGTTGGTAACTAACCGTACAACACAAAATATGGAGATTTGTTTTGTAACGCAGGAGTAAGAAGTCTATTGATTAAATGCACAGAACAAACAAAAGTAAAACCCTAAAATTTAAGAGGTAAATTAGCTTGAGCAAGAAGCATTAAACCAACCTCAACGATGTGCCGATGTTTGCACTCAACAACACTATTCTGCTCCTATGTGTGTGGATACGTTGCTCTATGTATAATTCCTTGTCTTGTGAGACCAGTTGTAAATGTTCGATACTCACCTCCCCCATCACTCTGCAACTGTTTAATATCTCTTTGAAAACTGAGTTTTAACCATCGGTTGAAATTGAACAAAACATTCAATTGTTTGGGACTTACGCTGAGCAAGATAAACCCAAGTAAATCGTGTAAACATATCCACAAATGACAAGTAATACCACTTTTCACTAGACATAACACTATCTGGACCCCACAAGTCAGACACTACCAATTCAAACGGAAAATTATATACAGTATCAGATTTAGCAAATAGCAACGTATGTGCCTTCCTTTTCTAACACGCAATACAAAGACGCATATTATTATTTTTACTTGAAGCTATATTACATTGCTTCAACACACTTTCTACTATACGTCCCGCAAGATGACCTAACCTCTGATGTCACAGCTTGAAAACATCATCTACATCAAAGCTCGATCCCAAATACATACTTTTAGCTGACGGAGTACTATCAACCTTATTAGACACCACAAGTGAAAACTTGTATAACCCTTCATGTATGTGGCCCTGTATTAAAACAGCTTGAGTCTCAATGTCCTTAACCAAACAATGATATGGATGAAACTCAAAAAACACATTGTTTTCCCTAGCAAATTACGAAACGAAAATCAAATTTTTTCAGATACTAAGAACATGTAACACATTTGATAAGTGCAGTACCTTCGATGACGCATCAACCATCGAATTACCCACTGAAACAATTTAGTGCGAGTCCTATCATCCATTAATATTGGAACATTACCTGAATACGGTGTAGTCTCATTCAAAGCAGATGCATTCTTGTACACGTGATGTGTTGCATCTGAGTCTGGGTACCACTCAGTTGTAACTGCAACCGAAGTATATGGATTATCTTCAAAATACTCAGCTCCTACATTATCAGCAAAACCACCACCTGCAGATGGAATGATAAGATATCCTGAAATTAAATTTTTCATACCATTATTAAGAGAAGGTTCGTACACAACGCGCGCCCTTGGTTTAGTAAAATGTGGCCCACTTGGCCTAGTGGTACACATAACCGACCCAAAATTCCAATCTGCCAATGTACCCATTTGATACAATTAACATTAGGAGTAGATGACCCACTTTCATTAAGGCCACAAGCTTCCTCAACTGTATCTGCCATGGTGATATTATTCACCAAATTGACACGTGAGCCATTATTACCAAAAGATTCGACACGTTGCCGCCCACCATGTGATGCATACCCATCCATTTGCCTATGGTAAGCCACCAACTAATTTTTCTTTTCTTCATATCTACCATGCTCCCAATCTTGTAATGACACGAACGGCGCCATCTCTCCATGCTCCCAGACGGACGGACTTCTCATATTCGACGGTCCACCATACTCACGGAAACCAGTCGACGCACTCACGTTCACTGGTTGCATAATTTACCGAGGGCCACCATACGCCACTGCAGGCAGCATGCCATGACTAGTAACATAACCACCGAACGACGATGAGAGAGTAAATCGAGGCATCGTAACTGACGGTGAATCATCCCGATCATAGCGATAGTAACACTTTTGTGCAAGATGGCCTACACGTCCACAAATTTGGCATTGCGGATGACTCCTCGCAAAACGACCACGACTAGCGACCACAGCACAGCCACCACGAACTACCACTGGTGAGTCAGTTTGCTCACCCTCTATTTCATGTGCGCTGACCATATTCACCTGAATCGAGTCATTCATTTCCATTCGCTGAAGCCGTCCTTCATGCTCCATGAGCATGTCAATGATCTTGCCCATGGACAGCGATTTGGAGGTGAATAACGCATAAGCAACTACGGCGTCAAACTCCGGCATTAAACCGATGAGAATCACCTCAACCTTCTCCGCTTTAGTGATTTGGTGACCTGAGGCTTCAATCCAAGCATACGTATTCTGAATTTTTGCAACATATTCTTTTATAGAAAGAGTACCTTTCTTTATGCCATGAAGGTCATGTTTGACTCGAGACAGTCGTGATCTAGTGACAGCGGTGAATAATCGATTTGCAGTAGCCTAGAAATCAAAAGAGGTCTTAATGCCAATGAAGTAAACTAAAATAGAGCTGCTAATCGTGGACAGCAACCACGAAGCAAGCAGTTTATCTTGCTTCTGGAAGAACGCATGTTCTGGATTCCTTGTCAAATTGCCATCACGATCGGTCACAAATCGAGGTGGACATTCCAAAGATCAGTCCATAAAACCGGTGAGTTTATAGCCTTCCACTATAAACCTCACATGTTGCTGCCACTGTATGAAATTTCCTTCACCTAATTTCATTGTATCATGATGAGGAAATAACTGAACAAGCTAGATCTGACCGAACCACTAGTCTGAACAGTCGTATTAACATCTTCTGGAGCACCATTTGGATTCGTCGGAATAGTAGGAGGGACCGATCCAATGGTAGATTCAGCCGAATCAACCATCGTACGCAGCCAAGCTCAAAGAGAAGAAAAAAAATGAAAACCACACAATCTCAGGATCGTTCAGCGACTGATACCATGAAAAGAATCAAGGTAACAAACAAAAAAACAGAGAATAAAGGAAAACTAGATCTGAAATTTTACTTTGCGTTGGTATATCTAAATGCTCCCTCAATGGTCGCAAATGAGCCATTTCATGGTGCAACTCCATCCGTGTTAAGCTTAACCCATCCTCTATTCGAGCTTGCCCATTGTTTGGTTGTCACCATTGAGTTTTCATGCAATCTTGTCGTATTCAATAACTTGTAACTTGTTTTTCAACTTATTCATGTATCCACAATTTCCTGAACACAACTATGACCTGTTGAAAACAAATACATGTTCTTATTTTTCCATAATAACCAACAGATTATTGGGAAAAACATTTGCCACTCAATATCTTGATATCTACAACCTCCTATATTTTGCAAATTCCACAAAAACCGGTCTTGAAGCTATAAGAAGAAGAATTGTACGTGATTATGATTCCGCGTTATCAACTACCACACCGCCTTAGAGAAAGGACAATCACGTAAAGCATGGATCCCTGATTGTTATAAATGCATCAAATATAAATATTTATAAAAATATAAAAATATAAAAAAATGTGTGAATGTAGTGTTTTAGGTAAATTGTAATAAGCCAATTAAATATGTGCAATCACTTGATAAGAGTTAGATGATTTGATAATGGATTAGAAAAGGAGACATTATTAAAACAATTTGAACTTTTGCTTTTTACTGTAACTAAAATCAGAATTGGAGATCATCCTCCCCTCTCCCCAGCCCCCACCTACCAATAATTTCTCCAACTTTTCTGTAAATTGAATAATTACAGTCTTTATTTTCCATTAATTTACATGCCGACTTGTTTGGAAGAAGAGTCTATATTTGCTATTCAGCAGTAGAGTGTTGTAGAGAGTAATAAGGTGTCCAATTCCACTCATTTTCAATAGTATTTAGGAAAAAAAAAAAAAAGAAAACAAAGTCTTGTTTTTAAATTATAAACAATATTTTGAGGTGTCCAATTCCACTCATTTTCAATAGTATTTAGGAAAAAAAAAAAGAAAAGAAAACAAAGTCTTGTTTTTAAATTATAAACAATATTTGATCGTTTTGCATGTGCAATCATTTCCCAATTGCTTAATTAATTGGCAACCTCATTTTGGTTTTTTTTTTTTTTTAATTAGAAAATTCTTGCATTTATTTATCCTGCTCCTCTAAATGAGAGTTTGTTATTTGTTATAAAGATATAATGATCTATTTGACCTTTCAATTTTATAAAAAAGTTATTTTAATTCTTTATTTAATTTTTCTTTTTTTTTTTAATTTTTTAAACTTATGTTGTTTGTCAAATCACTCCCAAATAGATGAAAAAGTTAACGTTTATTAACTTTGTTGATGTGGTAAACATGTGGATCTCACGTTAATAATTAATTAATTTTTTAAAAAGTTAAAATATTTAAAATATATTATATCTTTTTATATTTTTTAATTTTTTGAGTAATTTTTTATAAATCTTTTGAGTTTTTTAAAATTTTAAAAACTAATTAATTGTTGACGTAGCAATTCACATGTATGTCACGTTAGCAAAATTAACAACCGTTATTTTTTCCATTTATTTTTGGGTGATTTGACAAACAACATAAATTTAAAGACTAAAAAAAACTAAAATAATTTTTTTTTATAAAATTGAAGAATCCAATAAATCATTATACAATTATAAAATATATGAAAAAATTTTAATCACCTCTAGTTCTGTGGTGGCACCTATATTCCATTCGAGGCTAGGATTCTCCATGGGTATTATTACATAGTATATTTTTCATTAATGAGAACAATAAATAAATTTGGCACATTACCGATACAAGTGAAAAAATTTGTAAATAATATATTTATAAAAAAATTGTTAAGGGCAAGTCATTCTTTGAGTTGATCGCAAATCTTCAATGGAAATATTGTTTTCGATGTGTCTATGCTCCGTTGAGGGGTTTAAGTCTAATTTAGAGAGTGACCTTCCCTTAACAGTTTTATATTAAAACCAAGGGATGCTTTAGTTGAATTAGTTAAGTTAAAATTTTTAAAAAAATTTAATGACAAATTTAGCCACCAATGTTTACATGTTTTGTCACAATAATCTTAATTGTAGTTTTGAGCCTTTTTTTAACCATCAACCTTTGCTCTTTTTTTTTTTTCTAATTGGTTTTTTTAATAGATTTGATGAAAATACAGTTAAAAAAGTTAACGGGATGATGTGGAATTTCATACGTGGAATATTTTTAATAAGATATAATTTATTACTTAGATAACCCAATAAAATAATTACATGTGGAAAATAATAAAATAAACAAATAAATCATGAAGTTTAAAAAATAACTTTTAATTTAAAGAAAACAAACATAATTATCTAAAAAAAAGTTTCAAAATGAATGCACACATTCAGTATCTTCGGTTTGATTTATTAATTATTTTTTTGAAACCTCTCAGTAAACAAAAATATGCATTCATTTTAAAACAATTTTTTAGATAATTACGTTTATTTCTTTAAATTAAGAGTTATTTTTTAATTTCATGTATGGATTATTCATTTTATTTTTTTTCACATGTAATTATCTTATTGCGTTACCTAAGTAATAAATTAATCTCATTAAAAATATTTCACATCATCCCGTTAATTTTTTTAATGATACTTTCATCAAATATGTTAGAAAAAGCAATTTGAAAAAAAGAACAAAGATTGATGGTAAAAAGGCTCAAAAATACAATTAAAGCCGTTTTGATAAAACATGTAAACGTTAGTGGCCAAAATTGTCATTAAACCAATTTAAAAATCATGTTTCGCAAATTCAAATCCCATCATAGTGTTATTTTCTTAAAAATATAAAAATGATAAAAATACTCTCATATTAATATTTATTACTTTATATAGAAAAGAATTTTTAAATAATTTTTCAAATGAATTGATGTATAGTTGATTCGTAACACCAACCCAATTAGAGACTCAATATAAGTATAGATAAAGATATAGATATTTGCCATCTAACATAGACTTAACAACTACATTTTTGTTCTTATAAATCCGGACTAGATATTAAAAAGGATAAACTGCACCATTAGTTATTAAATTATGGGTAAGATTTCGTTTTGATCACTTAATTAAATAAAATTACAATTTGATCATGGAACTATTCGAAAGTTTTCATTTAAGTCACTGAACTAAAATTTTTTAAGGGCTATTAATTTAAAAAAAAAATCGTCAACAAGCTCTTAGCGACGACTCTACGATTGATACAATGGATTAGCATTCATTGACGAGTAGAAGAACATATCTTAGATTCAAGTTGATATGACGATTAATGTTTGAGATATGAAAAAAAAAAAGATTGAACTGTAAAAAAGAGAGGGAAATAAAGCTTTTGATTGGTTGTAGGTAGTATGAATATGAAAAGTCATATAACATTGATTTTAATAGTCCGGTGACTTAAATGAAAACTTTTAGATAGTTCAGTGATAAAATTATATATATTTTTAATTAAATGACCAAAAAAAAATTTTACTCATAATTTAGTGACTAATAATATAGTTTAACTTATTAAAAACATAATCAACAAGTAGAATTCAAAACATACAAAATTACATCATATGGGATAGGAAAATGAAAATTTGAGTTTTAGTGGAGTCGGTTGCCATGTAGCCAAGAATTAGCAGCTACATTTTTGTTGTTTGTGTAGAGATGAAGAACCATGTCTTATTGAACTTATGTATTAGTTTGATAGTCAAGATGTTTATCGCTCCAGATGTAATTCGAATTCAAATCGTGCCAGTCGTATTGTTATTAAAATTTTACTCTCCTCGTATAATTAAAAAAAAAAAACATTATTGTTATATAGAAGCAACAAAAAGGAAAGGCAAGTAAGTTTAATGTAGGGTATGCAAGGTCCAAACTCTAAAAAGCTAGGGGGACATTGAATTATTGTTCATAATTCATCATAATGACAAGAATGTTGAGAGGGGTCCCTATTAATAGTTCCTCAATCTTTTCTGTGTCTGAGAATCTCGACTTCACCACCCCACCCCCACTCTCTCTGTTCATTTGTTCATCCTACCATCATTAACTAACCATTGTTATGTCTGATTCTTTCATCAAACACATTCATTTTGCTGCTTATTGGGTACTTAGCATTGGCAATCATAAGGTTTTGTTTTAAACGAAATGGTAGTGATTGCAGATGCATTTCACAGTTTTCTTTTCTCTAACACAAAACCCCCTTCATTGTTTTTTAAGGTTAAAGAGAAATTAAAGCTTATGAATGATACTCTCTCCTGCAACCAAAACCAGCTTTATCAATCATCATTAGCGCCGTTTGAGAATTAAGTCAACTCCATATCAAATTGGTTCAAATCAAATTACAACATTTAATTCTCTTCAACTTTCCCTCTTTCTTGTCTTAAAATAAAACAAGACAAGACCAAAGTCAGAGTTTTAAAAAGAAAAGAGCAGGGAAGGGAAGGGAAGGGAAGGGAAGGGGAGGGGGGGGGGGGATGCCAATTTAAGGGCTATACGACAGAAACTATTATGAAAGAAAATCATTATTATGTAATGTCTCATTCTAAACCCACAGTGACGCATGTGATTGATTTTCTTTACTTTCTGTTTTTGAGTTTTGACTTTCGGTGAAGTGGGGGAAATTTAGGGTTTGTAATAACAAATCAATGGCAGTAATAATACTATCTTATATAATTACCACAATCTTTTTTGCAATTTGAGCTCCTCAAATCACACCCATAATTCCAACCATCTGCTTTTCTCTTTTCTTCTCAACCCTATTTTAAAAAAGTTACCTTCACTACTTCATTTGCCACCTTAATATATTTAACACAAAAAATTTGAATTTAACTCATCATTCCCCCCTTTTTTTTATTTTAATATATTATTATATCTACGTTGAGAATGAGAGAGGGGTGAAATCAATAAATTTTTTAGAGGGTGAAATTAAATTGTATATATTTTACGATAATAAAAATATAATTCTATCATTTTAATATCTTTTATTTTTATAATTTTTTAAAGAATTAAATCAAATTTTTATTATTTTGAGAGTCAAAATGTAATTTTAACCATTAAAAATTTTAAAATTTAAGGGATCTAAATAAAAAAAATTTCATATTAAAAGAGTTGAAGCCCCTGTCAATCCTTGGTTTCGCCACTGATTGCAATATATCAATATTTTTCATGGAAACATTATATTTGAATAAATTTGTATTTATGTATGTATAGCTATCATTTGATTCCTATCTTACACATAATGTTGTCTACAATAAGTCCATAATTAACAGGGGCGGATTTCCCCTAAAATGGAATTTTTGTTTTTTTTTCCTTCAAATTTTTTAAAATTTTAAATTAACAGAGGTAAAATTGCACTTTGACTCTCTAAAAATAATAAAAATTTGATTTAATCTTTTAAAAATTATAAAGATAATAGATAATTTAATTCCGACCCCTAAAATTTTTTTCTTACTTCGCCCCTGATAATTAAGGTTGATATATCTCAAGTACCTTTCTCCACATATATCAGATTCTTTGCTTCATCATACCATATTATTGCAAATGGTTTCTTTTCGTTGTTATAATTTTTATTGTAATTGATTTGGTCCACATCGTGATTTGTTCAACTATTTATCTATAGATTTAATGTTATGTTTGGAATGAGTATTATTTTTTTATATATATTTTAGTATGAGAAACGACAGTATGAAATTGGGATATCATGTCATTTGTATCCGTTTCTAATAATTTAATATCATTTCAACATTTTCATCCTGAAAAAAAAATCGAATCCAACACGATGTGCTGAAATTTAAGATGAAAAATGTTGAAATGACATTAAACTATTAGAAAGGGATACAAATGACATGGTATCACAGTTTCATATAATTCTTTATTGTTTTAATAGGATTAGCTATAAACTAATTTAATGTATAATATTTAACCACTCCTATGACTTATTTATAGCAAAGAAAAGGAAAAATTTTGCTAATTTTAAAGAGGTTTTATTTTTTACAAGAGTTATTCCTCATCATTCTGATTTCAAGTTTAAATTCGCACCAACTATTCTTTATTTTATGTCTAATTATTGTAATATGTCTGTAATAAATAATTTTTTCCTCATGTTATTTCACTAGTTACCAAACGTGACATTAAGTGTTTTGTTGAGTTAATGCGACTCACTAATCAAATTTCAACTCAATTATAAAATTATTCAAACCCTATATTTTCATAAAGTCATTTTTATTGAATTTTTATAAATTTGTTAGATAAATTTTATGTTCACTCATGGTTATGCCAAAATCTAGTTATAATGATATATTAAAAATGCTTAATACAACTCGACGTCAATTTCATTGGGATATTATTAAAAATGCTTAATACAACATTTGGTACATGAGTTTGATATTTTTTTTTTGTAATATTGAATATGGATTATTTTTTTAATCTAATGTGGTACATGAATTTGGAAAAAGTTATACATTTTGGTATCCGAAATTAACGGTGTTAACTTTTTAGTGTTTAATTAGATTTTTATGGTTGATTTGATGAATTTTCATAGAATCAATCCTAATAGATGAAAAAAAATTCACGATAATTGAACTATATTTAACAAATTAAATACAAAATTAAATAAGTTCACAATTAACATAAAATTTATTCTATTAACAAAATAATGAAAAATTCAAGGTATTAAGATTTTTTTAGGGACGACTTGGGGTCAGCTTTAGATTAAATTTATCTCACCTAGCCCCACCCTCAATATTTTTACTAAAATGCTCTTATATTAATTTCATAATTAATTATAATTTCTTAATTTTATAACAATTTATAACATATATTTAATTTTATAAATAATTTTATTTATCATTATAATTTCTTACTTTTATACTATATATTTGATTGAATTTTGTAAATATTAACTTATTATAAAATAGTATATAAATTTTGGATAGGATGAGATCAGATAAACGATTGCAGAATCAAGTTGGAATTAAAAGTCGAGTAAAAAAGCACCTCCACTATTGCCATTCCTTATATCAAGTTTTACTAGAAATGAATGGATGAATTTATATTTGATGCATTTATCATGTACAATTTCACGCATTATCAGTAAATTAAATAATGATATAATATTAAAATTTTAAAATTAAATTCAAAAAACTTTATTAATGATATCTGATTTATTAATAACACATGAAATTACACTCTATCAATGCACCAATTTTGAAAACATTATTATTAACTAAACCACGAAAAGGCATGTTACATTTTTTGTGGAAAAGATCTAATAATTCATACTTTACATTAAATGTTTCATTAGTTGATGTCGCAATTCAATTGTGAATTTTTTTAAAAAAAATATTATTTTTATATAAAATCTTTAAAATATAAACATATATATCATAAGATTTAAATTCAAAACATTTTAACATTCATCTTTTAATATTTCCATTTCAATCAAAATTATATTTAATTTTTTTTATAAATAAATTATATAATTGGTTTCGCCGAATTTGCCCTAATATAATAATATAATACAAGTGGTTACAGAGAACAATCAATCCAGTGAGGATATTTTTGAATGGACGGTACATTTATTTCTGGTAAAATTAAAAACAACAGTGATGGTCAAATTAACTATTATAGCTGCGAGGTAAAAACTTTCACCGCACCATCACCACCGCCCATCCCTTTTACCTGACTGCGGCTTTAGCATCTTCAAAAATGTATCTTAGGTCATTATTTATATAGATATCTAGCATTTTTAAGCACAAGAAGACTAAAGAAAGGTAGCTATATTATTCATATTATAATGCTCAGTTAGGGCCGTCGGAAAAAATTTCTGGGTTCCAACCTATGATCATCGGAAGGAGTGAAATGAAGAAATGGGAAGAGTAAATGGACCACTTAAGTTTCAAGAGAAGAGATGAGAGAGTTTGGATTGTATCATTACTGGCACACTGCATGCAATTGCAGTCGAAATGTTTCAGAAAAAGGCTTTTGAAGCTTTGTACTTCCTTTACTTGTATGTTTAGCAACCACTATTGCAACTTTACAAACACTCTGTGCATGGCTTTCAAATATTCCAATCCAAAGCCATCTGTCAAAAATATCACCGTTCAAGCGACACACATACAAAAAGCTTACAAGGAATCTCACTCTCTCCTTCCATGGAAGCTAAAGCTGACAAGCGCAATGGAGTTTCCCCCCACTTAAAGCTTTTAGGGTTGTCCAGTAAAAGTGCTACAGCAATGCTAGTCAAGCGCGTCTGCTGCCTTAGGTTTCCATGTCCAGAGGAACAGAATACCACGTAAAATGTTTGCGTTCAAGTTCGTATCTCAAAGTATTTGCAACTTTGTTCCCAGTTTCCGTAGGATATTATTAGGTGCAAACAGTATTATTAAAACAGATGGATTACTTACTAAAAAGAAAGAGAAACAGATTCATTGTGCCTCCGCAAAGCTGTCCACTGTACCAAACTGGAATATCGAGGTCAATGTAAATCTGTATTTGTGAACTTTACCCAAACATAATTCCACTAGTATCCATTTTATAATTCATGTTTGATATTTATGATTACTCCTTTTTATAATATAATTTTCAGTGTTTAAACCTATAATCTATATTTTTTTTAAAATATGAATAAAAATAAAAAATTGTCCACTCTAATAATAATGAAGCATATACTATACTTGTTGACAACATGTTGTTTGTATGGTTGCAACATGAAGCACACTTTCTTTATACCAAACCCTATCAATTCTATTAAAAAGAAAATGCAAATGGAGATGCATAGAAGATAGCCATTGATAATTAGATTGAAATATCATTGCTTCTAAATGTAAAGTCCCATCTGTCACGCCTTGATATCAAAAAAGGAAAGAAAGAAGCAAAAGAAAGGGAAATATGATAAAAGAGAAGTTGACTGATGTATAGTGATTGATCATCATCTGCATGCATTCTGCAAGCTAACACCATTACAGAGTGAACACGGAAAAGAAAAGAAGCAGCATTTATTAGCAAAAGCGAAAGAGTAATCAAGCATTAATG
Source organism: Kokia cookei (assembly GCA_039519145.1). Lineage (NCBI taxonomy): Eukaryota > Viridiplantae > Streptophyta > Magnoliopsida > Malvales > Malvaceae > Kokia > Kokia cookei. The sequence continues at coordinate 29,006,118 of CM076905.1, forward strand.
AACCAATGATGAAAAGCAGATGGTCCTGTTGTTACTGCAAGTCAAGCTGAGGCCCCACCTTTAAGGGTTGTTCTTTGAGGTCCCCCAGAAAAACAAATGCTCCCTCTCCCTCTCCCTCTTCCCAACTATTACAACATAAGCCAACATCACTCCCGACAATTATTTTCCAAAATCCCTTGATTGAAAGTAAAAGAAAAGACTACTGCCATCAGAGAATGTCTACCCTTCTTCGGAACAAACACCTGTCGCTTCACAGCTCGGATTCCCCTTCCTTGGAACCCTAAACTTTCACTCCCTTTTCCATGGGGGAATTCTTCATTATTACCTAAATCTATTTTACTTCTTAACTTGAATGCTAAACTTATTTACACCCCATCCCAAATTTCCGTACTCATGGAGTTCCATTTTTCATCCACTTCAGATTTGTGGTGTAATTTTTTAGAGGAATGTGGTGTACAAATTGTTCCTAATTCTCTTTATTATTAGGAATTTGGTATTTAAAATATTGTTTACTTGATAGGCAACAATATAAATGATTTCTTTTTCTTTTTCCTTTATGAAAAAAAAGAGCTAACTTAAAAGCTTGGATGAAAGTAGCTTTTAAAAAGAACTTATTATGTTTGGGGGAAAAACATTTTGTGGAATACGAACTTCTAAAATGGAGAGAGAGAGAGAATAATTCTCTAGTTTGAACAGATCATCTTTATTTATCTTTTAAAAAAATAGCACTTAATCCAAATAAAATTCTCTAATCATTCAACTATATATGTAGGTTTTAGCCTATGGATTGCATAAGCACTACCATGATATGATTTATATATTCCTTAGTTTAGTTTATAAACAAAAATTGTCATTATAAAAACGTCAATTAGAAAATTATATTTAGGTATAATGATTTTTTTTCCTCCAATTTTATAAAAATAATTATTTTAGCCGTTTATTTAAATTTTCGTCTTTTTTAACTTGTATTTTTTATCAAATCGCTCCAAAATCTATGAAAAAGTTAGCATTTGTTAAGTTTGTTGATGTCACATACATGTAGATTGCCATGTGGATACCACGCTAGCAATTAATTAATTTTATAGAAATAAAAAATATTTAAAATATTTTTTTATAATATTTTAATTTTTAAAAATAGTTTTATAATTTGTTTGAAGTTTTAAATTTTAAAAAATTAATTAAATATTTATATGTCATTCACATGGTAATCCACATGCATACAATGTCAACAAAGTTAAAAAAAGGTTAATTTTTCATTCGTTTTGGAGGTAATTTGATAAAAACGCAAGTTTAAAAAAATAAAAAATGAAAAATTAAATAGAAGACTAAAATAAATTTTCTTTTATAAAATTGAAGGACCAAATAAATTATTATAACTAACAATGAAATAAATTTTTTTTGAGAACAACAATGAAATAATTAAATCTGCAAAATTTTTGTTTGAAGTTACAATTACATAAAGAAAATTGACAGCATCATACATACCCTAAATATCAACAATAAGACTTAATCCACAATTTGATACATAAATTATACCATTTTTATCATCTTGGTTTTTTTTTTTTGTCATAAGTGATACTTAAAGGTTTTTTTTTATTCAACTAGCCCAAAAAATAAATATTTATAAATATTATCTAAGTTGAAAAACTATAACGAAAATAATCTGAAATCTACAATGCCAAGTGGTGTCGGCACCCCGATGGCCATCACCAAAGTTCATCATTGTGTAATCATTACTTTGTGATTGAGTCGAAGATAAAAAAATAATGTTTTTGGTGCTGACACTGCTATGATCGACACCCGTATATATTTTTTCGAGTACTTTTAAAAAATATGAGTATTTCTCGATTAAAAAATATTTTTAATAGGTGTCGGTGTGTAGGTGGCCGACATCGAAAAAATTTTCACTTTTTTTGTAAGTGTTATTTGGTGTCGGCATCGGTTCATATTTAAAAAAAAAAAGTTTTTAAATGTTGGTGTCGATATTCTCGTAGCCGACACCAGTGTGATTTTTGAAAAAAAATTGTTCGCATGCTCTTGTTGCTGAATCGATAACCATTTAAAAAAAAACACCAAAGACACGAGAAAATGAAATAAAAGAGGAAATTGAAAGATAAATGTTTTATAAAAGAGGAAGCAGTTGGTAAGTATGAAAAATTAAGAGAAAATTAAAGAGACACTCATATGAAAAATTAATGGGAAATTAAAAAGGCACCCAAATGGAAAAAAGAGAAATTAAGGGGAAATTAAAGAGGCACCCCGTATGGGATTCCTAGGTGTTAGTTTAATGGTCAAGGTGTTCACTGTGTTCTAGGTGTGGCATGAGTTCGAGTCGCGTTAATCGCATTATTGTTAAGCTTTGACTTCTTCTTGTAATTCAAAAAAAAAAAAAAAAAAAAACACCCATATGAAAAAAGAGAAAATTAAAAAGAAATTAAAGAGACACCTGTATATTATAAGAGAGAAATTAATGTGTTCTTTTATTTCAAGTTTCGATCAAAGAAAATATTGAATATTGATCCCCAATAAAAAAGGTTTAAATGATCGAAATTGTCAGGCAATAGAAAAAGAAAAGGTTATGTAGCTAATGTGAAATAACATTTTATTCCCCTTAATTTTACAGGTTTTCAAATATCTCTTTTTTAATTTCAAGCAGGCAAACCATTTTTATTTTTTTATTTTTCACTCTTTACTCCTCTTCTTCTTTCTCCATTTGCCCTAGCTTCTTTACTCATCTTCTTCCTTCTCCATTTGCCCTAGCCATCGCCTTCGCTCCACTATGAAGTTAGCCATTGTTGACATCCCTGGGAAAACTAACACCACTAGTGTAGCTCTCTTCCTCCTCAATATATATTTTTTTAATTTTGAACCGATGCCAATCACTTTAACGCCGAAACCTATTAAAATATTATTTTCTAAAATCATGGAATATCCATATTTTTAAAAGGTATTTCAAAAATATATATACCGGTGTTGGCCATTGCAGTACCAACATCAAAAAATATTTTTTTTGTGAAATAAAAAAAGAGGGCAAACCCTTAATAATAACGCGATTGACACGACTTGAACCCAAGCCACACCTGGGGCAATGAACAACCTTGACCATGGGGGAATGATTGACTTGGGTGCCGACACTACCCTCCACTATTTATTTCAAGTCATTCTTGTCATTATTTTTGAAGTTAGGTCATTCTTGTAAATATTTATTTTTTGGGGTTAGTTTTGTAGAAAAGCCGATACTTAAACTATTTTTTTTTCAAAGTTGATACCTCCGTTAGTCAAACTATTAAGTTTATTTTTAAAAAAGACTTAATCCATAACTTAGTACCTAAACTATACATTTTTTTCCAAGTTAGTACCTAAAATTTTTTAGCAACAAGTGATATCTAAACTATTATTCCATTACTCATTTTAAACTAAAATGTTAGATCGGTTAAAAAAAAAGTACCAATCAATAATAGACTGTCATGTTATATAAACTTTCAAAAAATAATTTTTAATTATTTTATTTTCTTTTACATTATTTCTTTCTCTCTTTTTCTATTTATTTTCCCTTTTTTCTTCCTTTGTAATGTTTGGTAGTGCCAACAATGCTCGATATTCACCTTCTTCAGTTCCAAACATTGGCAATTAATTTTGTTTTTATATTTCATTGCTTGCTTGCTCAACTTGATGAGATTGAAAAAGTTTTTTCATTGATCAAAACCAATGTTTTCAAAATTAAATTGAACCAGTTGTTGGATTGAAAATCAACCTAGTATCAATCCAAAGATAGGGGTTGAATTGATTTACCCACAAAATTATATAATCGATTGAATCAAGCTATAAAAACCTAATTGAATCAATTAAACTGATTTTATCTATTTTAAAAATATTTTTATTTTTAAAATTTTTTAATAATTTATTTGATCAAATCAAATAAATCAAAAATTATAACTTGATCAATTCTAAAAACCTTAATCAAAACCATAAAATTCAGAATGCTTAAACTAAAAAGCCCAAGGGAGGAAGAAAAAATGAAAAATGTAAAGTAAAAAGTATATATATATATATATAAAAGAAAAAGTATATTTATTTTTTGTTTTGCAGCATAATAATTTTTAATTGATTATCTGATTGAATTAATAATTTGAGAAAAAATAATTTAAATATTAATTTATGGTTTAATAATAATAATAATAATAATAATAATAATAATAAGAGAATGATTTTAACTCAATTAAGAAAAATCCAAAGTGGGAGAAGAGAAAACAATAATATATAGTAGGGAAGGGGAGGTATCGAGATTTGAGGTAGAGTCGTAGTGCCGGTGATAGAGGGGGCAAGTAGCCGGACGCCTCAGATGCTTTTCACCTGTCTGTCCCTGCACTGCACTAGACTCCGACGGTTTAGCTGACCACCATCAACACAAACCCAGGTGGTCCCCATTTTCTTGTCATTTTGACACATCACGCCCACCCCACCTGTTTCTGGGTGGAATGATGACTCTCTCAGTCTCAGTCTCAGTCTCAGTCTCAGTCTCAGTCTCAGTCTCGGTCTCAGTCTCACTTCTCTTATGATGATGATATCATAATACGTCAACACACACAGCATGTAAGAAAAATATTTAATATCGTGTGAATTTAGTATAATCGTAATTTTCTGAATTATATGACCTTTTCTTTGGTTGGGTTTTGCCCAATTCAGTAAGGCCTATTTCGGCTCCCAACTTTAAGCCCATGGAATGAAGGAGATGGGCTTTGGTTGATATTTTTCAATGTCCAACATGCTTTTGATATAGCCAAATTTGATTATAATTTTTATTATTATATTAACTTATAATTTCAGAATTTTTTTAAAAGGTTTAATATTACAAATAGTGGACATAGACAAGTACAATATATATATATAATATAGAATGAAATCAGAACAAAGCACAACGAATGAGGAACCAGAAAACTCCCATGTGTTCAATCACCTATGAATTTAGTTTTATTTTTTTTCTTTTAATTATTAATTTTTTCAATTGAATTATTCAATTTTTCGAAATTAAATATTTTAATCACTCTTCTATTCGTTGTCGTTAGAACAATGATGAGAAACTAATGTGGGCCCTTTTTTATTAGCCTAATATAAATTTAGCCCTTCATTATATATACATTCTATCAATTTGATCCTAAATCTAAAATATGCAACAAATTTAACCCTCAACATTTACAAATACTGTCAATTTAATTCTAATTCTAAAAAAAAAAAAAAAAAAAAAAGGAACTATATTTTAAAAATCATTTTTGGATAAATAAGTTATACATAAAAAAACTAAAACACATGTATTAAAAAAAACTATCAAATTATTCAAAAAGAAATGAACACAAAATGGATTGATGGGTAGTAGAGAGATGAAGTTGGACATCCCCATGGGACATAGTATCAACAAAGTTATCTACTGTGGTTCATTTTAGATCATATTTTCAATTTCTAACCTAGATTTTTCGAGATTTTGATCGTTTGACAAGCATACTTGGACTATCCAAGCTCGAAAGTTACTAGTGACATGTCCAAGTTAGAAAAGAAAAGGCGAAACAAAACTTTTCTAGATTTTTAATTTCATGAAAGATTTTACATTGCATCGTTTTCTCTACTCAAAGCTTAGGTCTTTGTATATTTTTAAACTAAGAAAAAAAAATCAAAATAATTGTTTTGTAATAATTAAAAAGATTGTTAATTTTAGAGGAATTTAGTTAAATAATATGATATTAATCTAAAATATGACACTTAGTTAGATTGAAGCTAACTTGATTTTTTACCATATTCATGAAGGTGGCTTTAGTTTAAAATAAGTACAATACAAATGGTGTTAACTGTTTTTTTTAGTGGGTTTTAGAAGTAGTTAAGGAATATTAAAAATATTTTTTAAATATTCCATTTTTTTGAAATTTTTAGAAGTAGAATTAAATTAACAAATTTTGTAAATGTTGAGCGATAAATTTATTGACTTTTAGAGTTCAAACTAAAATGATAAAATTTGTAAACATTGATGGTTAAATTTATCGAATTTTTTAGATTTAAGATCAAATTGATAGAATGTAAACATTTGAAGGCTAAAATTGTTATTAAGCTAATAAAAAAGGCCCACACTAGCTTTCCGTCATTTATCTAACGGCAATTAACGCGAGATTGATTAAAATATTTAATTTAAAAGAGTTGAGTGACTAAATCGAAAAAAAATTAATAGTTAAATGACCAAAATAAAACCAAAGGCATAATTGGATGACTATTTTTATAGTTTACCCAAAACTATTCCATTTTGATGATAATTCAAATATAATCCTAATAGAAAATTTCTAATTATTATTAAAGTATTTGTGCAAACTATTAAAAATTGATATATTGTAAATTAAACTTTTCATTATTCAAACTTTTTTTCTTTTCTTAATAGTTAATAAATTGTCCATAATTGATTGTAGATGTTATATTGTTAATATAAATATAACATATTAGATTATGTTATGCAAAAATTATTATTTATAAACTTTTATATATGAATGTTAGAAAACTGTTTGAAAAATATGCTAGATGTCCTTGTCTCTATATCTTTTAGGAAGGTGCTTGGACTTCTTGATAAACTTGAATTGAAATTTGAATGCTTCAAACTTTCAATCTTAATGGATTTTCTTCGCTATTTTCAAACTCATGGAAATTTAAAGAGTAGGCTCTAACTCAAAAAGGCAAACATAGGACAAAACCTAAACTCTCCCTAGAAAGAGCCATTGCTCAATCCTCTGTAGTCGAAACCAAAATTTCAAGTCTCTAGATTCAAACTATAATCACTTGATAATTAAAATTGTAATTGTTCCTGATCTAGAATCCATCCTTTTGTCCATCCACTCAAAGTTCTTTCATGCAATTCATTTGGAGTTGTAATGAGTTAGCATAAAGTGATAAAATAATTTGTGATTAAGCCTATTAATTACAAATTTCTTTAGTCACGGAGTCAATCCACTAAAAGTACTACCAAGAGGTGGGTGAAATGATATTAAAAAATGGCCAATGAATGATTAAAATTTGAACATAATGATTTTTAGTTTTTTGGCCTCAATTGCTTCTACTATCTTAGCTTTGATTGGTTATGAAAACTAAGGATTTCTCCAATTTACTAACTTTAAATTGATAGCTTTCAAAGATAAGGTATAACCTTTACGATCATTTATCTTTTGAATTGAGAAGATAGCACCAGTAAAACCTCCTTAAGGCTCTTTACCCAAAAAAACCTCGAGCAATCTTACAAATGAAGAAATAAAATAAAAAACAAAGAAAGACTCTCAAAGATAATTGTTGAAGTATGACTCATATTTCAAGTTAAATTTGAGAAATAATCTTTCATTTAAACTTTGTTTATTTGTTTCAATTAAACTCTGATTAATCTAGATTATTTTATTTTTTACCTAGGAATTTAGCCTATAAATAGGCTCTTTTACAACCTTAGAAAATACATCCATTAGGGATTAGAACTCATAACACTTTTAGAGAATTTTGTGTTTGCATTTTGCAGGTTATTTGTTTTCGGGTTTTTAGGGTTTAGTTTTTATCTTCATCTTTTGTACTCTTCATTTTTTTTTGCTATTATAGTGAAATTATCTTTGCTCGTGATTTTTTTAATCTTTTTCGGAAGAGTTTTTCCACGTTAAATTTTCTGTGTTCAATTTCTCAATTTTTTCGCTATTTTTACTTGTTCAATGCTTAATCAAAATATGAGAGTCGCCACCAATCTTTTATTCGGTGTGATTGGATCACCACAAAACGTTTAAAATTTGTTTTGAAAAATATTTTGGTCTTCGAAATCCAAAAAATGGGTTCGGGAGTCGGTTACGTATGAGGAAGGATTAGCACCCTCACACGCCCAAAATTGGTATCATGTTGATTACTTTCGGGTCTTTGTTTGTTAAAACTTTGAAATCTCGAGTGAAGTTTAAAATACGAGGAATAAAACGCCCATGTATTTCGAATTTCATTGAGACCGTGTCCAACACGTTAGGGCACGACAATCTCGGAATTTCGAAATTGTAAGACATTTTGAAAGGATTTTAAAAAAAGATATTCAATCGTGCGAATTATACGAAAATCACACCCAACACATTAGGGCATGGTTTTTCGAAGTTTCCACACGAAAGAATATTGCTTCGTTTTTGTTTTAAAATTATTTGTAGATTCTTTAAGAACTCAAAATTTCGAATTAATTTTAAAATACGATCCTCGAATACATAGCTTATTTTATGTGATTTTCAAAAATTAGATTTGAAGAAAAATGCCCGTTTGTTTTGACTTTCACAGAGAATTGAAGTCGTGACCAACACGTTAGGGCATTTGAAAAGTTTGGAAGAGGATATTTGATTCGTGTAGATTATACGAAAAATTACACCCAGCACCTTAGGGCATGATTCTCCGAGATTTCCACACGAAAAGGACATTGCCTTGGTTTTAAAGGTTTATTTGTTTGTAAAAATAATTTTGAAAATGAACATATAATTTTAAATATGAATGAGCAGTTAATAACGAATATTAAATAACATGAAACAAAATAATTAAGCAGATAAATAAATGCACAAAAATTAAACATAAAATTAATAGAATACAAAATACGAAAGAATGATAATAAGATTCTATGTATGAACATTGAAGAAAAAGAAAAACAAAACAAATGGGGTTGAAAATGGAGTTTCGAAGAATTCGGGATGAAAACATGATTTTCGAAGAATTTAGGGATCAAATTTTAAATTTTTGGAAAATTTGGGATTAAAGTTGAACTTTTTGGAAAATTTGAGGTTGAAAATGTGATTTTTGAAAATTTAAGGGCAAAAATGGTAATTTTGAATGTTCGAGGGTAAAATGGTAATTTTTGGATGTTTAAGGGCAAAAATGTGATTTTTGGAAGTTCGAGGGAAAAAATGTAATTTTTTGAAAAGTTTGGGGGTAAAAATGTGATTTTCAAAAGTTCGAGGGTAATAATATAATTTTTGGAAGTTTAGGGGTAAAAATGTAATTTTTGAGAAGTTCGAGAGTAAAAATGTGATTTTAGGAAATTCGAGGGTAAAAATGTGATTTTTGAAAGTTTGGGGGCAAAAATGTAAATTTTGAGAAGTTCAAGGGTAAAACTATAAATTTTGTAAAGTTCGAAGGTCAAAATGTAATTTTAGAAAAATTTAGGGGTTAAAATGCAATTTTGGAAAATGTTAGGGGTTAAAATATGATTATTGAAAAGTTTAGGGGAAAAAGTGATTTTGGGAAGTTCGAGGGAAAGAATGTGATTTTTAAAAGTTTAGGGGCAAAATGTAATTTTGGAAAAGTTTAGAGGTTAAAATGTAATTTTGGAAAATTTTGGGATTGAAAATATGATTTTTGAAAAGTTCAAGGACCTTTTGGGCAATAAAACCAAAAAGATGAGACACATGGTAGTTTCTTAGGACTCCAGAAGTGAGAGGACCAATTTGAAAATAATTCAAAATTACTGGGCAAATTTATAATAAAATAAACTTAATTTAAGGAAAAAATTGAAACGAATGACAAGTAAAAAGGGTTAATTGTGTAAATAATCCAAAAAATGACATGTGGCAGCCTCTGAGGCTTTCGGAGAGCAAAAGGACTAAATTGAAAATGATTCAAAATTGTTGGGAAAATTTAAAATAAATTAAAAATGACATTAAGGACGAAATTTGAAACAATCAAAAAATACGGAATGACCAAAAGGGTAAATAGCCCAATTTTTAAAAACATGCTGATCCTGAGTTGGGTCGGATCAGGTCGAGTCTGAGTTTGGGTCTGGTATAAAACGGCACCGTTTTGAGCATTTTTAAACCATGCCAAAACGACGCCGTTTTGGATGGCTATAAATATGCTTTTTCCTTCAAAAAAATTTTCATTTTAACACCCCTTTAAAAAAACACTTCCTTTCTCCAAAAATGGGGTTTTTTTATCTAAATATTATAAAAAATAAATAATAACCAAAATGGTACCCTAGTTTATTATTTATCAAAATGGTATGTTTAGTTAAGTGTAGAGACTCTAAGTGGCGGCATTAAGGGGTTTTCCTGACATGAATTTTTTTTATTTTTTATTATTTTTATATATTAAAAAAAGTATTTTATTGGTAGAGGGACTTGAAGTGATGGCACTATGGAGATTTTTTATACACGAGAAAAATACAAAAAAAATACCTGACACCTTAATGGAGGGACACAAAGTGGCAACACTGAAGGAGGATTTTGAAGTGGCCGAACTAAGGGGTGTTTTGCCACTTGGCAGCACCCCATTATGTCGTGTGTGTGTGTGTGTGTGTTTATTTTATTTTGATTGTAAAAATAAATAAGGATGGTTGGAGGATTAGGGTTAGGTTTATAATTTGTTATAAAATAGGAAGGAGGGAGCAAATAAACGGGAAAGAAAGAAAGAAAAGAAAGAAAGAAAGAAAGAAAGAAAGAATAAAGAAAGAAAAATAATGTGTTTATTTTTAAATTTATTTCAGTATGATATCTTTTTAAAATCGTATTTTATTTATTGAAAATTTATTTAATTTTTAACAGATTTATTGTATATGGATAATCAATTTTTTGTATGCATTTATTTTGATGGAGTAATTTTGAGAACATCGGTTGGATGTATATTTGATTGTTGGTAACAAATAGGAATGAGATTTCGTCGAAATATCTCGGTTGATGATATGAAAGCAAGGATTAGTGCAAAAAATTTTAGACGTTGTGGAGAAGGATCTTGGAACTTTTCTACAAGTTTCCAGTTTCGACAGATCCCAACAAATTCACCGAGATGGAACTTGTAGACGATGAAGACGTGGAGACAATGATCGCTCTTTATTGTTCGAATCAAAGTGACCCAAATGCACCGGTTCAATTGTTTGTCGAGTTAGTTGATGTGGAACCTGTACAAAATGAAGATCCAACTCCATTAGAAAATGAAGATTCAACTCCGTGTATGGTGGTTCCAGTATCGTACATTAAAAGTCAATCAATTGTACATGAGCTAGACATCGATCTTAATGCTGTTGCGCCCGAGAATGATGCAGAAGAAGATGGTGGATATAATAGTAGTATTCCTTCTGATAATGAAGTCGATATTGATAGTGATTCAGATGTGGATGATGTCCTAGATGATATTGACGATGAAGGGGTGAATGACGATGAAAATCCAGTCGAAAATCCAGTTACACATATTGTGATGCACAATAATCCTCTTGGGGCACACATGTCGCTTATAGACCCCGATGCGACACATGCTGAGTTCACGAAGTACCCTGAAATAGTACTTGCTTACTGATTGGCTGTAGCAACAGATTGTGAAGAGTTGTTTGTAGGCCAAAAATTTGAATCCAAGAAAGAGTGCATATTTGCTATTAAGCGATATAGCATGAATGTGTCGATAGACTACAAAGTTGCAGTGTTTAAACCGACATTGTATATTGGGGAGTGTTGGAAGTCGATGGAAGGTTGCAAGTGGCGGGTGCGAGCTGCATTTTTCCAGAAGTCGCAGATGTGGGAGATAAGAAAAATTGATGGGCCTCACACATGCAGTTCAACACGTTTGTCAGAAGATCACCGGAAACTTGATTCCAGAATCATCTGCACACATATCATGCCAATGGTTAAGGACGATCCGACCATCAAGGTTTCTACACTGATTGTGGACATGCAATCATGATTCCATTATCGGGTTTCATATCGAAAAGCATGGATTGCGAAACAAATGGCAATGAAACAATTGTTCGGTGATTGGGATGCATCATACAATGAGCTGCAAGGATGGATAGCCGCAATGCGATAGTACGTGCCGGGGACTGCGATTGAGTTGGTCACACGACCTTATTATGGCTCAAATAACAACATACAACCGGGAAGAGGAATTTTTCAGTATATGTTTTGGACGTTTGATCCCTGCGTTCAAGCTTTTCCTCACTGCAAGCCATTTGTCCAAGTAGATGGGACGTGGCTATACGAGAAATATACGTAGATCCTACTAATTTCGGTGGCTGAAGACGGGAATCAAAATGTGCTCCCGATAGCATTTGCTATTGCGGACAAAGAAGACATGGAATCTTGAGAATTCTTCTTCAGAAACCTGCGAAGGTATGTGATTCATAACAATAATATTTGCATCATCTCCGATAGAGGGAAGGGTATTATTGCGGCCATTAGGTGTACCGGTGTACCATGAAAATCGGTTTATTGCAGCCGACACATTGCGGCTAACTTCCAACGAAAATATAAGAATGAAGACTGGCGGAGACGACTTGTGAAAATGTGTAAAAAAAATTATGTTTCAAATTATATTTTTAATGTTTTAATTTTAGACTGTAATTAATGTTTTCTTAATATTCCTATAGCGTACGAGCTAGAGCCACACTGATTCCAACAAAGAATGATTAGACTTGAGCGTGACATGGAAGGTCAAACAAACAAGCCTCTAAGCGAGTGGTTGGGTACCATGGAGCGGTGGCAATGGTCCCAAAGTTTTGATGAGGGGTATCGATATGGTCATATGATGACCAACCTGGCAGAGTCGATTAACGGCGTGTTCAAGAGAATACGACGTCTTTCGATTTCATCCGTGTTCTCCACTACGTTCTATAGGATGGCCTCCTTGATGCCAATAATGGGGATACGACAAATCGATTAGATGAACGCCGGACACGTGTTTGTCAAAGCCGTCAGGAATGCAATGGATGCAAACGGTCAGAGTGTGAGGATGATGAACGTTGAAATATATTCACAATAGTTTCAACGATTTCAAGTTACTAAGACCATTGGGCGTCAACCTCGACCTGGTATCCCACCTAGGTCATACGAGGTTGATCTCCAAAATAGACATTACGATTGCAGGAGGTTCGATACACTTCGTTATCCCTGTGCGCATGTCGTTGCAGCTTGTGCTGAAGTATCGCTCAATGTTGAACAGTTCATCGACCCGTTTACAGTCTCCAGCGTATGTTACGTATTTGGGAAAACGAGTTCCCCGTCCTGCCTGACTTGTCCACATGGGAGGTACCTCCGACAACTTTCGAGCTTATCTCGAATAAAGGTTTACGAAGGAATCCGAAAGGTCGTCCCCATATCACCAGAATCCACAACGAAATGGACATTATGGAGAAAACAGACGGCGACAGGCTGTGTGGTTTGTGTAGGCTAGCTGGGCATACTCGACGTAATTGCCCTCAACGAACCTATCATATTGGTCAGTCATCCGGATCGAGTAGGGCTTAAGCTATTTGTATTGGACATTTTTATTTGAAATTTATTAAGTTTATGAATGAATTTGAAATTAATTATGTTCAACATTTGTATTTAATTAATAATTTTTATATTTGCACTTTGGTTTTGGAATTAGGGTTTTGGGTCCTAGTTTTTAAAATTATCACAACCTCGAAACTTTTCATTTATTGTCTTTATTTGTGGTTTTTTTAAAAATGTTTTTGTATAGGATTTAAGGTTTATGGTTTTAAGTTTAGGGTTTATGATTAGGGTTTTAAGTTTAGGGTTTAGGTTTTTGGATTTAATATTATGAAATTTAAATAAATGATCAAATAGGTTAAAATATATGTACATTATGGAGAAAAAATTCATCATTATAATTCATCAATAGTCAAATTTAAACACTATTAGATACAACCCTAGTATTCATGATTAGATGGTGTGGTTCTCGGGATATATCTTCGTGGTGGTCGGCGTCTACGTCGAGGTTTCTCATCAAGCTCATCGTCATCATTAAGGTCCATTTGCCCCAGAGGAGTAGAGTATTACTCGGGAGGAATAGAGTATTACGGTGGCTCGTCAAACTCAGCCTGATATCCTTCCCTTGAGTATTGCGGTGGCTCGTCAAACTGAGGCTGATATCTTTGCCTGGGGTATTGCGGTGGCTCGTCAAACTGAGGCTGATATCCTTGGCTTGATGAGCTATGCATATGTGATGATCCCGCAAAATCAGGACGATAAGAATCATCATCATTCAATGTCTCTTCCTCCTCCTTTTTTTTTTGCTCTGGCACTGGCTGTGGCTCTAGAGTAGGAGCTACATGATAGGGGCGATCTTGTCGAGACATGTATAGAGGAATTATCGTCGATGAAGCACCAAGTAAATATGGTTTCCCAATCTCAATGGACCACTGCATGTACTGTACCGATGGCTGCAAATCCGGAGTGTACTCCATCGGAGGTACTCACATCATCCGGTTGTTTCACACATAAACATATTGTCCATGCACACTCCCCCAATTACAATTTGTTTTCTCCTTCTTATCCATCCCATGGATAGACCCTAATTCGAATGGCGGTTGCGAGATAGGCTGTTTACAACCAAACTGTCGGAGTACTGGATCCACAGCATACCACTCCACTATTTGAAAATTGATTATCGGTGCGTTAATGCACCATTGGTCTGAGTGGAGAAATGTCGAGGTGGGAATAACAACGGCGATTTCTAGCTGTATATATGGGGTCCAGATGAACTGCACAATTAATAACATGTCAAGATATTAATAAGAGTAAAGTAATAAAATTTAGTAACATGCAACCATATTAACACGAGTCAAGTAATATAATTTAACATGTTAATGAATAACATACCCCTTCCCCTGCATATTGCTTGAGCATCAAATGATACATGGGAACTTTGTACTGCCTCCCGATCTCCGGTTTTGTTTTTCATCTAAGAAAACAAAAACAACTTGTTAGAATAATATAATTAATAAAATATGTTAAATAATTGAAATTTTGGGTATATGGTAATCACCTATTAACGAGTGGAAAAACATATGTTTGGTGCCTAACGGATGCCAAGAATGACATCCGATAAAGTGCCCAAGATTGCAATAGCACTAGACATCCACCCATATCCCAGGAAGAAGGGTTTGTGGCGCGATAAAGTTCTCAATATAACATGGCAAGCACCGCAAATCCCCAACTATATTCATGAATTTTTCGCAAATCTCTTAGTAGGGGCAAGTAAATCAACTGAATCTTATTGTTATTCGCGTCCGGCATGAATATGCCCCCTATCATTAGCAAAATATAGGTTCGAACGGCCCAAGAAACCTCCATTTCAGTTAGGTGTTCGGGCAAGTACTTAAAATTGCTCTTCAACCATGTAAATAACAACGATGTAAAGTCATTGTTATTACAAGGTAAGCGACCTGGTAACTGGATGCACATCGTTGTCGGCTCTTAAAACGAACTAATATCGGTGACCGGTACACCATTGATTGGTAGCCCTAGTTGGATCGCAACATCCTCCAATGTCACAGTGCACTCCCCACAAGGCAGATGAAATGTGTGGGTCTCCGGGCGCCAATGCTCCACCAATGCACTGATTAAATCATATCGTAATTCAAATTTTTGGATCAATGTCGCTAATCCAAATCCGGCATCTCACAAGTACGGAAGCAGACGTTCATGAGGGGGAAATTTGAAGCCCTGCACACAACCCCTCAATGAACGATATGTGAGTTGTTGCTGTTAATTTACAAAAATAGTTAGTATAACCAAAATTAATTTTGTAAACAAATAATAATATCGTGAATGACATAAT
Source organism: Kokia cookei (assembly GCA_039519145.1). Lineage (NCBI taxonomy): Eukaryota > Viridiplantae > Streptophyta > Magnoliopsida > Malvales > Malvaceae > Kokia > Kokia cookei. Next base: position 29,021,682 of record CM076905.1, read on the forward strand.
TAACGAGTAATAATTTTTTTACATTGATATTGGCTTGGTATGTTTCCGCATTCACCAATTTGGCTATGTGAGGACGTTCCGAGTTAATTAATGAAGCCATTCTGCAACTTGAAAAAAAATTATCAATTAGTTCAATACATAAGTTTACCAATATAATACAAAAATAAGAATTAAATACCAAAATAGGTTATTTACTAAAATGGTTCAAAATATATATTTATATACCAAAATGGTATCCACACACCATTATTTACTAAAATGGTACAAAATAAATATTTATTTTGTACCATTTTGGTAAATAATATGATGGGGATATTATTTTGGTAATTATTTATTTTTTATATTATATTTTGATAATTAATTAGCTAGGTTTAACTTTTTGTGAATTATTAAAAATATCTTATTTTTATAAAATAATAAATTTATTTTGGAGTATTTTTTATCTTTTTATATTTTATATAAATTTAAAACATACATATATTCACATGAGATCCAAATTAAAATTATTAATTTTACCATTTAAATAAAAATATTTAAAATTTTATTAATTTTTTATAATTTTATTATATAACTAATTTTACCCGTATTATATAACTATTTTATAAATATACTCTAATTTTATTTCAATTAAATTTTTTAATTTTATACTTGTAACTAATTTTAATTATAGCTTAAAAATAGATTATTGTTTATTTTATTAAACACTTGTAATAGTTTTCTTTCTCTTTTTATTAAACAATCTTACAACTTATATAATGAAGTTTAGCATGGTAAAAAAACTTATTTATAAGTAAAGCAATTAGTTTTATTCAATTATTTAAGAATAAAAATCAAATTCAAAAAATATATAAAATTCTTTTTTATATCCCATTGGAAACACATATATTAGACAATCATATCAACCCATTCCATCCAACTACCAAAGCTTAATTAATTTATAAATTTCACTTATTTAAATAATTCAACTTTTATTTAAACAAATATAATTAAATGTTATACTTGATTCTATTTAAATTTAAACATTATTAAATTTTAAATCAATAAATATGAATAACAATATTTCTTACTTACTACTACTAACAACAAAATAAAATTACTAACTAACAAAATTAAATTAAATTAAAGTAATAATAATATAATAACCAAACTTACATTTCTTCCTCTCCTCTTAATTTACTCAACTATAACAACATTAAATAACAAATCAATTAAAAATTAAATTAAACAAAACAAAAAAAACTTAAAATAATCAAATTAACTAACAAATTAAAATATTTTAAAATTAAATTTAAAATTAACCAAACTTAAAAAATTAATCAAACTTACTTTTCTTTCTCTCATCTTAATTAATCAACCTATTAAACAAATAAATTTATAATAACAAATCAATCATATTACTACTATTAACTAACAAATTAAAATATTTTAAAATTAAATTTAAAAATAAATACATTACATTTTTTTCCTTCTCCTTCTTCCCCTTCTTTTCCTTCTTCCTTCTTCCTTCTTCCTTCTTTCTTTCTTTCTTTCTTTCTCTTTTTTCTTTTTTTTTCCTTCAAATTTCGTTGGTCCCCCCCTCCCCACCTATTTTATAACAAAAATTTTATTTTATTTAATTTTTATCACCTATCAAAAATTCTCAACCAACCAAATTAATTTTCACATCCTAAATTGTCTACACACACGACACAATGGGGTGTTGCCAAGTGGCAAAACACCCCTTAGTGCCGCCACTTCAAATCCCTTCTTCAGTGTCGCCACTTTGTGTGCCTCCATTGGGTGTCAGATATTTTTTTCGTATTTTTCTCGTGTACAAAAAATTCCCATAGTGTCGCCACTTCAAGTCCCTCCACCAATAAAATAATATTTTTTTATTTTTTAATATATAAAAAAAATTCGTGTTAGAAAAACCTCCTAGTGCCGCCACTTAGAGTCTCTTCACTTAACTAAACATATAATTTTGGTAAATAATAAACTAGAGTACCATTTTGGTTATCATTTATTTTTATTTTTTTAATATTTGGATAAAAAACCCCCAAAAATGCTCTCAAATCTCCCTTCACCGGACTTGCTTCGACCGATCATTTGGTCACCGTCTCGTCGTCCGTCGATAGTCGTGCGCGACGACCCGAGGTTAAAATTTTCCTTTTTTTATTATTTATTTCTCTTTGCTTTCAAATTTGTTTTATTTACTAACTTTTCAAAACTATTTTATTTAAAAAAAAAAACTATTTTATCAGTTCATATTTTTTTTTTACAAAAGTCTTAGATCTGGGTTTGTTTTTCATATCTTCAAAGAAATTTAATAAAAAAAATTTTAAACCCTATTTTATTATTCCATACAAAATTTGTCTTTTATTTTTTTAAAAAAAATCGATTGTATTTCTATTTTATATTCTTACTTATATATGTATATATTTTTTTAAAATCAAGATCCAAACTTAGATCTTTTTTTTAATCCCAGTTTTAATTTTTTTGTTCCTTGTTTCAAACCTATTTTATTATTCTCTTTTATCAGATCTATTTCGTATATGTATTTTTTTTGTGTGGTTAATATATCCTTTTTTACAGATCTATCGTACTTGGTGCATCCTTCACGATTGTGGGCAGGATCAAAAGGGCATCGGTCGGAGTCGCGACGACGGTGACGAACATGTTAGGCACGACCCTTCAACTCTTTATTATTTTATTATTATTATATTTATTATTTATTTATTAAATGCCTCATAATAAATACTGACAAACAATAATAATAGTGCAATAAATAATACGTTAATATATACAAAATATAAAAGGGTTTTAGAAAACTTAAATAATTAATAACAATAACTATGCATGTATTCGAACTATACCTTGCTAATACAGAATGTGAAAATGCTTGTTGGTTTGCTCTCTATTTGATTTTCAACTCTCTCGTACTTGAATGATCTATGTGTATGGAATATCTTTGTTTTGTATTAATTTCAAAATAGTCTCTTCATTGATTTCGAAAGAAAACTCCTTTAACCCTTACAATTGATTTCAAATTCGGCTTTATAGCCCATTTTTACGATCATGATAATTTGTCTCTTGCAACTAAATACCCGTCTCTTCTATTTTTTTGCAGGTTCACAGTAGTGGTGGTGGCAGTCCAAGTTAAAGGAGGTGGTGCTGTTGGTGTTGACATGACAACTCCTAAGTGGGCAAGGCAGGGTGGCTGGCAGCACAAGTTGCTGCATTTCTGTTTTTGGTTTATTTTTTTGGGCTTTTTGGGCCTTGATCATGTAATTTGGGCCATTGGGTTAAATTTCGAGGTTTGTAATTGGGCTCACAATTTTTTAATTGGACATTAGTAAATTTAAATAAATTTAAACTTAATTTTACAATAAATTTAAATTTAAAATAAATTTAAATTTAAATTTGATTTGGGTCCAATTTGGTTTGAATTTGGGTCCGGATAAAGGCTTCAACACCCAGCAAGTGGTCAGAGTTAGGTTGATTTTCATAGATAAGACTGTTCAAATATGGCAATAAAAAGGTTCGACATTGAGAAGTTCGATGGTGTCACAAATTTCAATTTGTGGCAAGTTCGGATGATGGCAATTTTAATTCAGATCTGCTTGAAAAAGATCGTTACCAGGAAATTGTGCTTTGCGAATAGGGTATTGCAGGGGGTATAGATGGAGAAGACCTCATCCGCCTTGTGGAAAATGTTAGAAATGTAATAGCTCGTCTTTCAATGGTGTTAGAAATAATGATTTCAAGACAAAAAATCCGACGAGTAAATTTATATAATGAGTATTTAAATTATATAAGTTAATAATTTTATATGAAATTTTGAATTGATGAATTTTAATTATTAAATTAAAAGTTAGTATAAGTGGTTCGGTTCAAAAATTAAGTGGTTTTGAAAATGAGGTATAAGGACTTCGTTTCTAAAATTTAGGGCCATAAGTATGTTTATTAAATATTTACAGAGTCTTATTATATGTGAATTGAAGTTTGATCAGGTAATTTTGATGATTTATTTCTTAATTAAGGAAAAGGAGAAAATTGTAAAAGAGGTAATTGATTAAAAATAGTAAAGGGACCAAAATGACAATTAAACCATGTTCAAAAAGACCAAGCGGTGGTGGATATGACTGAATCCATTAACTTTTGGGTTATTTATTCATTTAGTCCTAATTAGTTTAAGGTTAAATTAAAAACAAGTTTGTTTAATTAAATTTTAATATAATTGAAGGACAAATTGTGAAAGTGGACCCTCCTTAAGTGACCTAATAATAGAAATGATATGAAATTTTTTAGATTTTGGTAAATTGCAATTAAATCCTAATTAAATAACGATTTACTAATTAGTCTATTTTTTAGTATGATCGGAAATTATGTTTCGAGGCCACAACTTCGATGTGTCAAACCGTAAATATTAATTATTTAATATTTACGAGGTCATTAGTATTGTATTAAAATTTGGTTATAAAATTTTATTGAGGTAAAAAAGATTAAATCATAAAAGATGGAAAATTGGTTTCCATTAGTTAAAGTTACTAAAAGGTTAAATAAAGGGTTAATTAAAGGACTAGGATGGTAAATAAACCATCTCCTATGATATTGGACGGTAATGGACTAAGAAATGAGGATTTTCAATGATTTAATAAAGATTATATTAGTAAATTAGTAAATAAGTGAATTATAATAGGTGAAATAAATTTATCTTCTCCAATTTATTTCTTCCAAAATCGAAAGCCCTAGAAAACCATTGAATGGAGCTTCGGCCAAGTTGAGTTCTTCATTTGGGTAAGTAAACCTTGCTCGTTTTTGGTAATTTTTATGTTTTTAAGTTCGTTTTATCTTGATCTAGCTAACTTGAGGACTAATTTGTAAAACTGTTAAACATTTTGGTTTATGTCATTGATGGGTTTAGTGTGTTCTTTAAGTTTAATGATGAATTATTAAGCTTGATTGTTAAATAAGACTATTTTGTAAAGTAATTTTTAGTAATTTTTATGTTAAAGGACTAAAATGTGAAAATAGTAAAAAGTAAAAGGACTTGATGTTAAATAATAGTAAATATGGGCCGTGGAGAGACCCAAAATAATTCGGCTGAACTTATTTTTAAAGAAAAATGGTTAGTTTGCATGTTTGAGGCTTGAGGACTAAATTGAATAAAAGTGAAAAGTTAAGGGTAATTTTATAAAATATCAAAAAGAACTTAATTGGATAAAATGAGTCAATTTTATTGTTGGAATTAGTTAATTGAATGAAATTATTATTGGTAGATCAAGAACATTTTGATAACCGGGGGGAAGATAAGGTAGCGGAGTAGTCCCTATACTTGATGATTATTACAAATCAATCCAGTAAGTTCATTCGGTTTAATTTTAGAATAATTTTTTTTATGTAATAGATGAACCTAATTGCATAGTGTTAGAATTTATTGATGTGTGTAATTGAAAATGGAAATAATGAATTGATATTATGTTTATCATTGATTGAGATATTCTGAACGTTACTGCAAATTAGTCTTGTAAGTTCATTTAATATGAACTCAATTATATTTCTAATTGTTTACAAATGTTAGAGCTTAAATGATATAAAATTACTAATATTAAATTGATTCGTTGATAGAACTAGAATTGTAAAAAAAGTTACGAAAATGATAATTCATTATATCAATGGAGATAGGTTGTATTCATACGTAAAACCATAACGAGGCTATGGTAATTATTCAGATGTAAGACCATGGTTGGACCATGGCAGTGTATATATGGAAGACTATAGTTGGGCTATGACATTCTAATGATAAGACCATAGTTGGGCTATGAATTTTGATGTTAAGACCATAATTGGGTTATGGCATTATGAATGTAAGACCGTAGTAGGACCATGACAATGCACATGTAAGACTGTAGTTGGACTGTGGAAAAATATGAAACGTGTATCGGGGTTCTGTCGTCTTTACAGTATTCATTGGATGGAAACAAATGAGGATCTAAATATGACCTCTGAAACGATAAGCGGTTCGTAATAATATATTTGTAAAAGAGCGATACCCTATTTTTGGCTCGAACGAGTTACATTCTGCAACGACCACAATTAACCGTATTTTGTCATGATCGATTCAAGTAATCTCAATTGTTTCCTTGTTTTATTTGAATAATTAATTTTGGTAAGATTTACTGATTATGCGAACTTACTAAGCTATGTAAGCTTACTTGTGAATCTGTCTATTGTTTTGTATATCTCATTTTGCTGTTGGAAGATTGGATCCTCTTGAAGAATCACACTAGCCTGGGAGAATCTTCGGTAGTTTTTATATCACCTGGCTCATATGACATGTACTAGGATGTATGTTGTTTTGTATACTCTTGAGTGCATAAGTCTCATGGGTTTGATAATTAGATGATAACTGAAACATATTTTGATAGATAATGTTTTATTATGATCTTTGTTGTTGTAAAGTATTAAGATAAGTAACACAATTGATTATTATGATATGTTTTGAGCTACGAACCCTTGCTTGAAATATAAATTGGGTCATAATGTTCAAGGATGTTTGCTTTTAGTTAGGAAATCATTATTATTATAAGATGGTTTGACTAATTTGGCATCATATCAATGGAATGGAGTCTTGAATGTGTATGATTTAAGTATGTATGATGATTTGTTATGGAGAATAATGTTGAATTGTATGTGAGTTCATAGTCATTTAGGCAAGGTTTAAAACATAATTTGGACATTTGTATAGGCACATGACCTACACACGAGCCACCCACACAGTCGTGTGTCTTGATGATTGGGAGCAAGTTTTACACGAGCAACAAACGGGTTAGGACACAGTCGTGTGACCCTAATTCGCATTGACACACGACCTAGTACATGATTTCTCACACGGGCATGTGGTGGAATTTCGTATGGACACACGGCTTGATACACGGTTTTTGACACGGCCGTGTTCAGGTAATTCGAGCTTGCACATGGTTTGGCTCATGGTTAAAGACACGGGCGTGTATAACTAGGGGTGAGCAAAACTCGATTCGAATCGAAAAATTCGAAAAAAAAATTTGAATTTTGAATTATTCAAATCGAGTTATTCAAGTTAAACGAATCAAGTTGAATTTTTTTTTGAATTTCGAGTTCGAATCCAGTTGAATTTTCAAATTCGAATAACTCGAATAATTCGAATAAACCGAATAAAATTATATTATTTTTAATTTTAAATTTATATTACTCAGGCCCAATTTACTTTACCCCATTTTTCCCCAAAGCCCAAATCTTTTATCTTACCCAATTTTTTCCCTAAAGGTTAAAACTCATCCATAAACTAAACCCAAATATTTTTAATTTTTTACCTTTTATTTTACCCAAATATAATTTCGTCCTTACAAAAAACTCATAAACTAAATCCAAAATTCAATTTTCACTTCTTAAAAAAATAAAAACATTTTTAAAAAATTATATAAAATTAAACAACACCAAATTAATTTTTTTAATTTAACTCGAACGAATATATTCGATTCGATTCTATTCGAATTCTATCTCACTCAACTCGATTCGTAAAAATTTCAAATCGAGTTAGGATGATGAAATAGGATTCAAAAACTCGATTAACTCGAAAATTTTTCATTCGATTTGATCGAATGCTCACCCTTATGTATAACAAGCACACGAGCATGTGTTTGAGACACACGGCCGTGTGACCCCTATTTGGGAAATTTTTTTATTTTCATCCTAGATTCTTGTACATTTCAAATTGATCCCTAATTGTTTGAAATGTTTGTAAATGAATGTATAAGACTAAATGAAGTTAATATTCTGAGTTGTTAGTTTGTAATTGTATGGGTTTGTGATTAATGGTATGTATTAAATATTCATAGAGTTTCGTAAACCTTAAGACCCTAAATCGATGATGGTTAATGGTTTTAGGTGTTACAAGAAACTCTTTATGCGACTAAGTCTCTAGCTAACCATTTAGTGTTGAAACAACATCTATTTACGTTTCGCATGAATAAAGGTGGGCTTCTTAAAGATTACATCAGTCAATTCATTACTCTTTCGAATGATTTAAAGAATGTTGAGGTTCAGATTGACGATGAGGATTAGGCTATGCTATTGTTGTGCTCTTTACCCCCTTCATACAGGACTTTCAAGGAGACCTTGATTTATTGCAGAGACAAACTCTCGTTTAAAGATGTGAAGGGTCATTTGTTGAGCAAAGACAAACTCGACAATGAGTTTGGTTCGGATAGCAAGGTAGATAGGCAAGCTTTCATTTTGGTAGCATCAAAGTAACGAGACAAAAAGTGTCGTTATTGTAAGAAGTTAGGTAATGTCAAAGTAGATCGTTATAAATTGCGAAATAAAAGGGTTGCTATGAGCAACGAGGAAGATATAGTTGGGGCTAATTTGGCCATTGAAAGCGGTGATGATTTCTTGTTAGTGTCAACGAGCGATAACTCCGAATTTACGTCCAAGTGAATCCTAGATTCGGGATGTTCTTTCCACATGTGTCCCAACAGAGAATGGTTCTCCACATACAGTTCAGTTGAAGGTGGAGTTGTACGCATGGGAAACGATTCATCCAGTACGGTAATTGGTAATGACACTGTTAAAATTAGGATACACGATGGGATGATTAGAACACTCTCAGATGTCAAGTATGTATCTGATTTATGAAAGAATCTCATCTCTTTGAGTATTTTAGACTCAAAAGGTTGCAGAATCAACATCGAGTCGAGTAGCATTAAAGTGTCTCATAGGGCTCTCGTTTTGTTAAAAGGTAAAAGAATCGACAGTCTTTATATTCTTGAAGGTTCTACAATGACTAGTGAAATCAGATGCCCCTCGTCCGTTATGGAGTTGAAGTCAACTCATTTGGAGCGGAGGCAACTTGCTCAAAGGAGAGAAAAAGGTATGACCATTTCGTTGAAGAAGATTCTCTTTTGGATGCAGGTTTTGAAAAGTTAGGGCACTGTGTTCGTGAAAATCAAACCCGGGTTAGTTTTGATTTGGCAATGCACTAGTTGAAGGGTAGAAGTCTTCTAACTTCTAAGCACAAATTCAACTCAGTTAATTTATTGCATAGTTCAAGATAGGCCCGTGACAGGTTTTAGCAAAGATGGCATTGTGGAAATACGAGTTAAGGTGGAGATTTGTTGAAGTATGACTCATATTTCAAGTCAAATTTAAGAAATAATCTTTCAGTTAAACTCATTTAATTGTTTTAATTAAACTCTAATTAGTCTAGATTATTTTATTATTATTTTACCTAGGAATTTAACCTATAAATCGACTCTTTTACAACCTTAGAAAATACACCCATTAGAGATTAGAACTCATAATACTTTTAGAGATTTTTGTGTTTACGTTTTGTGGGTTATTTGTTTTCGGATTTTTGAGGTTTAGTTTTTATCTCCATATTTTGTACTCTTCGTTCTTTCGCCATTATAGTAAAATTATCTTTGCCCGTGATTTTTTATCCTCTTCGGGGGAGTTTTTCCACATTAAATTTGTGTTCAAGTTTTCAATTTTTTCCGTTATTTTTACTTGTTCATTACTGAATCGAATCGATTCCCAACAATAATGTTTTGCAATATTAAACACTCAAAAATACAAATAAATACTTGAATGGAAAATAAGAACTCAACCAAACAAATGTTTACAAATAAAATTTGAATAAATTAAGAATAAAGGGAGGAGTCTTTTAATAAATAAAGTTTGATGTTATTGAATTAAGTGATACTAATTTAGTTGTGATCTATACTTATATAAAATTCGTGACTTGAAATTGGTGCCATTAAATAATATCAACTCAATTACGAATTCACCTAATTTTTTTTTCTATAAATTCTTAGTTAATGTTATAGGAGCTTTGCTAAGAAATATATATAATAGGTATATTTTACCTCCTTGTTAGTATATTTTAAATATTTGATATAACAAAATGAATTTTAAAATTTCTTTAATCATATTTGCAAATATCATTTTGATAATACTTCAATTATTTTTTAGTGTTATAAACACCTAAAACAAAGTTTCCAAATAAAAAAATTACGAAGTTTTTTTTAGTAGTTGAAGTTATTTAAAAATATTTTCAAATCAAAACAATAGGGTTTTTTGTTATGTCTTGAGATACATGGTTATATGTTTCGAGACATCCAAGGTAATTAGCAAAATTTTGCTTCAATAGTGTAATGTCTTGAGACTTGTTATTGACGTCTTGAGACATCCCTTCAAAATCTTAAGACATGATGTTTTCTAATGAGTATATTTTTCAACGATGTCTTTAGGGGTGAACGTTTGATTGAATTGAGTAGAATCAAGTGAAAAAATTTCGAGTTAATCGAATTGTCGAGTCTTATTTTATCATTCTAACTCGATTTGAAATTTTTTCGAATAGATTCGAGTGAAATGAAATTTGAGTTGAGTCGAATCGAATCGAGTGAAATTAAAAAATGAAACATGTTAAATTAAAATATTGTTACAGTATAACTAATTCAATGTTAGAGTACATAAATTTGAAACCATTATATTTGAAAACTTTTTCAAAGTAAAATAATTTTAAAAAAATATATTTTAGTATGATAAACTTGAATCATTAATTAACGGATTTACGTCCAGAATTATTATTTTAGAATAATTTTAAAATTTTAACTTTCTTTATATATTATTTAGATTTTTTTATAAAAAATTATATAATTTTTAAAAATATAAATTTTAAAATTTTTATAAATATTTTGAAAATTTGAAAATTATTTTGAATTTTTTTTGTAATTTTTGTTGAGAGGGAGATCAATTTGCTCATTTCAAAATTAATAGGGATCAAAGGGGTATTTTACACCAATCTATTATTTGAATTATTCGAATCATTCGAATCATTCGAATTGTAAAATTCAACTTGACTCAAAATCAAAACTCAAATTACTTATTAGAGTTTACTCGAATAACTCGAACAACTCGATTCAATTAACCCGAAATTTATTTATTTTTATATTTTTCAAATTGAATCGAGATTTACTTACCTTTAAATGTTTCGAGACATATAGACACCTAATTTTGTCGAATGAAATTTTTTTAGCATTTCTAATTCAAAATTTTTAAAAGGGTGATAAATTGAATTTTGGATTAAATTGAGTTTTCGCTTTTAATTGAAAGACCAAATTGAGTTTTTATTTTTAATGTCTGAATCCATTTTTTTTATTGGAAATAGGGGCAAAGTCAGGAAAAAATTTTAGAGGGGCCGAAATTTAATTCTTCATGTCTTTATAGTTTTTAAAGGATTAAACTAAATTTTATTATTTTTAGGGGGTTAAAATGTAATTTTACTTTTACTAATTAATTTTTTTAAAATTTTAAAGGGTTAAAATGGAAACAATCCCATTTTAGGGGGGTGAGGCCTTTGCCAGCCCCCTGTATCCACCCCTGATCGGAAATGTTTGAATCCAATTTTATTTTAGTTTAGTCATAAATTTTATTATAGTTTGGTTTTATAAAATAAGAAGGCTCGAATAAATTTATCAATTCCCATACTAATAACATTTTCACATAATTCATTTCATTACCATATTCTCTTATCAATCTATTTCAATTTATTTTCAAGTTTTCGATTTCATTTATTCTATTTCGCTTGATAGAACCACAATAAAACGGATTTGGATACATGAATGAATTAAGTTGCTCACATAAGCTGGCATTGCTCATACAAGTTGACATTACATCATGTTACTTGTCCGGGCTAAACCTATATTACATATATCCAGAGAATCTACAACAAATACTAAATCTCGTTATAATTTGTACAAGCACGCATATGATCTTATTGACATGCCAATTGTACCCTAGCTTTTACTAAATTCAAACAGGAAACATTTATACATATATGCATTATCATACCTGTAATCATTCTTACTCACTTGTCTTACCATGTGTTCGATTGCATTTGCATTTCTTTACTTTATCTTCTACAATTCCAATTTGGGAGATGGCTAGTCATGGCTATTGGAGTAGTTGACTCCATAGGTAGAGACATAAATGTTTTCATTGGTAGAATGATACATTGGACTGGACTCAAGATGAATTAATTCTGAATCCGTTTGTGAATTAATTCACTATGGCATTCATGGTGTGATTTACATAAATCCTAGATTAGTCACTGACCATGCGTATGCAACTCATGTGCTTTAATATAAGTGGAGGCTTATGCTCTAAAGATGATCGAGCTCATAATCAGTATGTTGGGTACATGACTTGTGTTTGACATAACTTTACTAGAAACATTGGGATTCATAACTCAATTAAAGAGTTAATGATATCCTCTCATTAAGATTGTGTATTGATAAATATGGAACGTTGTCACAAGTTGCTTGTTCTCGAACGAACAATTTATCACAGTCATTTGTTGACAGTGATCATATTAATCATTAAGAAAACACAATGGTGACAATGAGATAAAATAGGATTGTATTGAGTAAACGGATTTAACTCAAAGGAATCAAGGATATCATATGAGGGTAATACACACATGACGAGGTCATTGGACAAAACAGTTGGATGAATTGTTTTCTTAAAAAGTATACAATAAGGAGTTTTCAATCATGGTACTTCTTGTGGACTACCTCCATATTAAGTAATTGCGAATTATCGGAACAATACTTCTGGACATAATTGCAATTACTAGAGCCTAATTGTATATGTCTGATTGGTTCCTTCGCTAGCTCAACAAAAAGCTTGATCGGATTGCATTTGAATCAGAAGAAAATTCTATGACTTTGGAAATAATTTAATTGAGTTGATTTATTCTATGTGGAATTAAATTAGGTGGTTATGAGAATTGTTCAACTATAAAATTTGATTAAAGAATTTTATTGAAAAATTAATTTGGAAAATCTAAGTGATTTTGAAAAAAATAATTTTGATAAAGTAAAATTAAATTAATCAAATTAATTAAAATTAATATTATATTTTTGCAAATTAATTTTCAAGTCAGACAATTGATCCAATGAGTAATTGAACCTAAAAATTGGACTTGAGATTGTAAATTGAGCCCAGGAGCCCAAAATCGAGACCAAGACCCAGAAACTGGTCGAACCGAGCTTGATATGTGAAATCTGGTCAACAGTCCAACCGGTGGCTAGACCGAACCGATCGAGTTGTCACTGACCTGGATCGAATCGACAGCAACTGAATCGGCTCAGGGTGCTCAAGGGTGTCGCACCTACATCATGGAACATGGCGATGGCTTCGACTACGACAGCGACATTCCGGTGGCCGACGATGGTTGATCTTTTGTGGTTGAGCAGTTAAAGAATTACACTCTTACTGGGACTCTACTAAAGAATTTGATTTCAGATTAACTAATCCAAAAATAATATTTTTTTAATGATTTAATATTAAAATTTTAATATTTATCTTACTAGTATTTTATTAATTTAATATTAAAGTGATTATCTTAATATTAAATTTAATTTAATGTTTATCTACAAGATAAACATTCTATTATTTTAATAAGATTTAATATTAAATTTAATATATAAATATTATATTTAATATTAAAGTGATTAAGTTAATCATAATTGAATTCTCTAAACTCTCTCTATATAAAGAGAGTCTTGGGTCATTATTTTTCACACACTTGAATTCAATAAAAAGTTGTAGAGAGAAAATTCTCTAAAAATATTATTTCAAAAAATCTCTAGAGATAGTTTTTTGATTTACAACTCGACCTAAAAGTTTAGAGAAATTGCGAAATTACCCCATTGATAATTTTTGTGAAAAAAATTCTGATTCGAAACGAGCCCACACTTGGCAGACATGAGCTTAAAGATAATGGAGATGACTATTTGGTCAAAGCATTTTTTCTAGATGAATCGTAAAAGGTACAATTTTTATTAAGTGTTTATTACTTTAGCTACCACAATCAAGATCATGTTTTGGAAATTTTTTTAAAACTCTATTTTTCCTAAATTTATTTTCTGTTGCGTTTTTCAAACTAATTTTTTTCCAACTCCAATATGATCCTATTTTATCTTATGGTAATCATTACATTTTCCTTCATGAAAAGTCAATTACTATCAAAAAGTAATCAAGTCATTCATCTCAAAGACGAACGATCCATGACACGTTTAATTTTCATCAATCATGTAATGCCAATGATAGGATATCATTTACCCATGTCTCGTGTAATGAATTCTACGGTTGTGAATGATGCTACATACTGTAGAAGTCATACACCCAATACACCAACTTTCGATTCATTATCTATTTGCCCTCAAGCTTTTACTTACATCAAAGTGTACGAGTCACACATACATAGTTCAATATCCACTCATGATTTAGGTATGCCACACTACGAACGTCGCAAGTGAATAAATCCATAAACGAATTTAGGATCTATTCTTCTTGGGTCATATCCAATGTACTGTTAGTCTAATCAGTTACATCTATATCAATATCTTCTAGGAGTCATCTACTCCAATGCCCAAGAAAGTGCATCTCCATAATTAGACTTGATAAACGACATATTAATCTTTCAATTGGTTTGCTCGTTTTCGATTAGATTAAGGAAATATTTAGGTTTGTCTACTAATACAATCTGTCTTTCTGTATTGTGATCCAACCACGCAATACCGCTTAGTATTAGTTAAACATTAAACAACCAGTTTGCAACATTTGCTTCCATTTTGCTTTGTGTGAAAAAACCATATGAAGACATTATACAAAATATTAATGTAATACATGAATAATTTTATTAACCAATCTTTTCAAAAAAATTAAAAGTGTGCATTGACAAAAATGTTACACTTAGGGCAGTAGATCCAACATAATTACCATCAACTGGGACCTAGAGTTGCAATGCGATCTGACTTCTCAAGTGATGGCTTCGTACCTACATGTTAGATGAAACTTGTAGGTCACTAAGCTTCATGACATTACCTTAAATTCAAACATACCTTAAAACTATAACAATATCTATCTCAAACACAAACAAAAATAAATCCATAAACTCTAATTTCCAACCGCAAAAAAAAAAAATTCTAAGAAAGTGAAAACGCATCTTGTAGGGCACATTTTCACTTTCTCTCTCCAAAAAAGACATATTCTTATAAATATATAAAAAAGAGCCTAAATTCTTAAATTTCTTAAGAAAAGGCATATATTTATAATTTAACACAAGAATCAAATACATATTTAATTTCCATATAAATTATTGTTAAATAAATTCTTTGAAATAAGGTATAATGACTTACTTAGCTCTTCAACTTTACAAAAAATATATTTTAACTATTTATTTAATTTTTTGTCTTTGTTAGTCATTAAATTTACAATTTTTTTGTTAAATCACCTCCAAAATGAATGAAAAAATTAAAGTTTGTCACATGTATCTTTAAAAAAACTTTAAAAAACATATTTATATTTTTATACTTTGTAATTATTTTTAATTTTTTTATTTTTTAAAATTAATTAATTACTTACATGCATCCATATGGGAATTCATGTGTATGCCACATAAACAAAATTAATAAATATTTTTTCATTCAATTTAAATGATTTGAAAAATAATATAAATTTAATAATTAAAAAATAAAAATTAAATGAAAGATTAAAATAATTTTTTTATAATATTAGAGTGTTAAAAAAAAGTCCCAAAAATAATTTTGCTTTAACCATAGGGTGACGTAATGTAATATTTGTTAGATTTGTTTAATCTTGAACACACAATGTTATATGATACTGTATATGTAACAAATTCGAGACTTGACTATGTTACTCGACCATCAAGGGTGAAGCTGGGGGAAGGGGGGCTGGTAGGTGACTTATCCCATTTAAAATACAAAATTTTTTATTTAAGTTTTTTAAAATTTTTAAAATTTTAAATTAGTAAAAGTAAAATTACGTTTTGACCTTTTAAAATAATAAAAATTTGATTCAGTCATTTAAAAATTCTAAAGATATAAGTTATTAAAATGATAAAATTGCAATAATTACAATTTAATTTCGTCCCTTAAATTTTTTTTTTGACTTCACCCCTGTTGATCATTAACAGTTAATATATTTATTGGCTTAACGGTATAAAAAACTGTCAAACTTAAAAAAAAACAATTAAGTCTTTGTTTTTATTTTTGCACTCAATTAGGTACTTGAACTTAAAAAAAATTAAACTCCTTTTTTTGCATTCAATTGGATGCTTGAACTTTCAACATGCATAAAAAATCTCTTTTAATCGTTAACTTTAAAAGTTGATCATCAAAGTTAACTGTCCTAATTTTTTTCAGGTAAAGCCATCACGTGTCACAACCACGGCATGATATGTGACAAAAATTTTAAAAAAATAAAAATAAAAATAAATAAAAGTTATTATATTTTTTTATAAAATATAAAAATATTTAAATTTTATTAAAAATTAGAAAAAAATTATAAAATATATAAAAATATACAAAAAAATTATAAAATTTTATAGAGTTGTAAGAAAATTATAAAAAAGGTAAAGAAATATAAAATTCTTAAAAAATATATAAAAATTAGCGTATTAAAGGAAGTATTTTTATAATTTTCTATAATTTTTATTTTTTATCATTTTTCGTCACATGTCACGTTGTGTTGCAATACATTATGATTTTAACTGAAAAAATTGGGGATTATTAACTTTAATAGTCAACAGTTAAAATTAATGGTTAAATGATATTTTTTATGTATTTTATAATTTTTATGATTTTTTATAAATTTTACATTTTTTTTACAATTTTTATAATTTTTTTTCTAATTTTTAATATTTTTTATAATTTTTTTTGCTACAGATCATGTCATTGTAACATAATTAAAAAATAAAAAATAATTAACTTTAATAATCAACCGTTTAAAATTAATGGTCAAAAGTCTACATTTTGATAGTTCTAAGATTTCAATTGATTGTAAAAAGCTTAATTATTTTTTTTTTTAATTTGAGAGAATTTTTAATACATTTTTAAAAGAGCAAGTAATTAATTGAGTTTATTTTTTCTTTTTTAAAAAGAGAGTTAATTGCTTAAGCTTAAGCTCATGTGTATTAGTAAAAAGGAAAAAGTTTGTAAATTCATCGCTTGATGTGGAAAATTCCAAGAGCCAAAAAGAAAATCTATCCAAGAGGAAACAAAGTTTGGAGGTCTCGATTTACAGTCGCCACCACTTCTTCAGGTATTTCTTCTACCCAGTAAAAATTGTCTTGTTTTCGAAAATCCAATTTTGCAAGATTGTGAGCAACCATATTTATTGATCGATCTGCATGATTAAAAGTTAGTTTCTTATTATATGTTTGATTTATTTTGTTGAGTTTCAAAAGTTCTTGTTGAATTTATGGCGATTGATTTGGTTTTTATTGTTTTTCTGGTACTGTAAACAATAAATTTTGTTGTCATCTGTATTCCGACAGAAAAAATATTGAAGAAAAAAGAAAAAGAAATTAATACCTGTATTTAAGGTTAAAATAATAATTAAAATTTTTATAAACCTGTTTAAACTGCTACCGATGATATTTTTAACTTTTTTTAATGGATCCTTAATGATGTTTAAAAAAAAAAAAAACAGTTAAATGAGACTTCTCATTAATCTTTTTTAAGTCAAAAAGATTTTGCTAGTGAAAAGTTCTTTTTAAATGGGTTGCTGAACGGGGCCTTAGTAAAAAGGAAAAATCCACGCCTACTCCCCCAAATCTGTAGCGACAGCTTCGCAACAACGGCTATCTAAGCTCAGCTCAGCTATAAAACGTAAGGAGAGAGCGCTGAGAGAAAGAGCTCTGAATTGGTAAAACCCAAATATACGACCAATGAACAGCATTATCAATCCTTGAATCACCCATCCGTTTGTTTGAGGAAGAGACAGAAAACCCAGAAGAGAAATAACCAGAGTAAAAGATGTACGTGAGAGCTGTGCCACCCACAGATCTGAACAAGAACACCGAGTGGTTCACCTATCCAGGAGTTTGGACCGCTTATATCTTGATCGTTTTCTTTTCGTGGGTCATGGTTTTATCTGTATTTGGTACCTCTCCGGGAATCGCTTGGACCATTGTTTATCTCACCCATTTCTTTGTAAGCTTTCTCTCTCTCTCTCTCTCATCTCGATTCGTCAAAGTTGGTTTCTTTTTTTTCTTTTTTGTCGTAATCATAAAACTTGGGTGTTTTTTTTGTTGCATTCCTTATCTGGTTTTTAATTTAACATTTATGTTTATTTTCTTAGCGAGTGTGTTTTGTTGATAGATTTTTATGATTTATTGAGATTCCCTGCGTTTGTTAAATTTTTGGGATTATTTCCTTAAGAGATTTAGCACGTACCTTAGTTGCTTGTTATAGAGGAATAGTAGAAAGTTTGACTTTTGAATTTGCATGTTTACCTATGTCTATATTACAGCTTAGTATTAAATTGTTTTTTTCTTTTTGCTGAATAATTTGTTCTGTTCATTGTAATCTCGTATTAATTGTGCATGTTCCATCAGCTTCTTGGCCTTTGTGCTGCATATATCTTCAAGTCTGTTGCTGGTTTTAATTAGATAATAGGCCCCGGGGGGGGGGGAGTTTCAGCACCAACTGAACTAGTACTTGGAATGAGATGGCATGAGATTGTTTTCTTGGTATTATATAGGTTAGGGTTGCTTAACATGCTACTTATGGTTAGATGGAACTCTTGAGGCTTTTTTTGGTTAGAAAAAGAAAAAAAAAAACTTGGAACAAAGGTAACTAGTACATTGAATTATCTATGGGAATTCGTTGCAATTTCAAGTTGGCTTGAATGGTATATTCATTCTAAATTGCAATCGTACAATAGATGGTTTTCTTAATCCTTTTCTTTTTTGCCGTATAGACTTGCATGGTTAATATGAGGAAGTATAGAATAATACCATACTTCATCAATCAGGATGCTTAGTTATCTTGTATTTCTAAACCCATTGTTTGTCATCCTCCTGAGAAGGTTGTAAAGAGTTAATTGACTTCATAATTACGTTTGTTTTCCTTTGTCATGACTTGTGCAATGCTTTTCTAATTATCTTGATAGTTTTCTTGATGACTTGTGTGAATGAAAGGAAATTTGAATTTTTTTAATTCGAAAGTGTATGCTCAGTAGCACCCACCTGTGATTATCAACATCTTTGCACCTTTCTAAATAGCTTTCTTTCCTGTATCATGAGGAGTGGAGGAAAACAGATAATGCTCATTAACCAAAAAACTCTTCCTTTTTCTCATCATGCTTGAGATTCATCTGAATAACTGACATTTCCTGTTCCCTTTTCTCTAGTTGGAGATTTGTTTGTCCTTATACCAAAATTATAGTCTTCACTATTTACTACAACAATCATAAATGATATAGTATTATCAACTTTGCAGTCTATGTTTCTTAACAAGTTTGTTGTGCATTATTCACTACATATCTTAGGTTACATATCACTTCTTTCACTGGAAAAAGGGAACACCATTTGCTGATGACCAAGGTATTTACAATGGTTTGACTTGGTGGGAGCAAATAGATAACGGCAAGCAACTCACTCCAAACAGGAAGTTTTTGACTGTTGTACCCATCGTGCTGTAAGTGTTCAATTTCCACTATATAAGCTTTTATCAGAAATGGAACTAAAACTGTGAAATATTTTTATTCATGGATAGGATGATTTATCTAAAAACTAATTGCAATGAAGGCTTCCCTTTTCACCTGATTAAGATGCATCCCTTTCTTTTTGATGCCTAGTGAGTTATGGACTTGTGGTTAATCATTGCCAAAACCATGAATATCTCATGTATGGCCTAGTATACTCCTATATAATCGATTTGCAATTGTTCAGAGGATTAGTTTGCATGATTAAATTTAAGAGAGATGAAATTCATTCAAATGTCCTCACTAGCCATCCACTAGTGCAATAGCTTCCCTTTGGGAAGATGAATCTCCATCGCAAATTTCTACCTGGTGATGTTAAGTATGTTGCAGCATACACTTGTCAATATGGAAGAAAAAGAGTTGCTATTTTCTATTTGTTGGATAATATTTGAATGAAAAGTTTCAGAAAGCATGATACCCTGCTTAGTCATTTAAATTTGAACTGTATAATTTGAGTTAGACATGATTCTTCATGCTGTCACTATTTATCTTGAGTCTTTACATTCTGGCGTGCTTCTTTCCATTGTCTCTTTGAAGGATGACATTTAACAGTTGACTGTAAAAGCTCATATATCACTCACTCACTAGACTACTTTGCCATTCCATAATGTGTTCATCTCTTTTGTACATATTAAACAACTATTTACTGCTGTGATATTTTCTTTTATTATGGTTAATGCCATCCTTCTCTTACCGTCAGTTTCCTTGCCAGGTATCTTATTGCCTCACACACAACAGGTTATCAGAACCCGCTGCTCTTCTTCAACACACTAGCTGTTTTTGTGCTGTTGGTTGCAAAGTTCCCTAACATGCACAAGGTCCGCATATTTGGAATCAATGCTGATCACTGAAATGCACAGGAATCCACCGCACGTTTCTCTGGTACTAGGTTTTTATTATTTGTCACTCCAAAGAAGAATCATTATAGCACTGTACAGATAATGAAACCGTAAAGGGGATTTATATTTCACTTCAATGAAGTGATCGAATATTATACCTCTCTCCTATCCTTTATGGCAGGGAAAAATACAGTCATATAGAGTAGTGTTTGTCCTTGTAAGCCATTGAGATCTTGTCCTGTTATCAGCTTCAGCCAAAACTCTCTTCTATTGCCCGCGAACTAGTTGATATCTAGAGATCAATGCATTTTCTTTTGCCTTTAGGATTGACCCACATTTACATGACGTGAGTTCTGGATTGAATCATCAGTGTACAGGGTATCTCTAATTTTCCCTACCATGAGCAAACCCAAGTACATGTACTAGTAATTGTGCACATGGACTATATCCTTGATCAAAGATGTCATTGGACAAGTTCTCAATTTGGACTGCCCTATTATTTTTCCTGGCACATCTAAAACCGTATACACTTTGACAGTTGTGTTACTCGCAGATGAGTATTGTATGATTGTAGAATCTTATAATGGTTTGATCTTTGAAGTCTTCTATCAGATCATTTATTTATTCATATACCAAAAAAAAAAAAAAAAAAAGAAAAAAACGTAGCTCCTATTATAGTTTCACCTATTTCCTGATGATGTTCCCAGAAATAGCTTCATTGGGCAAAGGAAAACATTTGAATCTATGCACCGTTATTGTTTAGGAAAACTGGATTTGCCAGACATTCTTGACTTGTTTGGACTATTGCTGTATCTTATGGAGATGAGGCTAATGTACTGTGAGGTAAGTACAGAGCATATTTTGATTCGCTTAAATGAAGTAGTTATTAAATGTAAATGGAATAGCAGATTTATTAGTATTAACTTGGTTGATAGAATAGAATAAGTTAGCATTAAATCTACATGCAAATTAGTAGAACATAGTAGTTATTAAATGGTAGTGTCATGATAGCTTGTGAGTTTAACTAAAAAATTCTGGATACTTTGCAATTTCGTGCTTACAAACTAAAAAAGCTTTGGATGCGATTCCAAAATTATCGAGTCAAGCTCGACTTTGTGCTATTGAGCTACGCAATACTCAATTCAAACACCTTGTTAGTCAAAATTGAGATTGTCGAAACCATTCTTTTTTCTTTACGAACGACGTGTCTCGTAGAAAAATCATTTAAAATTGATAAATAATGGGAGTCGCCACCAATCTTTTATTTGGTGTGATTGGATCACCACAAAACGTTTTAGAAGTCGTTTTGAAAACATGTAGGTATTCGAAATCCAAAAAAATAGGGTCGGGAGTCGGTTACGCATGAGGAATGATTAGCACCCTCATGCGCCCAAATTGGTACCGTATTGATTATTTTTGGGTCTTAATTTGTGACATTTAAAAGTTCAAATAAAGCTTAAAAATACGATCCTTGAATGCACGAGCTAAGTTTAAAGGAAATCGAGTTTGTTTGAAAATCCTTACTACTTTAGAGTGATCGAGGAAGAAAAGTTACGTCTAGTGAGTTAGAACACGATATTTCGAGATTAAGAAATAATGAGCTTTCCTTTGTGAAAACTTTTGCGAGAAGGATATTTGATTATCTCGATTTGAAGAAAGGTTGTACCTAGTAAGTTAAGTTGCAATATTTCGTAATCGAAGATAAAAAAATATTGCCTCGATTAAGGTTATTCGATTACTTCGATTTGAAGAAAAATTGCACTTAGTGAGTTAAGGCGCAAATTTTCGGAACTCGAAATAAAAGAATATTGCCTTGATATTAAAGTTTTTGTAAAAAAGGACAATTTCGAAAACAAGTATCCGAGTTTAACAAGAATAAGCAGTTAATGATGGATATTAAATAACGCGAAGCAAGGTAAATAAGAAGATAGGCTATTCACGAAAGAAATCAAGGATACAGAACACGAGTGCATAATAAAAATGTGAATGTTGATGAGAAAGAAGAAAAGGTGCAATCGGAGTTTGAAATGAGACCTTTCGGATACACGGAGTGGCAGAATGGTAGTTTTGGAATGTTCGGAATCAAAAATAGGATTTTTGGAAGTTCGAGGGTAAAATGGTAATTTTTGGAAGATTCGGGGCTAAAAATGAGATTTTTGTGAATTCGGGGGGAAAATAGTAATTTTTGGAAGATTCAAGGCCAAAAATGAGATTGTTGGAAGTTTGGGGGTAAAATGGTAATTTTAAGAAGGTTCGGGGTTAAAAATGGGATTTTTGGAAGTTCGAGGGTAAAATAGTAAATTTTGGAAGATTTGGTGTCAAAAATGAGATTTTTGGAAGTTTAGGGGTAAAATAATAATTTTTGGAAGATTTAGGGTTAAAAATGAGATTTTTGAAAGTTCTGGGGTAAAATAGTAATTTTGGAAGATTCGAGGTCAAAAATGGGATTTTTGGAAGTTCAGGGGTAAAATGGTAATTTTTGGAAGGTTTAGGGACCTCCGGGGTAATAAAACCAAAGACGGTTGACACGTGGCAGCCTCTCAGGCATCCTGAAGTCAGAGGACTATTTTGAAAACTAGTGAAAATTTTCGGGGTGATTTCGTAATTAAAACGAACTCGATTTGAGGATTAAATTAAGACAATTAAAAAGAAAAGGGACTGTTTGTAAAAATAAACCCAAACAACGACACGTGGCAGCCTCCGGTGCTTTCAAAAAGGGTCAAGGATTAAATTAGAAAACATTGAAAATAGGTGGGCTAATCTGAAATTAATTAAAAGTACAGGAAGGCTTTGATTGAAAATTTGAGAAAAAGCGGAAGGCTCGGACGCATAAATAACCCTTCCTTCAAAAACACGCGGATCCTAGGTCGGGTTGGATCGGACTCCGGGTCGGATTCGGGTAAAAGTTCAGAACGGTGTTGTTTCAAGGCTGAAGCTCAGTCCTCAAAACGGCATCATTATGGAAGGCCTATAAAAACCCTGTTTCAGAAAAAAAAGCATTTCCTTTCGCCCTTTTTAAAAAAAAAACGAAAACCTCTCCAAACAACCCTCTCGCCCTCGCTCAGCCGGCCGTGCCTCGGTCAATCGGATTGGTCGTCGTCTGTCGCGCGTAGGGTAGTACGTGCACCGCAGGCCCCCGCGCGTGGTCATCGCGCGTCACGGGCGGGGGTCTTCCGGTGCACGCGCCGTCGAAGACGAGCCGCCTCTTTATCTCCGTCCGTCGCCGTTTCTGACCGTCAATAGGTAACGTCCTTTTGTACTCATATCCCTTTTTAGTGAGTTCGGTTTTAAAAGAGGGATCTGGGTTTTCGGGTTGGTTTCGAAACCCAGATTTGAGTTTTAATGTATAGGTCGGAGATCGGAGACAGGAGAAAGTTTCTGATTTTATCATTATTATTGCCTCTGATCCATTTTCATATTTTTTTTTTGCAGATCCGCACATACTGGGGCGCGGTCGACGCTTTGTGGCAGCTTCGGCAACGGCGCGACAAGAGGGAAGTGCTTCTGTCTTTTCGTTTTCTATTTTTAATTATTATGTTATTATTTAATGCTATGATATTATTATTAATGAGATTATGACTATTATTATTATTAATACCGTTCATTGATATGTTTTGCAAAATCAAAAACAATAAATGCCTCGGGGTATTGAATGCATGTATTAATATGCGCTTAAAAGAAAACTGATGGTTTTAGAATTTTGAAACGCGAATGGCATTAAATGCCTTAAATGTACCTGGTTGGTTTCAAGGCTTGATGCTTTGATTCTGTTTCAGTTGTTGGGTGCCGATTCGTGCTATCAAATACTGATGAAAGAACAGAACATCTATAGGGGATTAAAAACTTAAGTTTTTTTGATTTCTTTTTTTTCAGATCCTAAAAAAAGGTCCTTTACAAACGTTCAATTTTGGCTCTTATAGCCGAATTTTCTATCATTTCCTTTTGTCCTATGCAACTAAATGCCTTTCTAATATGCTTTCTCTTCTTGCAGGCTCGGCGACGGTGGCAGTGGTGGTTACATCAGCTGGTGGCAGTGCAAGTTGCAACTGGAGGTAACAATTTAGTGGCTGACGTGGCAGACCCTGGTTGGCCGAGGGGAAGGTGGCAACAGCACCAGTTGTAACAGATTAGGATTTAGGCCTTAGGGTAGTGTAAAGTTTGGGCCCATTTGGGCCATTGTAGTTTGTAATTGGGCTACATTCGGGTCCAAGAAATGTAATGTGGACTTTATTGTAATTATTTTGGACTCTTGTATTTGGGTTCTATTTATTTTAAACTTTAAATTTGAAAATAATTTTAAGCTTAAATTAAATTTAAATTTTGAAATAAATTTAAATTTAAAATAAATTTAAATTTTTAAGCAAATTTAATTTTTAAAATAAATTTAAAGGGAGTATGGGCCCAGTCAGAATTTGGGTTTCAATAGCTGCCCCTCTTTGCTCGTTATTGTGTAACGAGAACAGAGCAAAGATCCGAAAGCAAACCCAATTTTGTCTTAGTTGTTCTTTCTTCAATTGGTCCACCCTTTGCTTTACGTCTATCGCTTAATTTCACTGCATCAGTTTCTCTTCATTTTTTATGTTGTGACTTTATCTTGCTCTTAGATAATTTCAAAAAGACAAAATTTGCTACTGTGATTTCACTCCTATTCTCTTGAAATTTCAAGGAGATTGGAGTTCATCGTCGTAGTCTCTGAGTCTGGTTTTATTGACTTGGCCTTCTTCTTAGTATCTCAACAGGAAGATTATTGCATTTCTTGTTTTGATCCATTTCTCTGTGTTTCATCAGGATTTGGTTCACTTTTCTGTATCTCCTCAGAGAGCTAACCATTTTATTGCTTCGACCTGCTTCTCAGTGTCTCATCTGGAAGATTTGCTCGTTTCAAGCCTCGTTTGGGTCTTCTTCTCAGTGTCTCACCAGGAAGATGATCCCATCACTGTTTCAATCCGCTTCTCTGTATCTCATCGGGAAGGCAAATTTGGTTCACTTCTCAGTACCTCATCTGGAAGATTCGCTCGTTTTGAGCCTCGTTTGGGTCTTTTTCTCAGTGTCTCATCAGGAAGATGATCCCATCATTGTTCTAATCCGCTTTTCTGTATCTCATCAGGAAGGTGTATTTGGTTCACTTCTCAGTACCTCATCTGGAAGATTTGCTCGTTTCGAGCCTCGTTTGGGTCTTCTTCTCAGTGTCTCATCAGGAAGATGATCCCATTATTGTTTCAATCCGCTTCTCTGTATCTCATCAGGAAGGCGAATTTGGTTCAATTCTTAGTATCTCATCAGGAAGCTAACCTTTTATTGCTTCGATCTGCTTCTCGGTGTGTCATCAGGAAGCTGGGATTCAAAGATTTTGCTAATGTCGAGCATGGGTTTGGTTTGGTCTTCTTCTCAGTATCTCATCAGGAAGATGACCGCGCCGTTTGTTTCAATCCGCTTCTCTGTATCTCATCAGGAAGACGAATTTGGTATACTTCTCCGTATCTCATCAGGAAGCTAACCGTTTATTGCTTCGATCTGCTTCTTGGTGTGTCATCCGGAAGCTAGGATCCGAAGACCTGCTCAGATCGAGCGTGGGTTTGGTTTGGTCTTTTTCTCAGTATCTCATCAGTAAGACGCCGTTTGTTTCAACTCGCTTCTTTACATCTCATCAGGAAGGCGAATTTGGTTCACTTCTCAGTATCTCATCAGGAAGCTAACCATTTATTGCTTCCACCTGCTTCTCGGTGTGTCATCAGGAAGCTGGGTTTTGAAGATTTCGCTCACTTTAAGCCTTGTTTGGGGTCTTCTTCTCAATATCTCATCAGGAAGATGACCGCGTCGTCTGCTCCAATTCGCTTCTCTGTATCTCATCAGGAAAACGAATCTGGTCCACTTCTCTGTACCTCATCGGGAAGATGGTCAGGAAGCTAACTATTTGACTTGCTTCTCAGCATCTCATCAGGAAGCAGTGGTTCGAAGATTTGCTCTCATCGAGCGTGAGTTTGGTCTTCTTCTCAGTATCTCATCAGGAAGATGACCGCGTCGTCTTGTTGGATAATCGCAATCTGCCCCGTGATTGGAGTCCCATACCTTTCCAGCTTGGTGATCTTACTGATTTATTTCGCCTAGCGGATGCGCGTGACCTGTGAAACATGCTTCCATAGGTTTCTATGTAGACTTAAATTAGAAAGTCATGATTAGAATGAACTCAATGCTTCTAACTCGTATGAATGTATATGATGAATGTCAGATTTATTATTTACTCAGGTCGGCACGATTTGTCGCCCGTCCAAATATTATCTTCGACGTGTTGCTCCATCTTTTCTAGGTAATTCCGGAAATGTTTGTTCTTTAAGCTTGTCTTCCTGTTGGTGATCTTGTTTCGAGCTTCTTGTAATTTCTGAAAACTCCAGAATAATGCTCATAACTTTTGTATGATTTATTAGTTCATTACCCGTTATTTAGATGCAAAATGCTTGGCCAAAATTGTGCAGAAACAAAGTCGTATTCCAAGAATCCTGTTAAAAAAAGGATTGAAGGAAACAATATTGAAAGGAGGATCAAAGGAAATAATCATTAATTGAAGATTGTCAAGTATACAGTGAAGAAAAGAAAAATTGGTTGCCCCAGGTATCTCAAAATAAGCTACTCTGTGCCAACCTGCTTGTGAATCACTCTAGCTCAAATATGTGTCTAGAAGACCTAGATTACTATGTTGATGTTCCAAGTTGTAACTTCCTTCTTTCTCGTCGACCCGTTCTTGGACTTGAGCTGCCCTTTCGCGGGTTTTCAACTCAAAGTTCCCTTGGTTCTAGGACGCCCTTCGCGAGTTTTCATCTTGAAACCTCTTTTTTTTTTTTTTGCGGCTCTTTGCGGGTTTGCATCTCAATTCCCATTCCATTTCTAGGCAAAATATTTTTTTACCGAGTCTGAATTGACGGGGTTGTATAGCTCCTTGCCGTCCATCTCTGTTAATATGAGAGCTCCTCCTGAGAAAGCCTTTTTTACCACGTAAGGCCCTTCCCAATTGGGCATCCATTTCCCGCGGAAATCTTTGTGTATGGGAAGTATCTTTTTCAAAACTAGATCTCCCTCATAGAACTCCCTGGGACGAACTTTTTGTCATGAGCTCGCATCATTCTTTTCTGGTACATCTGGCCGTGGCGAATGGCTTTTAATCTCTTTTCCTCTATTAAATTCAACTGGTCGTATCGAGCTTGGACCCATTCAGCCTCGTCAAGTTGAAGCTCTGTTAAGACTCGAAGAGAGGGTATTTCAACCTCAATAGGTAAGACTGCTTCCATACCGTATGCCAACGAGAATGGTGTTGCCCCAGTAGAAGTTCTGACTGAAGTTCTGTAGGCAAAGAGGGCAAATGGTAATTTTTCGTGCCAGTCTTTGTAAGTCTCAGTCATTTTGGCCACAATCTTCTTGATATTCTTATTGGCTGCCTCCACAGCTCCATTCATTTTTGGGCGATAAGAAGAAGAATTATGATGCTTAATTTTGAACTGTTCACAAACCTCTTTTATCGTGCTGTTGTTCAAATTGAGGGCATTGTCGGATATGATCCTTTCGGGCATCCCATATCGGTAAATAATTTCCTTCTTTAGGAACTTACTAACCGCAGTCTTGGTGACATTCGCGTATGAGGTTGCCTCTACCCATTTAGTGAAGTAATCAATCACTACAAAGATGAATCTATGGCCATTGGAAGCCTTAGGAGAAATTGGCCCGATGACATCCATGCCCCACATAGAAAAAGGCCAAGGAGAGGTCATGACATGAAGGTGTGACGGAGGTACATGGATCTTGTCCCCATAGATCTGGCATTTATGGCACTTCTTGGCATAGTTGATGCAATCGCCCTCCATACTAGCCCAATAATATCCAAACCTTATTATTTGTCGGGCCATCATGAAACCATTAGCGTGTGTCCCGAAAATGCCTTCATGAACTTCTTCTAAAATCTTTTTAGCTTCAATTGCATTGACACATCTTAGCAACACTTGATCTTTTCTCCTTTTGTACAAAATTTCCCCGTCCAGAACATATTCACTGGCTAGTCTTCGTAGTGTTCTTTTTTCATTTTCTAAGGCTTGCTCGGGATACTTTTGGTCTCTCACAAACTGACGAACATTCTGGTACCACGGGTGTTCATCTTTTTCCTCTCCATCCTCTGTCTCAATATTGCAACAATGAGCAGGCACTTCATAGATACTCATCTGAATGGGCTTCACGTTTTCCATCCTACTCACCTTAATCATTGAGGCTAGAGTGGCAAGAGCGTCTGCCATCTGGTTCTCTTCCCGCGGGAGGTAATGGAACGTGACGTCATCGAATTCGGTGATCAATTCGAGAACCAATTTGCGATAGTCCATTAACTTGAAATCCCTCGTTTCCCATTCTCCTTTTAGTTGATAGAATACTAGTGCAGAGTCTCTATAAATCTTCAAAATTTTGATTCCCTGTTCTATGGCCGCACGGATTCCCAATATACATGCTTCGTATTCAGCCATATTGTTTGTACAATCAAAATCAAGCTTGCTGGTGAAAGGATAATGATCTCCCTCTGGCGATACCAAGATTGCCCCGACCCCATTGCCTGTGGCGTTTGAGGCTCCGTCGAAATTCATCTTCCAAGATTGTTCTTCCGTGATTGCCCTTTCTATGGCCGCAACATACATCAAGTCCTCATTCGGGAAATCAAACTCTATAGGCTCATAGTCTTCTAAAGCCCTACTTGCTAGGAAATCCGCTATCACACTTCCTTTTATTGCTTTCTGATTGACATAGATTATGTCGAATTCAGAGAGCAAGATTTGCCATCGAGCTAATCTCCCATTCAATGCTGCTGACTCCATTAAATACTTCAGAGGATCCAATTTTGAAATCAACCAAGTGGTGTGATATAGCACGTATTGTCTTAATCTACATGTAGTCCAGACGAGTGCACAACACAATTTCTCAATGGGTGAATATCGTGTCTTGCAATCGGTGAATTTCTTGCTGAGATAATATATCGCCCTTTCTTTCTTTCCAGATTCATCATGTTGGCCTAATACACATCCCATGGAGTTTTCAAAGACTGTTAAGTACATGATCAATGGCTTATTAGGAATCGGAGGTACCAAGATGGGAGCCTTGGATAAATAGTCTTTGACCTTATTAAAGGTTTCCTGACATTCATCATCCCATACACCCGGGTTGCGCTTTCTAAGCAGGCGGAAGATAGGATCGCATTTCTTAGTCAACTGTGAGATGAACCGAGCGATGTAATTTAGTCTTCCTAAGAACCCTCGAACTTCTTTTTGAGTGCTGGGTGGTGGTAATTCCTGTATAGCTTTGACTTTATCCGGGTCAATTTCAATTCCTTTTTTGCTGACCACAAATCCCAACAATTTTCCTGATGTGGCTCCGAAAGTGCATTTGGCTGGATTCAACTTTAATTGATATTTCTTTAGCCTTCCAAATAACTTCCTCAGGATTCTTACATGTTCCTCTTCCGTTTGAGATTTCGCAATCATGTCATCGACGTAAACCTCAATTTCTTTGTGCATCATGTCATGGAACAGAGTCACCATAGCCATCTGATAAGTAGCCCCTGCATTTTTTAGTCCGAAAGGCATCACTTTGTAACAAAATGTTCCCCATAGTGTGACAAAAGTAGTTTTGGTCATAACCTCAGGGTCT
This sequence comes from Kokia cookei, assembly GCA_039519145.1. Taxonomy (NCBI): domain Eukaryota; kingdom Viridiplantae; phylum Streptophyta; class Magnoliopsida; order Malvales; family Malvaceae; genus Kokia; species Kokia cookei. Next base: position 29,051,789 of record CM076905.1, read on the forward strand.
ATTCTTATCTGGTTGTACCTAGAGAAGCCATCCATGAAGGAAAACAAGGAATATCCTACCATATTGTCAACTAGAGTGTCGATGTGGGGCAAAGGAAAATTATCCTTTGGGCTAGCCTTATTTAAATCCCGATAGTCTACACACATACGCACCTTCCTATCTTTTTTGGGAACGGGGACTATATTAGCTACCCATTCAGAATATTTAACCACCTGGAGGAATCCGGCGTCAAATTATTTCCTGACTTCTTCTTTTATTTTTAACAACACATCCGGTCTCATCCTCCGAAGTTTTTGCTGCACAGGCCTGTTTTCTTCCTTTATAGGAAGCTTATGCACTACAATGTCAGTACTTAAGCCGGGCATGTCTTGGTAAGACCATGCAAAAATATCTTGGAACTCTTGAAGCAGCTTGATCAGACTCTTTCTGCTTTCTGCGGAGATACTTGTCCCGATTTTCACCTCTTTCTCTTCATCTTCGTGCCCCAGATTAATAACTTCTATTGGGTCAACATGAGGGAGGATCTGTCTTTCTTCCTGTTCCATCATTCTTAATAGATCCGAAGGTAAATCGCAATCTTGATTATCTTCGAGGTCCTGAAGTTCTTCTAAACACATATCTTGCTCGAAGTGGGGTTCTAAGTTAGCGTCAGGATTGCTCATATTATTGATATCTGAGGATCTGTCAAAGAATGAAAGAAAGGTCCAAAAGGCGAAATGAAATTGTGAAAGAATGACTATGTGGTATGTGTATGAGTATGTTATTGAAGAAGAATTAATCTTATTTGTTGGATATATATGAATGGTTTATTAAGCTGAATTAAGGAATTAAAGAATGATTATAGAGAGGAATGGAAAATGCATTTTCATTTAAAATAACTAAGTAATGACCATGGGCCCTTTTTACAAAAAGATCCGTATTGCTTTCCAGCCTAAAGCAATAAGTGTTTTCGAGCATTACGATGAGGAAATCTTAAAAATTACAGGGAGTTCCTCCACGGTCCAATTATTCAGGGCATTTCCTGGTACACACAGACCAATTCTCGATAGATTCCCCTCCTTTCCTTCATCTGATATAACATTAATGTTTAGATCTTTTACAATGCTCTCTTTGGTTCCAATTGTCAATCGTTTCTTTTCCTGCTGGTTAATCACCTCCCCTAAGACGAAAGTCTCATAGATATGTGGGAAAGCCATGGGTTCCCACGAGATATCCCTTCCAACCAGTCTGGCCCTTCTTCTTTCTTGTCTCTTCTCCAATTCCTTTCTCTTTTGTCTTGCGTCTGGCTTGTACCCCAGGCCATAACGATCCCGTTTTTCTGTTAGCATTGGCACATTAACCTTCCTTGGAGGTATTTTCCCAGTCCTTTCCCAGGTCTTGCTCCTTTCCCGACTGTCAATTTCAAACCCATCCTAGTAGTTGATGATATTGTAGGCACAGGTATTTTCCTTCCTTCTGAAATGAAGGTTGCGTTGACAAACTCTAGTGAGCGGAATGAGCATTCCATAGCCTCCTCGTTTATTCCCACGTATGGTGAATCGCTTGTTATGGATGCGATTATTTCCTCCTCAGCATTAATAGTGATCAGCAACCCTTCATTTATTAGCTTCACTTTTTGGTGCAAAGAGGAAGGTACTGCCCCAGCTGAATGGATCCATGGTCTTCCCAGCAGACAGTTATAAGTGGGTCTGATGTTCATCAATAGAAAATCTACTTCATACGTATTTGGCCCAATTTGAAGGGGTATTTCAATCTTCCCTATTACCTTCCTTTCTGTCCCATCAAATGCTCTTACTACGTTGTTACACCCTTTCATGTGAGAGCTATCGATTGACAATCTTTGCAGTGTAGCTAGTGGTAGCACTTTCAGGGCTGAACCATTGTCTATGAGTACTCCAGGTAGCGTATACCCTTTACAACGGGTAGTGATGTGTAGAGCCTTGGTGGACCCTATTCCTCCTGGTGGTATTTCGTAGTCGCTAAATGAAATGAAGTTATCAGCACTCACATTATTGACCAATCGATCTAGTTTGCTGACGGAGATGTCATTTGCTACATAGGTTTCGTTTAGCACTTTCATTAGTGCGCTTCGATGAGCTTCTGAGCTTAAGAGCAATGATAAGATTGATATACGAGCAGACTGTTTGTGTAGTTGCTCTACTACACTATATTCACTATGTCTTAAGAACTTTAAAAACTCCTTCGCTTCATTCTCGGTCACAAGCTCGGTGATGGGTGTTTCTAGCTTGCTGGTCGTTTCCTCCTCAGGCTCGCACATTCTAGTTTTCCCTTTACTGACCTCTTTTTCTTTATTCACAAGGTCATAATTCTTACCGCTCCGGGTAACAAGATTAACATCCTTCCTGGGTTCCCCCTCCTTTGGTACGGTTATGTTGCAATTGTAACTCCATGAGACCTTCCTACTGTCTTTATAAGGAAACATTGCGGGCCTTTGTATAATAATGCGGGGAATTGTTTGTTCTCTTGTCATGCCACGAATAATCACCTTGGGATGATTGCTCCTGTAAGTCTTAGCCATCCCGTCCTCAGAGGCGCGAATATCATTAATTTTCACTCCTTCTTCAAAGAATTTCAGCTCTCGATTGTCCATCATCATCTGGACCACGGCTTTGAACTCGTTGCAACTTTGAATTTTATGCCCTTTGACGGCGTGAAACTCGCAGTGGTCATCGTCCCCTATTATCATATTCTCTTTATCGCTCAAGACTATCCCTTCTTTAACCAACTCCTGCCATACCCACCAAAGCGGAGACTTGATTTCTTCAACATTTCTCTTAATTTTTCGGGCTCCTTCTTCTAGCAAGGCGTTCACCCCTTGCTCTGGGTGATTAGGCAGCGGATTTCCAGCTATATTGGGTTTTACCGGCTCTTCTAACTTTACGATTCCGTGCTCTATGAGTCCTTCGACTTGTCTTTTAAAGGCGGGGCAGTTTTCGATCGAATGCCCTTCTACCCTTGCATGATATTCGCTGTGAGCTGTTACATCATACCAAGCCGGGAATAGGGGCTTGTACGGTCTCACATGTTGAGGAGCTACCCCATGCGAATCGTATAATATTTTGTAAAGTTCCCCATATGACATTGAAAGAGGGGTATATTGGATTCTTCCCCTATTCAGCTTAGTGCCTGCCTCCTGCCGCGGGGCATTTTGATAATTGCCTATTGGAGTCTTTGGCTGACTTGTCACGAAGGGTCTGGTGTAACCAGGTCTGTATATTCTTGCATTATTGACCTCATTATCCCTTCTTCTGGGGGCAGACCTTTTAGGGTTTTTTCCAGTCTCAATCTTACTGGCTTTGATTGCACTTTCAATCATTTCCCCTGACATGACCATATCGGAGAAACTCTTGGTAGCGTTTCCTAGCAAATGATTTAGGTAAGGAACCCTGAGTGTGTTGACAAATAGCATTGTCGTCTCCTTTTTCGTTAGCGGTGGCTGTACTTGTGTTGCCACCTCGCGCCACCTTTGCGCATATGTTCTAAAGCTCTCATTCGACTTTTTTTCCATGTTCTGCAACGTAAGCCGATCAGGGGCTGTTTCTATTACATGGTCGTATTGTTTTAAGAAAGCTTGTGTCAATTCTTTCCACGAGTAGATTTTTGATCGGCTTAACTGATTGTACCATCTGACTGTTGACCCGGTCAGGCTGTCTTGAAAACAATGAATTAACAGTTAGTCGTTATGTACATACCCCGCCATCTTTCTACAGAACATGGTTAGGTGAGCTTCAGGGCAGCTCGTCCCACAATATTTTTCAAATTCCAGAGTTTCGAATTTGGGCGGGAGCACTAGATCCGGAACCAAACTTAGTTCTTTGGCATCTACCCCATAGGCGGTTTCAACCCCTTGCATCACGTCAATTTTCTCTTCTAAACGCCTGTATTTTTCTTCTATTTGCCTGGGAAGACTTTCTTTTATCATTTCGTTAAAGTCCGGAACACCCAGATTTGCGGCATTATCCTCTAGGTTTGACCTTGATCCAGTTAGACAATTAGCCGGTCGTGACGTGCCTATGGTTGGTTGCTGTGTCCTTATGGTAACAATGGGCTCCCGTGTCGACATTTCTTGTGATACTGAGTTATGAAGGGGAGCAAAGCCTGGGGGGACCATGGGGTCCTCTTCTTCCTCAATGGCTGGGCTTTTCCCTTTGTCAGCCATGCTTTGTTTTACTTGTGATAATTCGTTCATCAGACTCTTTTGTACTTCCATGAATTGATTCTTTATTTCTCTACACATCATGCTAATTTGCTCTTGGATGTGTTCTTGCATCTGGTCTTGTAATTCCTTTTGAATTTGTTCAAGTCTTTGTTCCATGGCTTTGGTTTTCTTTCGAGTATTATACCGGTGTGAGTTTTCAATGGTTACTGATGTAGTTTTGGTTGGTGAATTTTAATGAGTTAGGATTGTTATGCAGAAGTATATAAAATTGTGACGTAAATATGATGCATGCATGCAAGAGAAAGGTATTGACTTATAATTCACTTTCCATTTAGAAAACTTCATTTGGATAACAAGTTCCTTATCATAAAGTAAATTACATAAACGGTTTTGCTTTGATGCTCAGTGCCTTGACTTTTTTAAAGAGTTTTGACAGTTTCTATCCTCGTTCAGTCTTCGTCTCGTACTGTATGCTTAATTCTTCTGCTTCAACTGCCAGGGTCTGCACGTGGTCAGCTACTCTGCGGATTTGATTTAAAGCTTCACCCATAACATAATCCCTTTCTCTGACTTCCTTTTGAGTTTGCTGAATATGCCAATCATTTGTATCTAACGTTCTTTCCAAAATCTCAATTCGTATTTCACTATTCTGCAAAGAGGCCTTTAACTCTTCTACCCTCTCATTTAGTCTCTCAATCTCGGCTCGACCTGCCTTTAACTCCATTACTGAATTCCGGCTACGATGCCTATACAAGGACTCCCTCAACTCTCCTACTCGAGCTTTTAATTCAGCTACTTCGGCTTGGCTTTCCAGAAGGCTGCTCTTCATAGCATTTTCCTGGACTTGGGCGTCTTGGAATTTATTTTTCCAGTGACTTGTTTTATTTTTCTTTTCGTGGATTTCCTGCTGCCATTACTCTGATGTTTTACCCAAACCGACGGTTCTCATTGATAATCGAAGTTTTTTATAGTCCTTCTTTAGGCTGCTTAGATCTTCTTCAGCCTTATTCTTCCCTTTCCTTAATTTTTCAGCCTCCAGCTTCTGAACATCAACGTTTAGTCCTAAGAGCACCTTCTCTTCTTCCAGTTTTTCTATCACTTTCCCCACCTCAGCATTTCTCTTTTCAAAATCCTGTTTAATTATCTCTAATTCTTCGGAACTACCTGCAAGTGTTCTTCAATTGGGCGGACAATTTCTGGGTTCGGCACGGGAATGTTATCATTGACCCTTCTGTTTCTCCACCAATCATATTCTGTAGTTATCATGGGATTGGCGCTGAATGCTTTCATTTTTCGGACCTGGTTCCACGCATTTGAGATTTCCCGAATCCTTTTCTTATTATTTTCTCCCCGGTACACAAATTCACATTGAGCTATCCCCTGCGTCGTGGGTATGAACTGTCTTGATCTGTATTGTCTTGAAACTAGCAACGGTGCATATCCAGTTGCTCCCCATATCCCAGCTAATGGGACCCAGTCGAGATCTCCGCATCGATATAATATTTCATCAGGAATAAACCATGGTGCTCGCCACTCTATGTCTTCGTCTTTGAGGCTTTGAAGTATGGCCATCCATTTTTCTTTTGAGAAACTTTCTTGTCTCTGTGTGGCCACGAACTCTTTCAAAGGGGAGTAATCTTTAGATAAGTACTGATAGGAGACTTTTTCTGTTTTCCAAAAGTGACTATGAAACCATACCATCAGTAGCGGTGCGCAGGCGATAAATCGACCTTCGCCATCCTTTCTGCATGCATTCAAGGATCTGAAAGTTTCAGCTAGTATAGCCGGGACAGGTGTCACTCTTTTACTTAATCTATCAAACAAATCTATCACTGCGTCCTCTATATGTCCCAAGGCTTTTGGAAAAATGAACAACCCATATTAAGTCTCGCAAGCTCTTCCATGTGATGCACTTGTTATCGCCCTTGACTTTAACTCGAGCTGCAACCCACTGCTCACTCATGCCCGTGATGTTTATTAATCTTTTAACCATGGTCGGGAGATTTGGAGCTCTAGAGTAGGCCTTATTTACTGACATTTTCGGACAACGGAGAAAAGTGATGTATTCTTCTATCGTCGGTGTCATGTCTATATTCCCGAAGGTGAAGCAATTGTAGGCCGAATTCCAATACCGTGTTAAGGCTCTAAAGAGGGATTTGTCCACTTTAATTTCGCACAAGTACGGCAAATCTTCGTATTCTAAGTAAAAGGTCTGCTTCATGTTATTGTCCCAACTGTCCCAGATCTCCTTCAATTCGAGCACATTATTTTGAGTCGTGCTGATCCTGGTGTAATCCCAAAGCTCGGACTCATATCCTTCCACTAAGCTGTCTCCTTTTTGGCGTTGAGTTTCCTCCGACCACATGCGCACGACCATATTGTCCTCCACTTTATTAAAGTTTTAGAGAATTTGCAAAATTAATTTCTCCACCTCTTTGTACCTCTTTCGTTCTTCTCTTCTCTATTTATAAGTTTTTAGAATTGTAGATCTCATCTCTTCTCAGATCCAACTTCTTCTGCAGCTGTCAAAGTTTGTTAAAATCTAGCAATGCACTCACGCAGATCTGGTGTGTTCTTTATGAATCTATAGGTTGTCGTAACATTGCTGGGCGTATCTGTAATCTTTAATTGCGGCGACAACGTGTTATTCTCCTGCGTTGGTGCTTCCAAATGTGTTTGCATCATGAATTCATACATACAAAGTAGATGTTTCCATACGGTGACATTTCTGGCCTCAATTCCAAGCTAAACTTATGGCTTCATCTTTGAACTTTTTGTTAGCATCAATCTTTCGAGATGGATCCCTCGCTGAAAACTTCAGACGCAAAACATATGCTGCATATGTTGACATTAGTGCACAAAAGAGATAAAATAATAAGAATTTAAGCCACATAACATTGAGTTAGAAAATGTAAATACTAAGTATGAAATGATTATCATGAATGCTAAATATAATGCAAAAGGGATAATTAATACATAAATTTAGGGATAAAATAAGTGTTATTTCCAATGCTATCACACCCCCAAACTTGAGTTTTTACTTATCCTCAAGTAAATAGTCCCAAACAAAACATGTCACCGCAATTATTATTCTAACAACTTAATTCCTCTAAAATTCTAACGCACAAATTGTGTTCACATGATAGAATAATGCGACGATAATTTATAGGTATGAATAATTAAAACTGCAACTTCACTAATGTTAGTAACAAGCTTTAAGTCTTTACCGTACTTGACCAATACAACACATATTTCTTTTTTTCTTCTTTTCTCTTTTCCTCTTCTCTTTATTTTTTTTTATAAGTGACTGAGAGATGCCATTGCATTACTCTACCTTTGTTCCTAGGTAGTAATGATGGGGTGCAATAAACTCCCAGGAAGTATGTAATTGCGTCGACACACACTCTTGCAGTTACAGCCTTTGGCTAGATAATTTTTCTAACACATGTAGTGGAGTGTTCTCCCTTGATGAGTCACAATGCACTCACATTGAAGTGTCTTTTATTAGTACAATGTCATTGCAATTGGTCAGTTATTTAAAGATTCAAAGATTGATCCTACCTATTCATTACTGAAGCAATTCCAATCATTCATCCAAAAATAGAAAGCTCAATATTCATTCATATTCACCCTATTCACATATCAGTATTTCAAGCAATTTAAGATTTATGCATAAAATAAAAACTGTGATCACATTTTTGTTGAAATTTTGCATACTTTCATTGACTTAAAGATACAAATAAATTTTCAAATATGTGGGTGTAATCGAATTTCCATTTCACATAAGATCCCCCCAAACTTAATGTTTGCATTGTCCCCAATGCACTGACAATATTATACAAATTAAAATGGAAAAGCAAATACAATGCAAATGTACTAACAAATAAAATGCAGTGACAAATAAAAATGTAATGACAACTAAATACTATGCATGCAACTAACTAATGAAAAGTAAACTAACTCATTGTTTAGCAGCCGATGAAGTGGCTGCTTTGGCTTTCTTCTTCTTCTTCTTTGGGCGCTCTTATTCTTCTTTGTGCCTCTTTTTCTTGTCCTTGTGCTTTCACTTTTTGTCCTTGGAATCAACCAGAGCAGCGGATTGCTCCTCCATAGTCGGTTGATTGAAAGCCTCATCGACAGTCACATTAGATGGATGGACTTCAGCAAGTGGTGTCACATAAGGCACAATGGCCAAGTTAAGTTCCTCGGCGCTACTGGTGACTGCCTCAGCCTGGCTCGCTTCAGGTGGAGCCAAGTTTTCACTGGATGCCCCCATACTTGTGGGTGAGTTGACAAATTCTTCCTTGAAATTTGTCGGGGCATCATTCTTCTTTTCATTTTTCTCCTCTTCTTCCTTCTCTTCCTCATTTTTCTTCTTCTCCTCAGGTTCTACCTTATCTGTTGTGCCAGTTTCGACGCCTTCTTTTACTTCCAAACCCATAAATATGATCGGTGTACGCATCTCCTCAGTAATACTCCCTTTTCGCCATGTTAACTTCATCCTCGAATAGGCTGACAATTGTTCTAAAACAGTTCTCCATGACGTTGGAATGTTCCTCGCTCTCCTCATCATCTGAGATATGAATCCTTGTTGGGGATAGGACAGGTTTAGGCCTACCGTCAGGAGTAGGTTGGTCTGAGGATGATGGGGCTTCCCCAACAATAGGTGGGAATACAGGGAACTCTAGCATGAAACTTAGCTCAGTTTCCTCAATGTGGCGACAATAGCGCTGTTCCACGCCCTTGTGTACGCATAGAAGTTGTTTTTCCTGTAATCCATTTCCTCCAACATGTTGACAAGGCGAATCTGGCGTAGATCCATGTGATCAATGATTTGTTCAATTGTAGCCAGCTTTTTCTAAACCTAAAGGTTTGTGGGCGCATTTTCTTGCTTCACCTTTTTTTTTCCTTTCCCTTTCTCCTTCTTCTTAGGCACCTCTTTTACCAGAGGGGTTTCTTGTCCCCTAGTAATTCTCTCCACCGAGATATCATTTACTTGTGGCTTCATCAATTTCATCATGTAAAATTGCATCGACATTGATGTGGTTGCCCCTTAGAATGGATTGCAAAAGGTACATGCGATCCAACGTCGCAGTTGTGCTATGGGTTGAAGGCAGAATTCGGCTGTTAACAAAGTGGAACCATACCTTGCTCTGAGTTGTGAGATAACGTCGATGCATAGTATAGTTATGAGGACTATTACCAGTCCACACAGCACCCTCGACGCATAGATCTCGCATCATCAAGTCAGTACCTTCATCAGTTAACTCCTCTAAAAACGCAATGTGAGTATCTTCATTTTCAGCAAAGTGAAAGATCTCATTAATATAAGGGGCACTCCAGGGAACCAGAACCTCTCTTACAAATACAAACTCTTGTTCAGAATTCACGAAGTTGGCATAGAACTCTCTTACCATAGTGGGCGAATAACCGACTGGATGGTCGCAAAAAGACTCCCAACCTAGGCGAGAGATTGTCCTTGCAACTTGCTTTCTTAACGTCTGATGTGGGGAAAACTGGAAACCTTACTCTGGGTGATAGTTACTTTTGAGCATGACGTCTTGGTAACAATACCGCCTTGGATAGGAACAGGACGGATTCTTTCTGTGAGGGTTGGTCGGCATTCCGAACTATAGTGGCTGAGGATTCAGTGGGGGATTTTGAAGGGGTTTTTCCTCCTTGTGTTCTTGCCATAATAACTGAGTAAAAAGAGAGAGAAAATTTGTAGAAAATGTTTTAAGACAATGAAGAAGATGGTTGCAGCAGAAATGGATGTTGTGAGTGGGAGAAGAGAAACGACAGAAGAAGGGTTTTATAATTCTTTCAGAGGAAAAGACGTGATTATTACAATTATCTTGGGAAAACGTTGCGTTTACAGCCAATAAATGCCAGACTGCAGATCTTACCTCTTGGTTCGACCAAATGGCTAGGGATAGATGAAGATCAATCGACCTGATTCTTGTTGAAAAAGCTTTGCTTAGTCATCATCAGGTGCGCTGACAAGTTGTACTTTATGATGTGTCGACAAAAAGGGTATCTTTTATTCCTCCATAAACTATAAAGGAAACAAATGAAAATAAAAAGCAAAAACTAAAAGTAAAAATTTTAATGACATTAAAGAAATGTGACCAGATTTATGGTCTTGTTATGTTCTTTGACATCTAGGTTCATGTAGTGCTTCATTCATTGGCCATTTACTTTAAACTGGTGATCATCCTTCATATCTTTAATAGTCATCGTGCCATGCTGGAATGCTTCAACAACTTTGAAAGGGCCTGACCATCTCGAGCGCAATTTACTTGGATTTAATTTCAAACGTGAATTAAATAGAAGTACCAACTGACCAAGGTTAAATTGTTGTCGCAAGATGATATTTTCGTGACATCTCTTAGTCTTTTCTTTGTATATGGCTGCATTTTTATATGCAGTGTGTCGAATTTCTTCCAGTTCAGAAATGTCCAACAATCGTTTCTGTCCACAGCATCGTAGTCTATGTGTACTTGCTTGATTGCCCACATGGCTTTATGTTCAAATTCAACCGGCAGCTGATAGGATTTACCAAACACTAATCGTTACGGTGACATCCCTCACGGGGTTTTGTATGTAGTGCGAAGCGCCCATAACGTATCATGTAGCCGCGAAGACCAATCTCTCCGAGATGGGTTAACCACCTTCTCAAGGATACTTTTAATTTGTCGATTGGAAACCTCTGCATGGTCATTCATTTGTGGATGGTATGTGGTGGCCATGCGATGCTTCCACCATATCGTTTCAATGTTGTCGCCACTTGGTTAGTGTGAAAATGAGTACCTTGATCACTTATCAATGCCCTAGGCGTTCCAAATCTTGTAAGGATATACGTGTGGAAGAACTTCAACACCGTTCTAGCATCATCCTTTGGAACCGTAATTGCTTCGATCCATTTAGAGACATAGTCAACAGCAAATAAAATATACACATTCCCAAAAGAGTTTGGAAATGGTCTCATAAAGTCTATACCCCAAACATCAAATAACTCCACCTCCATGATAGGTTGTCGGACCATCTCGTTGAGGTGAGATATAGAACCTGTGCGTTGACATCTATCGTATTGTTGTGCAAAGTTGTGGGCATCTCGAAACAATGTGGGCTAGAAGAATCCTGATTGTCGGACCTTTGCAGCAGTCCTTACTCCACCAAAATGGCCTCCGTAGTAAGCGTCATGACAATGTCTCAGGATGGAAGACATCTCTTCCTCAAGAACATAGATAATGTTGTCAGTGCATACCTTGAACAGGTATGGCTCATTCCAATGATATCTCGCAGCATCTCTGATGAATCTGATCTTCTTGTGACCTGTTGCACTCAAAGGTAGCTTACCACAAAATAAATAATTGGCAACATCAGCATACCAGGAAGATGTGTTGACATAAAATAATTCTTCATCTGGAAATGTGGCGATAATACGTGACTGATTGTCATCTTCGCTTCCAGCTTCCAGGCGAGATAAGTGGTCAGCTACTTGATTCTCAGATCCTTTCCTATCTCTAATTTCAATATCAAACTCTTGTAAGAGCAGGATCCATTTGATCAATCTTGGTTTGGCATCTTTCTTCGCAAAAATGTATCTCAATGCAGAATGGTCTGTGTACAGTGTAATTTTTGTGCCGACAAGGTATGAACGAAACTTGTTGAATGCAAAAATTACTGCTAGTAATTCCTTCTCAGTAGTTGTATAGTGTACCTGTGCTTCAATTAAGGTTTTACTAGCATAGTAAATTGAGTGAAATACCTTCTCTTTGCGTTGTCTTAACACAGCTCCTACAGAAAAATCACTTGCGTCACACATTAATTCAAATGGTTGCGTCCAATCTGGTGAGATGACAATTGAAGCTTGTACTAGCTGCTTCTTTATTATGGTAAATGCATTTAGACATGCGTCATCAAACACAAACTTTTTATTCTACTCTAGTAACGAGTGTAGTGGTTTGGCAATCTTGGAAAAATCTCGGATAAATCTCTTGTAGAAACCAACGTGACCAAGAAAGATTCTTATTCCTTTGACATTCGTGGGTAGCGGAAATTTCTCAATAATTTCTACCTTTTCTTTGTCTACTTTAATGCCCTGACATGATATTTGATGTCCAAAGATAACGCCTTCAGTTTCCATGAAATGACATTTTTCCCAGTTTAGCACTAGATTTGTGTCCTCGCATCTCTTCAATACTTTTGCCAGATTGTCAGCGCATTGGACAAAATTTTTCCCATATACAGAGAAGTCGTCCATGAATTCCTCCAATGAATCTTCAATCATGTCCGAGAAGATAGCCATCATACACCTCTGAAATGTGGTTGGTGCATTGCACAATCCAAATGGCGTACGTCGGAAGGAAAAGGTTCTAAATGAGATGTAAATGTGGTCTTTGTTTGATCTTCCAGTGCAATAGCAATTTGATAATATCCATAGTAGCCATCTATGAAGCAATAGTAGGCTTTACCAAGTAGCCTATCCAACATCTAATTAATGAATGGTAATGGAAAGTGATCCTTCTTTGTGGCCGCATTGAGACGACGATAATCCATACATACTTGCCAACCGGTAGCAATGCGAGTAAGGATCAGCTCGTTCTTATCATTACTTACCACTGTGATGCTGCTTTTCTTGGGCACACATTGGACAGGTCTTACCCATGTGCTCTTTGAAATGCGATAGATGATGCCCACGTCCAGCCACTTAATGATCTCTTTTTTTACTACCTCTTTCATTTTCTCATTAAGTCTTCACTGTTGCTCAATGGATTGCTTCCCTTCATCTTCTAGCCTATTCTTGTGCATGCAAAAAGAGGGACTAATTCCTCTGATATCTGCAATGCCCGAAGCTATGGCTCATTTTTTGTTGCTTTAAAATTGTGATAAGTTTTTCCTCCTGACTCACATTGAGGCTTGCACTGACAATCACAGGTAATGTGTCATTGTCACCTAGAAAGACATACATCAAATGCGTCGGCAATGGCTTTAACTCCAATATAAGAGCTTGTTCGATTGATGGTTTAAACATCGGGGTCGTCCTGTTGGACAAATCTAGGCATTCCAATTATCAACCCTATTTCAGCTCACAACTATTAGCCTTAATTTTGTGGTAGCATTCAGTTAGGATATCATTGGTGGTTATCATTACATCTTCATCTGAAACTGCTGAATTTCGTTCATTAAATTCTTTTATAATAATTTCATCTAGCACGTTAATGTTGTGACATTGCTTCTTACTTCTTGACGGAGATGCTTTGAACACACTGAAGGTGACATGCTAGTCATTATGACGCATAATGAGCTCGCCTTTGAAAACATCAATAAACTTGCATCCCGTTACTAAGAATGGGCGTCCCAAGATGATGGGTACCTCCTTATCTGCTTCGCAGTCAAGGATGATAAAGTCGGCATGGAACACGAGCTTATCAACTTGGACGAGGACATCTTTGATTTAGACTTCCGGTTGTGCAAAAGATGATCTATCTGCAAACTGTAATGTCACCGTAGTGGGCTTCATAGATCTAATTCCTAACTTCCTGAATGTGGACAAAGGCATAAGGTTAATACTTGCTCCTAAATCGCATAAGGCTTTACCTAGATAATGGGTTCTAATGGAGCATGGTATTATGAAGCTGTCAGGGTCTTTCATCTTTGGTGGTAACTTTTTTGTCAGCACAGCATTGCATCCCTCCGTGAGCACAATCGTCTCGGATTCGGACAACTTTTTCTTCTTTGATAGCAACTCTTTCATGAATTTCTCATAGTTGGGTATCTGCACAAGAGCATCTACAAGAGGTATGTTAATGTGTAATTGCTTCAAAGTAGAAACAAACTTCTAATAATCCTTATCATGGTCTTTCTCTTTAAATCTTTATGGAAATGGCAAGGGTATATTGGGTTGTTATGGAATAATAGGTTGCATCAACACAAGAAGTTGCGTCGACGTCTTTGTTGGTTGAATTGTAGGCATAGGAGTGACTACAGATGGCCCCTCCTCATTTATTTATGCTGGGTTTTCTTCATAGGCAACTTCTTTTTGTTGCTTTGTTTCAGATGCGTCGACATGTACTTGATTGGAACTACTACTTTGTTCAGTAGTTTGTTTTCCACTTCATAGTGTGATAGCCTTACAATGCTCCTTCCCCTTTTGAGTTAGATTTTCAATATCGTTAGGCAAAGCACCTGGTGACCTTGTGCTCATGTTAGAAGTCAATTGTCCTAGCTAAGCTTCCAACATGCGAATAGAAGAAGAGTTGCCTTGAACGATTGCTTCCGTTCTTGTGATATGCTCACACATCAACGCTTCAAGAGAAGCCATAGGATCTAATCTTAGTTAAGAATATTGTTGCTGCTATTGTTGATGTTGTCCTTGCATACTTAGCATCGCATTCTGTTGTGGTGCATTCGAGCTTGTGGTTGCATCTGGTTATATGAATGCATTTGATTTTGTGGTCACATCTGGTCATGTGATCGCGTACTATCTGGTTGAACATGCAATTGCGGGTTGTGAATATAGTTCTACTGTTGTTTGTTGTTGTTGTAACCCCTTGTCTAAAATTACCTTGAGTTGAGGCATTTCCATATCTGAATGTTGATGCATTATGGTTCCCCTAAAGTTGTTGTGTACGATTAGGATTACTATATGAGTTACCATAGGAATTTCCTCTGATATTGTTAGCATAAAATGCGTTCTCAGTAAGTTGTGGGCAATCCTTATAACTATGGTTGTCACCGTAAATTTCACAAGAGAATGTTGGGCTACTTGAATCGGGGCAACTTCACTTGTTCCCTTCATATTCTTGATCATGTTTGTCAACGAGGATACCTGTGCAGTCAAAGCTGATATAGCATCTAACTTCATAACACCAGGATTAGTTTTTACCTGAGCAGAACGAGAAATTGGATATTGATTGTCATTCTATGCAATTCTCTCTAATATCCGTACAGCTTCATTATACGTGCAATCCAACAATGGTCCATTAGCAAATGCATCGACAAGATTTCTTGTCTACGCATTCAACCCATTATAAAATATCTCGATCTAAGTCTCTTGTTGAATTTCATGTGTGGGGCAACGTCTCAACAAAGTCTTGTAATGTTCCCATGTAGTGTAAGTTCTTATCATCCAGTTGATGATATGCCGTGATGTCATTCCGTAATCTTGCATTCATTGTCGGTAGATTAAATCTCAGCATTAACTGTGTTGCTAGTGTATTCCAAGAAGTAATGGATCCAACTGGTAAACCAAGGAACTATGTTCTCATCCTCACCTGTAGAGAATAAGAGAGCAGCTGCATCTTCAAGGCATCTTCAGGAACACCATGTTGACTAAAAGAAGCGCATATGAGTAAAAACGATTTGAGATGCTCTCTAGCATCTTCATGAGGTAAACTTGCATATTGCCTATTAGAATTCATCATTTGAAACATAACCGGTTTCAATTCAAAATTACCAGCTTGTATTGTCGGTCTAACAACCCCTGGTCGTAAGTCATCAAGCACATGAACAACGAAATCTCTGATTGTCCTGTCTAGTATTTGCTCCACTTGTAGCAGTGGTGGTGCTATATTATTAACTCCTTGTGGCTGTACTGGAGGAACTACATTCTGTGGCAGCAATGGTGGAAGATCATTGTTGTTTCCAACCATTTTCTTTTGTTCTTGTTTCCTCCTTCGAATAGTCCGTTCAAGTTCCAAATCAAAGCTCACAATATCCTTAGGATTTCTCCTTGTGGACATGCAACTCCTAAAGAATTTGAAAGAAAATCAAAAGAAAGTTAAACAAATTAGTAAAAATAAAAATTTAAGTAAGAAAGAATAATTGCAACTACAAAAATGAACATCAAACAAATGTCATCCCCCAAAACGGCACCAAAACTTGATCAGCTTGTAAATGTCATAACATTTAAGTAAGCGGACACTCATCGGTGCAAGTATAGTTGATAGATTTGCTCTATCGAATATCAATCCCATAAGGATAGAGTTCTTGATGCTCAATTATCGACGCAACTAAAGTTAAAATTGGAGAAAATTCTAGTAATGATGTCAACGCAATTAAATCAGATCTGCACAACTAAGTTAGTCAAAGTTGTCAATGCAATGAAAAATGTCAGAGCAACTGAAAGGAAAATATGTTGTTGTTGATATGTTTAGGATTTAAATGTAGATAAAGTAAAAGAATGATCAAGTGTGAAGAATGAAGTGGATCACTAACTTCACTAAGTAGCAACGCTAGATGTGATGACAAGGTATTTTATAGATGAAATTTCGCAGCACTAAGGTTCCAATGAAATCATACCACTAACAACTCTCTCTTTAACTAAGACTCAAGCGCTCACATTTACCCCACCTTTCAGTGTTGGCAATGCCTTGCACTCAAGAACAAGTGACTAGAATTCCTCCAAGCCTCAAGCAACTTCCACTAACTTGCTTGTTACCCTAACTTGTCATCGTAATTTCCAGTGTCGGTAGACTGCAATTGAACTTCCGTGGTCAAAATAGTTAAATCCAAGGAAAAATACATGAGAAGAAGTGAATAGGAATCAAAGTAATCTAACATTGAAAGATATTTCCATATACAATCAATTCTCAATGAGAATTAATTAGCATTAAAAGAGGGATTAACAAATAAATCGCAGCATACTATTCTTAAGCTACGAGGATTATCCCTTAACTGCTCCTCTTGTATCGCATCAAACACTCCTCGTCAGAAGTTGTATCACACTTTCTCAATCTGCTCACCGGACTCCCGAACTAAGCTTCAAAGCTTTAAAGAATTTGCAAAATTAATCTCTCCACCTCTTGATACCTCTTTCATTCTTCTCTCCTCTATTTATAAGCTTTTAGAATTGTTGATCTCATCTCTTCTCAGATCTAACTTCTTCTGTAGTTGTCAAAGTTTGTTAAAATTTAGCTGTGCACCCATGCAGATCTAGTGTGTTCTTCATGAATCTATAGGTTGTCGCGACATCGCTGGGCCGCAATCTGTAATCTTTAATTGCGGCGACAATGTGTTATTCTCCTGCGTTGGTGCTTCTAGATGTGCTTGCATCATGAATTCATACATACAAAGTAGATGTTTCTATGCGGTGACATTTCTGGCCTCAATTCCAAGCTAAACTTGTGGGAGCATCTTTGAACTTTTTTCTAGCATCAATCTTTCGAGATGGATCCCTTCACTGACAATTTCAAACGCAATACATATGCTTTATATGGCGACATTAGTGCACAAAAGAGATAAAATAACAAGAATTTAAGCCACATAACATTGAGTTAGAAAATGTAAATACTAAGTATGAAATGACTATCATGCATGCTAAATATAATGCAAAAGGGACAGTTAATACATTAATTTAGGTATAAAATAAGTGTTATTTCTAATGCTATCAAATGCGTAGGTTTGTGCAAGTGTACACAATCGTTATCAAGTAATAAGTAAGTATCGAGTTATTGTCTCCACAAGGATTGTATATATGTTTAATCAATTAATTGTAAATTATATTAATAACTTGGTGAATAAAAAACACAATATAGTTTGATAAGTGATGATTAAAATTAAATGTATTAAACTAAATGATAATGATCCCTAATGCAAATTATCCTAAGTATGCAAACTATATGGATGATTAGATTTTAGCAAAGATTAAACACAATTCACAATAATTATAACATAAATAAACTAGGACAATTACTTTAATTAAATTCAGTCCATTATCAACATGCTTAATAACATTCGGAAAAACATTCCATGGCAACTCAAGCTTTCATGAGTTTGGTAACCACATTAAGTCTTTTCGGAATCCTTTACTTAGTAAATACTCATTTTACTGATCTTTATTTACTAAGAGTTTCTTAGCATTTGTGTGAGGTAACAGGGACATGTTAGGTTTGAAAAAGTTTAATCACACAAATCTAAAAACTATGAAGATAACAGAGCTTGATTAGAGTTGTTATGCAACCTGCAATTTAACCGGGTTAGGATCTAAATTGAGCATGTACATTTCAATTATGTGTTCACTAGTCGTCGCCTAGTTAGGATCTCTTAACTAATTCTAGTGCATTTCAATCACGTATGAACGATATAAAGACTTTATATTAATTGAAAACATGATCGATTGAGGCATAAACATCATAAGCATGAATCAAACAAATATTATTTAATCAAAGCAATTATCCTAGCTTAAATAAAATTAAGCTAACATTGTTGAAAACAAGAACAAAGAACACATAGCAAACATTTTTAAATCAAATTAAAAAAAATAAAGAATAAACCTAAATCAAAGTGTCTGTCTCCCAAAACTCTGATTGAAGAAGACTCCATCATTCCTTTGCTTTACTCCTTTGCTGATGGCTCTCCGAGGTGATCAACCAGGGGCTCTTTAAGAGGCTTAATTAGCTAAAATCTCTATGAAGAGATGATGCTAGGTGTGGGGAATGGGAAATGCTAGAAAAGATGAAAGAATTGAGAGAGAAGAGAGAATGTTGAGTGTTGAGGGATGATTTGAAATGGTGAGAAATAACTATTATTTATAGGTGAAGGATGAGAGCTCGTTTACTAAAAATAGGGAATTTTGAATCCTTCATGCATCTCAAATGTGTGGCCGGCCATCACTAAAGGAATTTGAGTGAAATTGTGCTTCATTTTGAAGCAATCTTCATGCCACATCAACTAGGGACTGAGACTTGGTCAACAACAAATCTTCGGGTCAATCTCTGATTTCTTCTAAAGTGCAAGGACCTCTTGAAATTAAACCAAAAATGGTTTATTTAGGCAGCCATGTGTTGCTGGGCTAAGTCCCTCATCAATTTGGACGATTTTTTGATCCAACAAAATTATCAGACCTGTCCAAAATAATTAATTAAAAGACTAAAGAATAAAATTAACCCAATTATTAAATAATTAAATAAACCCAAATTATTAATGAAATATTTAATATTAACTTATTAAGTATAATTCCATGTTTTATTATTTAATTTAATCATGCATGGCCCACTTTATACCTTAAAAATATAGTATGTTAAAATAACCATAAAATAAGTCATTTTATGTATGAAAACTATATAATAAAGCATAAAAACACATTTTAATAATTTCTATGTCCTAAATTCATATTTTCACATATTTCATTAATTTATTAAGCATTTACTTACTTTTAACAATGAATTTAAGTAAAAAGGTGATAAATTACATAGGAAAAAACCTATATATTTTTCAGTTTACACACCCTCAAACTTAAATCATTGCTCGTCCCGAATAATGTTCATGCACAGCAAAGGTCTTGCTAAGGCAAAATTGCTAAATGTGTAAGCTGCATCAATCTTTGTCTCAAAATCATGCATCAACAAATTCATGTTCATAGATCTTCTTTATTAATAAGTAGTTCACATGCAAACATTATTCAGAATTTTATTCTAAGTTTCAAGATATGTTGACATGAATCATGGTTTGTATGTATGTCACAATCATAGATAACATTCTTCATTCAACATAATTTCTTATCAATCTAAACAAAACAATCATAAGCTTATTTGTGATCTTCATATGTTGAACTTAGTACTCTCCACTAATGTAGGTGACATAATCATCAAATCAATAGGTCTTTTATAAGGTTGTAATGGGGCTCGATTAAAGGTAGAGATTTAAGAGATGTAATTTCGGTTTCAAAATCTTAACCTTTAATTTTGTCTTGGATCTTTCGAAATACAACCTTCTTCTTTGAATGAATCTCTGGAACACCCCCAAACTTATTTTCAACTCATGCTCCTACATTTTTCTTTCAAAGATTGAGCAAACATTTCTTCGCTCTTTCTTTCTCTATTTTTTTAAGCATGAGCACGTACATCTTTTTGAAAATTTCTACAAATGTTGATCACCAAGACAACTTTAGTTAAGATAGGTGCATAAAATAGGATAACTTAAAAAGATGGTAATGTGGCTTAGTATGTAGGTACATTAAAATAAACATCCCATTAAGCTCAAAATTACGGTTTCAAGGGTTTATTATCATAAGGTTAGCTTGAAAAGGATCAAACAATCCAAAGAAATAGTGTCTACATCATTTTAGATTTTTATGTCTCCTAGGATTTTGCCTCAAGAAAGTTGCTAAGTCAATTCTAAAGATATAAACCTTCATGCATGTCTAATTCTCAAGAGAAATTAAGTTTTCATGGCAAACTCTAAGACTAAGATCATACAAGCATTCCATCATTCATGATAACATACATTCACTTAGATAGAATCATCATTCATGCTTTCATTCAAACCATCTTATTAACAAAAATTTTCTCTAAACATTCATTTATTAAAATATACTTATGAAAAAATGATTAAAACATACTTGAAAATTAAAAATTTGGGCAATTTATTTGCCTCGCCCCCTTTAAAAAGAAGCAATGTCCTCATTGCAAGAACAAAGTAATGAATGAAAACTGAACACCAAGTAGGGTTGTAAGAAAAGAGAGGTGAGTCATTAAGACTGCTTAAATACCAAGTCTTTCTTAACAATCCAATCCTAGACATGTTTATTCCCATTACCACGTCACTTAGTCTTTTTCTTTCTAAAGAGTTATTAAGCTTATTCATGCTTGCTATGTTTTATTATGTGGAAATAAAATCCTAATTACAAAAGAAATACATTCCTAAGAACCTCAAAATAAATAAATAAATAAATAAATAAACAAGACAAGAATCCCCCTTTTGTTTTTCTGACTCATTCCCCTTGTTTTCTTTTTCTTCAGCTCCATCTTCGCTTTCATAGTCGTTATCTTCCTTCCATGTCTCGAAGATAGCATCTGGGAACTCAAGAACAAAAGTGTTAGAGATATTCTTAAAAATATTTCGAATTGAGTCATCTCTAATCTTTGCATATTTCCAGTAAGTTTGTTGTTAATTGTGCATGAACTTGCACATATCCATCATGATTGACAACTTTGATTTCTTTGAAGTAATTGCAAAATTCAGCATTGGAGTTGTGAATTTTGGTTAAATACTTGGTTTAATTAGTTCATCTTCTGGCTCAACTTTTGGTTCAGGGTTTATAAGTCCCTCAATCGGGTTAGGACTGTTTGGTTCCTCTTTAGATTCTACTTCTTCAGTGTCAACAACTGAATTAGCTTCAGTTTTAGTTTTATTTGTTGACTCATCGATTTCTGGCTCAGTTAGCTCTTCTTGCTCGCTTGGTTCAGTTCATGAACCTTCTCTACTAACCTTTCAAGATCATGATTTGTAATGCACCCTCGAACATATTACCTGGTCAAATTTGCTTGTGTTTTAACATGGACCTTTAAGCAAAGTGAAGTGATTAATGATGGGAAATAAGCACTTCCTGTCTTCTTTTTGACATAATCATGGATCTCCTTGAAAATAATTTTCCCAACATTAATGGACTTTTCTGTCAAAATAGCATACAGTAAGAGTAATCATTCCATTGAGATGGTGAAACTATGTGAGATAGGCATGAAACTGTAGCGAACGAAGTAAAACCATACCTTTGTTATTGGTTTTAAGTATTCCCTTCGACAATAATGGCTCTCATACTTTCTTATAATCCATTGGGATCCCAGATTTGTCACAATATCAAGCACTTGTTGAAGAAAATCCCAATTGATATTGTTCATCATAGGGTAGTACTCATCTTCTTCAATATCAGATAAGTTAAACAAATCATTGATGGACTTAGAAGTAAGAGGTAC
Organism: Kokia cookei; assembly: GCA_039519145.1. Classification (NCBI taxonomy): domain Eukaryota; kingdom Viridiplantae; phylum Streptophyta; class Magnoliopsida; order Malvales; family Malvaceae; genus Kokia; species Kokia cookei. The sequence goes on from CM076905.1 coordinate 29,073,668, forward strand.
CTTTTTCTTTCGAACGATGAATTTAGTGGCATCTTGTAGAGTCAAACTAGCATAAAACTCTCGAACTAGTTCATCATCGGGAAGTGAACGAGGATCACAAAAATGTTCCCACTTGAGAGCATTGATTTTGTTTCTAATTGGCACAGGAACAACAATCAAATAATGACTCTTCAATTTAAAACATTTTGCTAGCATCATAGGTTGAAGCTGGAAGATTGAATCAAATCTCTCTTTCACTTTTTCATCGATCATAATTGGGTTTTCAGGAGTAGTCTTCGAAGATCTAGTTCTTTTGTGAGACATGATATTTCTCCCAAAAATTCGACAAAGTTTCGACACAGGGGAGAGAAGAAAAATCGGTAAGGTGGTGTAGGGACTTACTGTGGCGAAAACCTTGCGACAGCAAGGATGGTGTGGTGGCGATGACAGTGTGCGATAAAAACGATGGTGTGCAATGGTGACAATGGTGGTACGGTAAACTCTTTGTGATGGTAATGGGTGGTTTTCGTAATAAGGGAAGAAAAGCTAGGGTTTCCTTCAGGATTTGAGGTTAGTGACATAAGGGGAAAAAAATAGGGATTTCTAGGGATTAAGAAAATTGCTTTGAGGGATGAAAAATAGTGTGATGAAGAGGTGTTTATATCGGGAAAAATTAGGGCAACTTGTAGCAAAAATTTAGCTACATTAGGGTTACTTGGGTGGCAAGCAATGGAAGTGGTGGCAATGCATGGGTATTTCCCCTCCTTTTTATTGTCTTGGGCCTCAGACTCAAACTGTATTTACAGACTCAACTTAAAAATAAACTGATTAGTACTTAGGTTAAATTTGACCCCTTTTATTAACATAACAATTAAAATTAAAATTAAAAAAAAAATGAAAAATTAGAAAATTTCTTCTCAACAAATTACATTAAATTAATTCCCAAGAAAAGTTGGAGGGGTCACAGCGGTCCGCTTAAGTTTCAATCACCTTAGACAGAATTAATGAAATGTATTAAGTTAAGAAAAATAGTTTCTAATTATTTATTTATTTACAAATGAGTTCATGAAAAATCAAGGGTCTATTAAATTGAACAAGGATTCGACTCGCTCAACTTCACCATCCTAGTAGTGCTTGAGATGTTGACCATTAACTTTAAACGTACATCCGTAATTGTCGTATAATTCGACGGTTCCATAAGGATAAAATCGGTAGATGGTATAGGGTCCTTTCCATCGGGACTTGATTTTCCCAAGAAATAACTTCAATCTTGAATTAAGAAACAACACCTTTTGACCTTCTTTAAACTCACGAGGTTGTATATGACTATAATGCTATCTCTTCAATCATTCTTTACACATCTTGGCATTCTCATAGGAAAACAACCTCAGCTCTTCCAACTCATCAAGTTGTAACATCCTTCTCTCACCGGCTTGCTTAAGATCAAAGTTCAACTGCTTCAAAGCCAAGTGAGCTCTATTCTCCAACTCTAATGGCAAATGACATGCCTTTCCAAAGACTAACTGATAAGGAGTCATTCCTAACGGTGTCTTAAATGTTATTCGATAGGCCCAAAATGCATCATCAAGCCTTCAAGACCAATCTTTTCTACTAGGACGTACTACCCTTTCAAGGATACCTTTGATTTCACGGTTCACTCTTTCAACTTTCCCATTTGACTGGGGGTGATAAGAAGTAGCAATCTTGTGCCTCACATCATATTTCCCAAGCAACCAATTAAGTCATTTGTTCACAAAGTGAGAACCTTCATCACTAATAATAGCTCTTGGGGTCCCAAATTGTGTAAACACATGCTTATGTAGGAATCAAATGACTACCTTAGCATCATTTGTAGGGTATGCTTCGACTTCAACCCACTCGGATACATAGTCCACAACAACTAAGATGTATTTGTTCCCATACGAAGAAGGAAACGAGCCTAGGAAGTCAATGCTCCATAGTTAAATAATTCAATCTCCTAAATGTTTGTTAAGGGCATTTCATTCCTCATTGATATATTTTCGGTCCTTTGGCATCTGTCACAGCTCTTTACATAAGTATAAGCATCTTTAAATAGTGAAGGCCAAAAGAAACCTGCTCGTAAAATCTTTGCTGCAGTACGTGAACCACCATAGTGTACCCCACTTGGAGATGAATGACAATGATACAAGATCTCGGCAATCTCACTTTCTGCTACACACTTTTGGATTATATTATCTGCACACTATGTAAACAAAAACGGGTCCTCCCAAAAATAATACTGACTATCATGAAGGAATTTCTTCCTTTGTTGGTATGTCATTTCTCGAGGAATTATTCCACATGCGAGATAATTGGAAAAATCAGCAAACCAAGGTATTTCATGAATTCGACTTACCTCAAATAAGTGTTCATCTGAAAAATTCTCGTTGATAGGCACACATGATTGAGTTACCTCATCTTGCTCCAACCTTGACAGATGATCAGCTACTTAATTCTCGACACCTTTTTATCTTGGATCTCAAGGTCAAATTCTTGGAGTAAGAGTATCCAACGAATTAACCTCGGTTTAGCATCTTTCTTTGTGAGCAAGTATTTAATGGTCGTATGATCAGTAAATACTATAACTCTGGTACCTATAAGATATGAGCAGAACTTTTCAAAAGCAAAAAATAGCAAAAAGTTCTTTTTCAGTTACCGTATAATTGAGTTGGGCTCCCGTCAAAGTTCTGCTTGCATAGTAAATAGGGTGAAACACTTTGTTTCTTCTTTGACCCATCACAGCTCCAATGACATAATGCTTGCATCGCACATTAACTCAAAAGGTGAGTTCCAATCGGGTGTAACGATTATTAGGGATGAGATTAACCGTCTTTTCAGATCTTCAAAAGCTTCCAAACATGCTTTGTTGAAATCAAACATTGAATCTTTCTCTAACAGCAAACATAATAGTTTAGAAATTTTTGAGAAATCTTTGATAATCCTTCGGTAAAAACCGGCATGGTCTAAGAAACCTTTGACTCCTTTCACATTAATTGGGGGCAGTAATCTTTCAATTACATCCACCTTTTCTTTATCGACTTCAATTCCTCTCTTTGAGATTTTATACCCTAAGACAATCCCTTCCTTAACCATAAAGTGGCATTTCTCCCAATTAAGGACAAGATTCGTCTCTTCACATCTCTTAAGTACCTCAGCTAAATTACTCAAACAAATACCGTAAGTGTTACCAAAAACAGAAAAATCATCCATGAAAACCTCAACAAAATTTTCAACCAGATCAGTGAATACTGCCATCATGCATCTTTGAAATGTTGCAGGTACATTGCATAAACCAAAAGGCATTTGCCTAAAAGCAAACATACCATACGAACAAGTAAACATTATTTTATGTTGGTCCTCCAGAGCTACAACTATTTGGTTATATCCTGAATAACCATCTAAACAACAATAGAACTCATTACCTGCCAGTCAATCTAACATCTAATCCATAAAAGGCAACAAAAAATGGTCCTTTCGAGTGGCTTTATTCAACTTTCTGTAGTCAATACAGATTCTCCAACCAGTAACAGTTCTTGTCGGAATCAACTCATTACGTTTATTATTAACAATCGTGATTCCACATTTCTTCGGTACACATTGCATCGGACTTACCCACGAACAATCTGATATAGGGTAGATGATTCCCGCATCTAACCACTTGATCACTTCCTTTCTCACAACTTCTTTCATAATAGGATTGAGCCTCCTTTGCCCATCAATTCAAGCTCTTTCACCCTCCTCTAAAATAATTTATGCATGTAAAAAGAAGGGCTTATACCTCGAATATCAACTATAGTCCAACCATTTGCTTTCTTAAATTTCTTTAAAACAACAATTAGTTGCTTCTCTTGATCTTTCGTCAGTTCTGCTGAAATAATCATAGGCAAAGTAGAACAGTCACCTAAATAAATGTATTTTAAATGGGAAGGAAGTACCTTTAGTTTGAGTTTAGGCGAATCCTCGATTCATAAATTTGGTTGCACAAATTCTCTAGCTTCTAACTTCAATGGTTCTAACCGTGCAGATTGAACAAAATTTCTTGAAATGGCTTCCATAAAGTCATGTTTCTTCTCCTTCTTCATCCTCTAAAGGGTCAAACTCTAAGGCATTCTCCAATGGATCTTCTTCAAAATTGCTTTCCATAGAAACCAAGGTTTCTATCTCTTCCATAATTAAACTCTCTTCTGTCGGATTGTTTTAGGTTTGAAATCGTACGGTTTATATAGAAAATCCAATGGGCCGTGCGCAAAAACAGCCCAAAAATTACAGAAAAAACGATGTCGTGTTGCGACACAATGGTTTGTATGTCGCGACATGCCACCTTAATTTCTCAAAAATTTGTTTTGAAGTTTTGTGTCGTGTCATGGCTCTAGGTGTGTCACAACATAAGTTGAAAATTTTCAAAATTTTTTGTTTGAAGTAGCGTGTCGCAACAAAGGGACACATGTGTTACGACATGTCACATTTGTTGTCGAAGCAACTTTTGTCGCATAAATCAAACTTATATTCAAATTTTATATAAACTAGAAATTCAAATACATTACAAATACAATAAATTGAACCTACATGAGCCTAATTGTGAAATCCAATCATGAATTAAGAATGATGTAATACCCCTTAACTTGTCAAGAAGACATGACGTAAATCATTCAACCAAACAGATCACCTGATAGATTGGGGCATTAATAGCGCATACAAACCTTTCAAATTAATTCAAATATTTGAGAAAATAATCATGAAGGTTTTCTTTATTATAAAAAAAACATTCTTCTTCTTTCGTTTTACTAAGGCATCTTGAAAGAAAATAATAGAAGTTATAAAAGATTAATCAAGAAAGTTTATATCTAAAAAATAAAAAAATATAATAAGCAAATCAAGAGAGTTTGGTGTACACTTTCAAAGAAGGGGCAATTCTCTTTTAAGATAAAACAATACAAACGATGTAATTAATTGCAAAAGTTAAATACAAAACATATGTATACATCATCTGCCACATAGCCATGCATGATATAAAAATAAACAAGTGGCTCACTCGCAATTGCAACTCTAGTGTAATTCCTTTTGATAGATCCCTCTTCTACTATCAAAATGCATGAGGAAAGAAAAGTGATGGAGTAAGTTCAATTGAACTTAGCGAGTTCCAAAAATAAAAACAAATAGTTTTACAAGAATTGCGATAATCAACAAGCATCAGTACTCGTAAGGAAAAAAAACAGACTTTTTCGTGAGATTGTTATATAGACATAATATGCCAATCGCCATCCACATACAATACTTGGGTGGACACATTTAGCCAACTTACACACATCTCTCACAACCTTGTATGGTTATCAATGACCCATCCTTGTGCCAGCCTTGGACCCAAATCTCAGAAATCAGAATCGCATATTGGTTATATTCATTTTCATAATCATATCCTTGTTAATTTGAACGTGTGCTCTCTCACAAGGTCGAGCTGTGATCTACCAATCTAGTTTGCAATATAGTTGCCCTACCAGAGGCATCACATATACATCTCCTTTTCACAATTTTCACATGTCATAAATTGTCTGGTACTGGGCTCATGCAACAAGGAGGCGTTTTTACATTAATAGTGGTCATACTCACACATACTTCACTAGTTTGTTACACACGTCCAAACACAGCACATTGACTCATTTACAGTAAGAGCAACGTACCGAACACAACCCAAATATTATGGAACTTTCATAACTCAAAGGAAATAATAAGGAACTCTCCAGTAAACTTCAAAAAAGAATCTACTCTACTGGTCCTTTGTCTTGATTGCTTGGACCTTCACTAGCTTCTTAAACTAAATAAGAGATAGTTATAATCATCAGACCATTTATCTAATTTAATCATGCATGCACTAATGCAAAAACGTAAATCCCTTGACAACAACCTAAGGGCTTTCTAAAAATTACCTGTAAGCTAGTACATAACAAGGGTGTTTTAACTAGCTATTGGAACCTCTTTCATCTTCTCTAACAAAGATACCTTAAAATTTCCCCAAGTCTCAAAAAAGAATGTAGAGAAAATCAATGGATCCAAATTGTCTAGCAGCACTTTGTCTCTATCTTTGAATTGGTTCGTCCTCTTTAAACGCACACCATGACGTTGCTTTGTTATTTTTTTTAAACATTCTCGAGTTCTCATCAGCCGTTGTTCGCCATTCATCTAATTCATCGAGTTGCACCATTCTCTCTTCACTTGTCCCTTGATTTTTATCACCTTGAGAAGGATATGATTTTAACACGTATTCATGAGTGATTTTCTATAAAGAATGTTGAGCCGCATGATTACTAACATCAACAGAATAACTAGTATCATCTCTCTTACTAGAAACTCTCACAGCATAACCTGCTTGAAGTGTAGCCTCTTTATCACCTACCTTTAGCACAAGTTCACCATTTCCCACATTAATAACAGTTCTAGCAGTGGCTAAAAAGGGTTGACCTAAGATAATAGGTACCTCAATATCCTTCCTTATCCATATCCATTATAGCGAAATCAACAAGGAATATAAGTTTATCTACTTTAACAAGTACATCATCAATAATACCCCTAAGATACTTAATTGATCTGTTAGCTAATTGAATACTCATCCTCGTGGGTTTTGGTTCCTCGAGACCAAGTTGTCTGAACAATTAATAAGGCATTAGATTTATATTAGCACACAAATCAGACAAAGTTTTTTCTACATTTAGGCTACCAATAACATAAAGGAATTGTAAAACTTTTTAGATCTTTAAGCTTGGTAGGTAGCTTGTTTTGGAGAATAGTCGAACACTCCTCATTAAGCTCCATAGTGGACAAGTCGTCTAACTTCCTTTTATTTGTTAACAATTCCTTTAAAAATTTTGTATAATTTGGCATTTGCAAAAGAGCTTCAACAAAAGGTAAGTTAATATGCAATTAATTAATATTTAAGAAATTTACCATATTTCATTCATGCGATCTTTCTTCAACTTTGTCAGATATGGAATTGGTGGTTTGTATTCTCTGACCATCAACTTATGCTTTTTCTTGCTTTCCTCAACCCTATCAATTTTCTCATCAGTGTCTAATTTTAGTTTCTTTGTAGGCTTGGCTAACGCATTCCCACTTCGTACAATGATTGCATGGACTTGCTCTTTTAGGTTGGTTTTAGTGTTACTCAGTAAACTGCCTCGTTGTCTCTCCTAAACCAATTTAGAAATCTAGCTAATCTGATTCTCGAGGCCCTAAATAGATGTCTGCTGATTTCTCAAAGTAGTCTCAGTATTCTAGAATCTAGTTTTTGACACTGAAATAAATTTTGTTAACATCTCTTCTAGATTCGACTTCCTTTCTTGTTGATAAGGTTGCAAAAAATCAGGAGGGGTTGTGACATTTGATTTCCCTGACCACCCCAAGAGAAATTTGAATGATTCCCCCATCTTGGATTATAATTATTTCTATAGGGGTTATTCTGAGATTTAGAATTGTTACCCATAAAGTTGACTTGCTCATTCTCCACGTTAGAACTGAAGAGTAAACATTTCGGATTGATCATCCCCGCTCTAGTCTTATCACATTGCATTATTGGGTTCATCTATTTATTGCAATTCAAACTATCAATCTTTTTACTCAGCGCTTCCACCTGACTTGCCAACATAGCAACTTCATCCATATTAAGAACATTGGCTGCCTTGATCAGTTTTGTTCTCATGACTTGCCACTAATAGTATTTAGTGTCATCTCCTCAATAAATTCTTGGGTTGTCTCAAGTGTCTTATTATTCAATGTTTCGCCAGTTGTTGCATCAATTATCTGCCTAGTCGAGGGATTCAAACCATTGTAAAAGGTTTGAACTTGTACCCACAAAGTTAACCCATGATGAGAACATCTTCTCAGAAGATCCTTAAATCTCTCTCATGAATCATATAGTGTCTCGAGCTCAATTTGGAAAAAAGAAGAGATGCCATTCCTTAACTTGGTTGTTTTAGCTGGTGAAAAATACTTCAATAGAAAATTTGCATTCATCTAAACCTAAGTCGTGATAGAACCCCTTGGAAGTGAATTCAACCACTGTTTCGCCTTGTTCCTCAAAGAGAATGGGAACAACCGTAAGCGTATGATATCATTAGTAATGCCATTGATCTTAAATGTGTTGCAAACCTTTAGAAATTGTTAAATGGGCATTTGAATCTTCATCTTGCAACCCATCAAATTAAACGTACTATTGCACCATTTAAATTGTGTTTGGTTTAATCTCAAAATTGTTTGCTATTAACAGTCTGTTTGACAATACTTGATTTAGCCCCAATCTAAGTGGGCTTAGCGTAGTCATAAATAGTCCAAGGAGCAAGACGTACAGGTGGTTGTTGATTACTAGGATTATTATCCATCTCCACACTAATATGCTTTTGCTCTTAATCATCTATTAAAATATGTGGACCCTGCCTTGCTTCTGTAACATCTCTTCGATTTCTGTGAGCAGTCTTTTCGATCTCACTTTCAAAAACTAATGGTTCTAATGGGTTGCCTCTAGTCGTAAATCAAAAGAACTTGGAAGAATCAAACAAAAGAAAAATTAAAATGTAATAATTAAATTAAAAATAAAAATATTAAAACAAAAATTACTATATTAATAGAAATAAAGTTTTCCTAATATATTAGTATCGGATAACAGCGCTAAAAACTTGATGTCCATGAAACTAACTTAAAACTTCAGTAAAGCAAGTGCATTTATCAATTAATAGTATAACTAAAATGAGTAAAGATATCGTTCACACAAAGACTAAAAGTATTAGAAATTATCGTCTTTCTATTGTTTAATCGAATAATTTGAGTGATGGATTAAAAACTAAAATTAACTAAATTAATTAACAATGAACACAACAAAGAACAAAACACGAAAATAATCGAATAACAATCAAGAAGCGAAACAATATATAGGAAAGAATTCATCTAGATTTCATTTGTCACTATCAATCTAAATTACACAATTTATTTACTTAGTATCTTGAACCATAGAAATCCCTAAATTATGCTAATATCTCTTTCGAGCATAAGAGCAACTAACCCTAGGTTGATTAATTGAAATTTCTTTCTAATTAAAACCCCTATTATCACATTAACTCGTGCTATGGATTCCCCAATTAAATTTTACTCTAATTTGGTAGATTTATGTCGTCCAATTTCTAGGACTGCATGCAACTTCACTCAATTATGGAAGATCTACTCTTAAATAGGGTCTATTCAAACACTGATTTAAGCACATCAAATATGGATTAATAATCTAGAAATATCAAATCAAGAATTAAACACACATAATTGAAAACAAGAAACTAAGTATTTATTGCGTAAAAATATTAATCAAATGACAGAATCTATCATAGGGTTCATCTCATAAGATATTTAGAAAATTTGTTGATGCTTGAAAATAAAAACATTCAAGATATAGTATAACCGGAAAAAATAAAAAAGCTCATGATAATCTCTTAAGAAATTGATGGGTGTCTTCATCAAATATAAATATTCCTACGACAAATAATACAAAATAGTAGTATAAGGCAGTAGGATCGATTCCATAGGGACTGGTTGCTATAATCTACTCTCATGTATTCCTCTTGAACGTCGTGTCGAAGGGCGTGCCCACAACTTGTAACTGTCTCCTAACAAAATAAAAATAAATAAGTGGGGTTTAGAGATCAAACGTTAAACTAAAATAAAACAAAAATAAAATAAATAAAGTGTAATAAATCTTAATGCAAAATAATTAATCGAGATAAAAATGAGAAAAACTATAATTAATAAGCTTAGCCTCAACCTCGATTTTCTCCGAACTTGAATCGATCCTTGAAAATTAATCTTCCTTTTTAATCGATAAGCTGGTTATAGTACTCGAGAACGTCCCAAAAGCCAACTTTTCCTCTAGTAGCTGGTTCCAATATGACCTGCAAACCGGCCCTTGCCAAATGTCTAACCACGTCGCACGTGCTCGCGATTTAAGATTTCGACAGCCTTGCGCTCTGAAAAGCCCAACTCGAATTAACGGCATCAACCGTGTGGGTTGTTTAAATCCGGTCTCTACCACCCTTGACGGAATCCAACTAGTCATATCCCACCTGGACACGCCAATATGTTCGCAGGAACGCCAACCTTCTTCAACTCAACGCGCACTTTTTGAATTGAAGTCGTATTAACTTTGAGGGATGAATTTGTACTATCCCATAAATCGGAGTGATAGCAAGTATCGATAGAAAGGTTTTTAGCACGGTTTCAAAACTCACGATTATTTCTTGACGGAGTGATGACCGAGTTAAGACTAAAAAGCATCTAGTGACACATGATTTTAATCATGCTCGATGGATGAAGGTGGTCAATTGTTTGTGATTATGAAGGATGGAAAGGAAGAGGGATTGATGTAACAATTGGACAAATTTGCAAAAGAATGAAATAGAGATGAAAATGGCAGAGAAAGAGCACTGACGATTTGGAAGAAAAATAAGGAAAATAAATAAATACTCAATTGCTCATAAAAATCAAGTACATCTCCAATTGAATCCAAGTAACCTTATTTATAAACAATTGGGTTACTAAAAATAGCTTGAGTCTATTTAAATTAAATTACCCTATTTACTTAAAATCAATAATTTCAATCAAAATAAAATTAAGAAAATAACAAATTTAGTCAAAACAAAATTAATAAAATAACAACTTTGAATAAGCTTGTTTGACCATTTCAACTAAGAATTGTTTTTGCAATCAAGCCCTTAATGTCCTCCAAATTCGAATAGAGCCCATCTCTTTACACATATCTTCAATTTAATCCACTTTTACTTACTTTTAGGTAAAGAAACACCAATTTGTGTACCTAATAAGAAAATGTAGGAAATTAAAAGTACTTTCCTCAAAATTAATCCAAAATACACAAATAAATTGCTTAAATAATTCACTTATCAAAATCCCCCCCCACTTAGCCTATGCTTGTCCTCAAGCATAATTTTTATTTTCTATTAAAACTATTTGATAAAAAATTTAATGAATCCAAATTTCTTTCCTTAACCAAGTGTCATTTAATAATTAGAGAAATGAAAAATAAATAATTACTTATGTCTACTCAAACCACATTTTATAAACTTTCAAATACTATGAAATAGAATCAATCACTTCACAAAATTGCAATCTTACCAAATGATTGTACCCAACTTTATTTGACATGTACACATTTTTTTTCTTTTTTCTTGATTTTTCTTTTATTTGAGACCTAATCAAATCTTTTTACTCGAATTGAGATGACAAGCCAAGCACCTCAACCCGGTTATTCAATTTGAAAAATTCGTTAGCATATTTTTCAAGGTAGCCTGGTTAGTGGGGTGTTACAAGCTTCGGTTCATCACTCGAATCTTTTTACGCGAATTGAGATGACAAGCCAAGCACCTCAACCAGTTACTTAATTCGGTCACATTTCCGAGTCTTCACTCATAACCAAATCTAATTTATTTATTCACATCTAAATTTTATTTATTCACATGCTTTGGGTACATTCTTAGGCAAGTCTAAAAGTCTCTAATATTGTGAAATGTTTAACTTTTTTTCATAATATTCTCAAGTTTATAAAATGCATATTTGATTAAAAATATGCAACCATTTATTCATGATTTCTAAATTCTTCAAATGAACCTAGCAATAAAAGAAAAATGCATTTGCAAAACCAATTATCAAATAGAATTAAAATAAAATAATCATATAGCAAGAAAGAATATAGCATGACATGCAAATAAATTCCCCCCCCCACTTAATTCACATTACCCTCAAAGTGTAATTTGAAAGAATAGAAAAGAAAGGGCAAAGTGTACTCCCCGTGTAGATTAACGAGGTGTAGGGCGACGTCGTTGCTCGCGCTCTAGTATCGAAAGCATACGCTCGATGTTAGCTTCTATTATGTCCAAACGACCTTCAGAACGGTCCATTCTTTCCTCCATGGTGGAATGGGGCTGCTCATCTCGATCCCTCGAAACAAAATTTTGTGTTTGTCGAAACACTTTATTGCTCCGAGGTGTGTATGTACCTGTAGGAACAAAATGAAAAGAAGAAGGGGTGCCGGCAAACAATCCCATAGAATCCAAGCAATATTCATCCAATAGATCCATGTTATAAGCAGGCGTAAGAGACGTGAAACTGAATGAAGGAAACAAATTCATGGCTAAATGCGAGATGTATGCACCTAGGATTAAAGGTCTACATGCTCTAATTACTGTGTGAAACTTACGTGCAAACCAATATCCGAGGTTGACTCTATAACCAGAAAACATGCACCACAGAAAGAACAAGTCAGTCCTAGTTAAAACAGCAGAAGAATCATTACGGCTCGAAAAATTAAAAGCAAGAAATCGATGAATGTATCTAAGGATCAATTCATGCACCAACAAATACTTCGCAGTTCTAGAATGTTCTACCTAGTAATCTAAAGCAAATGATATTCAAAGTTTCAATTGTTCTAATGACATACATGTCAAAATTAAAAGTGGTATAGAATTCATATACAAGTTCATAGAACGTACCACATTTAATTTCAGCATATAACGACCAACCAACAGACTCAAAATAACCATCTACTTCCTTATGCAAGTTAAGTGTTTCGAGAATATTTACATAAATGAACTTACATACTAGCATGAATTGGTATTGAATCTCCTTGTATCTCGATTGATGCTTCGGGGTCGCGAAATTAAGGAAGCCCCAAAATCTTGATTTCGGGGCATCGAATAAGTGTGCCTTCATCGTTCGCGCCTATTTCGTCGATGTCGTTCTGTCAATAGACTATTTGGCGGACTCGGTATATCAGCGACATCTGTCGTACTATTCGAGTTTGGTTCCAGTTCGTCTTCTTGCTTACTTTTTGAAGTTCATCTAGGATGTTTTGCTCTGTTCGATGGTGGTTCATTTCGGTTTAATAGTTCTACTTCCTCATAATACGAGGAGCTGGTTATCGTCCGATTCATCAGCATGAAACGTTAGTAGTGGTAAAATCGAACGAGAGGTGGAAGTGTTATACCTTACTATTTCGGGTGCATTCGACTGAATTTTCAGCTCTTCTAGCTCAATCAGAGTCGGACTCCTACGATGTCGGTGTTGAGTTAATCTAGTAGCTCGTACTGGTGGCGGTGGTGACGATGGTGAAGGTGAGTCAAAATAATCGACATTGACGTTGATGATCTGTGGTGTTGTGAATCGATTTAGAAGTCAGTTTAAAGATGCTGGAAACTGAACAGCCGAGTGGCTTTGTGTTTGAACCATGTTTGTTATCTTTTTTCTTATTTTTGTCCCAAAGTTGGTGTGTGGCATCGGACGGTGGCGGGTGCGACAAAGGGTTTGGGATAGTGGGGTTTTGTAGTTTGACGGTGGTGATGGATTCTGGAGTGGTGTTTGTGGTGGTTTTTAGGTGGGTTTAATAATGGAGTTTTAAAGGAAAATGGTGAGAAAAAGAAAATATGGTGGTGGTGGTTTTATTTTACGGTGGTGTAAACGGAGACTGAATGGGAGTAAGGGCGGTGTTGCAATCGTAGTCAGAGTAAGAGTACGGACGGTGGTGCAAACGTGGTTGGAGGTTTAAAATGTGTTTCGGTGTTGGAGTTCTTTTTGGTGGTGTTGGTTTTTAATGGTGTAGATTTGGCTTTTAATGGTTAAGGGTTGGGTGTGTCAACCGTCGATGAAGAGAAACCGAACTGTGGTGGTTGGTAAGGGTGGTGTTCGACAGTGGTGGGTTTCAAAAATGAAAAAGATAATGTTGAAGGAGAAGAAAAAATAGAGGTGTTTTGCTGTGTGGTGATGATGAAAGGAAAGAGAAGGGAGAGACAAAGAGTGGTGACCGACAGCGTGTGAATGATGGATAGTTGACAACGTGTGTCCGGTGATTGCTGCTGTTTTGAAGAAGGGGGTTGGTAGGGGTAATGGCAAAAAAAGACAAGCGAGAAAAAGACTTTGAAAATGATAGGGTTTTAAAAAAAATTTTCTTTTCCCCCTTCTATTTTTCCTTTCTTTTTTCCCTTCTTTGCCCGATTTCGGCTTCAAAACTTGCCCAACAGTTTCCATTTTTGAGCTAGGTCTGCCATTGACCCAATCACACTCCATTTTCCTTTTTCTCCCTTAACCGATTTCACTCTTCAAAATTTTCACCTCATTCCTTCTTTATTTGGGTTTGAAAGAAGTCCCATTTTTTTCTTTGTTTGGGCCAAATCTTCTTGGGCCGTTCGGCCTAAGAAACCTACTTCCTTCCCCTTTTTTTCTATTCTTCATTCATTTTGGTTTGGTATATTAGGTTTGGGTAAGGTTTTATAAGGGTTTTATTTGGGTGTTGGGTTAGATTTTAAGAAAATGGGTGTTTGGCAATTTGGGTTTTTCTGAAATGGGTATTTATTTATTTTAGGTATTTTTCATCATTGCCCACCGTATGCCCACATTATGACTCGTACAATATTCTTGAAAAATTGACAGCTTCCACCTATGGACTTGAAAAATAACAAATGGAAATTTGATCAAATAGCTTTAATTTTATTAAAATAAAATTTGAAATTAAATTAAATTAAACTAATTGGGGTTGCCTCCCAAAAAGCGCTTTTGTTTAACGTCGTTAGCTCGACGACTTGAAAATTTATTCGAGTGGTTCTTCAAGCACCAATCCCTCAACCATGTGAACTTGGAAGTTTTCGTAAAACGGCTTTAGACGTTGACCATTTACTGTAAGAAATTTCCCTGACTCTTCGCTTTTAATCTCTACTACACCATGTGAAAAAACGTGAGTAACAATAAAAGGTCCTAACCACTTGGTTTGAAGCTTACCTGCGAAAATTCTTAATGTCGGGTCATAAAGTAGTACTTTCTGCCCAACTGAGAATTATTTACGAGAAATTTTCTGGTCATGGAACGCCTTGGTTTTTGCTTTGTAGATTTGGGCGTTCTCATACGCATCGCGCCGAATTTCTTTTAACTCCTGAATACTTAGTTTCCGAAAATCATCTGCAATGTCTAACTCTATATTGCACCGTTTCATCGCCCAAAATGCTTTATTCTCTAATTCCAATGAGAGGTGAACGGTTTGCCAAAAAAGAGTCGGTAAGAAGACATACCTAATGGACCTTTGAATGTCATGCGATATGCCCATAATGCGTCATTTAAGCGTAGGCTCCAATCCTTCCGATTTGATTTCACGATTTTCTCTAAAACTGACTTTATTTTCACGATTTGAAATCTCCGCTTGACTATTTGTTTGTGGGTGATATTTCATGGCCACGCGTTGTGTCACCCTATATTTTTTTAATAATGCACTGATCATCTTGTTGAAAAAATGTGTTCCTTGATCACTAATTAGCACTCGCGGTGTGCCGAACCTGGAAAAAATAAAATTCTTTAAAAAGTCCACAACGGTTTTAGCATCATTGCGACGGGTAGCTTTAGCTTCTACCCACTTAAAAACGTAATCAACAGCAAGTATTATGTAAACATTACCAACTGATGACACAAACGAGCCCATTAAATCGATGCCCCATACATCAAAAATTTCGCATACATGTACAGGATTTAAGGGCATTTCATTTCGTCGACTTAAATTTCCTACCATCTGACATCTCTTGTAAGTCTTACAAAATAAGTAAGAATCACAAAAGATGTGTGGCCAAAATAATCCACATTTTAATATTTTATGTGCAGTACGCTTAGGACCAAAATGACCTCCACAAGCATAAGTATGATAGAAAGTTAGGATAGATTGTACCTCAGTTTCAGCAACACATCGTCTAATTACCTGATCCGAGCAATGTTTCCAAAGATATGGATCGTCCCAAAGGTAGTACCTCGAATCTCGCTTAATTTTGTCTTTTTTCAAAATGAGTTAAGTCAAAAGGAATTTTACCTGTTGCGAGATAATTTACCATGTTCATGTACCACGGATAGGTTGTTTGGGTTGAAAGTATATATTCACTCGAAAAATCATCTTTAAGGGGCGTGCTTTCTTTCGCACCCCTTTTTGTCCTTAATTTCGAGGTTGAATTCCTATAGAAGCATAATCCACCTAATCAACCTTGATTTCGCCTCCTTTTTCCGGATTAAGTACTTTAATGCTTCATTATCAGAGTAAAAATTATTTTAGT
The DNA here is from genome assembly GCA_039519145.1 of Kokia cookei. Classification (NCBI taxonomy): domain Eukaryota; kingdom Viridiplantae; phylum Streptophyta; class Magnoliopsida; order Malvales; family Malvaceae; genus Kokia; species Kokia cookei. Next base: position 29,089,783 of record CM076905.1, read on the forward strand.
GCCTAGTAGATATGATCTAAGTTTTTCCAAAATAAAAACAATAGCTAAGAGTTCTTTCTCAGTTGTTAAATAATTGCTTTGGGTGGCATCCAATGTTTTAGAGGCATAAGCAATGACGTGTGGCTCCTTCTTTATCTTTTGTCCTAGAACAACTTCGACACTATGATCACTCGTGTCGCACATAAGCTCGAAAGGGTAGTCCCAATTCGGCAGTTGTACTATAGAAGCTGAGACTAGCTTGTGCTTAAGAGTGTCGAACACATCTTTACATGCTTTACCAAACTCAAACTCTTTTTCTTTCTGTAGCAAGTTATAAAGTGGTTGAAAAATCTTCAAGAAATCCTTTATAAAGCGTCTGTAGAAACCTGCATGACCAAGAAAAGAGCGAACTACCCTCACAGTTGTAGGGTATGAGAGTGAGTTAATAATATCGGTTTTAGCCTTATCAACTGTAATCCCTTCAGCAGAAACGATGTGACCTAGAATTAATCTCTTATCAACCATGAAATGACATTTTTCATAATTTAAAATAAGATTAAATTCTAAACACTTTCTAAAATTTTTGTAAGGTTTGATAAACATTCATTGAAGGAGTTTCCGTAAACTATAAAGTCATCCATAAATACCTCTATTATTTTTTCGACATAATCGGAAAATATGCTTACCATGCATCTCTGAAACGTGGTTGGTGCGTTTCATAGTCCGAACGACATTCTTCTATAGGAAAACGTACTAAAGGGGCACGTAAACATCGTCTTCTCTTGGGCTTTCGGTACCACTAGAATTTTAAAGAAACCTGAGTAACCATCGAGACAAAAATAGTGAGATTTTGCTGCTAACCGTTCTAACATCTGATTTATAAAAGGAAGTGGAAAATGATCTTTTTGAGTCAAAGAGTTTAACTTCCTATAGTTTATACATACCCTCCACCCGTTTTAGACTTGAGTGGGAACCATCTCACCTGCCGAGTTTTCAATTACGGTCACTTCAGTTTTCTTGGGTACTACGTGAATCGGGCTGACCCAATTACTATCAAATATGGGATAGATCATCCCAACATCAATTAACTCCTGAATTTTCTTCTTTATGACCTCCATCATTGGTGGATTGAGGAGTCTTTAAGCTTCCCTCTTCGGACTTGCGTTCTCATCGATTGGTATTCTATGCATACAGGTTGAGGGACTTAATCCTTTAATATCGATAATCGACCATCCGATTGCTTGCTTGTAATCCCTCAAGACTCGAACTAGATTTTCCTCCTTCAACTTTGAAAGTTTACTCGAAACAATCACTGGTAAGGTGTTTTCGTCTCCCAAGAATGCGTACTTAAGGTGTTCAGGTAGTGGCTTGAGTTCTAAATTTGGAGCTTGTAAAATTGAAGGCAACAATTTAGTTTTAGAAGGAGTTAGCTTGAAATTCTTACCTTGACTTCGAGGAAACTTTGAAGCTTCCATAAGAAAAATGACTTCACGAACTTGATCCTTAAATGTCATTAGTTCTTCTAATTTTTCCATATTTTCAAGATCTAAACTCCTGCACAAAACTGTAACCCATTTAACTCAGAATATTCAAAATGTAAATTCGTTAGTGGTTTAATAAGATCAACACAAGAAACATTCGACGCTACACTAGGTTGGTCCATCGCTCCATAAACATTAAATTTTACAACCTCACCGTCGAATTCCATATGAGTGTCCCACTAATAACATCAATCTTTGTACGTGCAGTGCTCAAGAACGGTCTTCCAAGTAGAATATCAGAAGAGTTCTTCGAGTTATCATCCTCCATGTCAATTATATAGAAATTTGCAGGGAAGATTAACTCATTTAACTTAACGAAGACATCTTTCAATACCTCTTCCGGATATACGTACGATCTGTCCGCCAATTGAATTATCAGTCATGTTTCTTTCAAAGGACCAACGTTTAGAGATTTAAAAATAGATAAAAGCATGACATTGATGTATGCCCCTAAATTGCACATGGCTTTCTTAATGCCAACATTACCTATTTTACAAGAAATCGAGAACATATCTTGATCCTTACACTTTGGCGAAATTTTTCTCTCTAACACGGCGGAGACGTTTTCTCCCATATTCACCCACTCGTTTCCTTGAAGCTTCTTCTTCTCGGTACATAATTCTTTTAAGAACTTTGCATAGCGAGGAACCTGTTTGATTGCATCGAGTAAGGGAATATTGATTTCCACTTTTCGAAATATCTCTAAAATTTCTTTCTTTTCTCGCTCTTTCTTGTCTTGGACGAGCCTTTCTATAAACGGGGGTTGCACAACAAGTGGTTTTGGTGGTGACAACTCTGTTGGAGCTTCTGAATTTGGTTTCTATTTTTCATGTTCAGTGTTGTGGGTACGACTTATGCCAGTCACAAGTTTTAAGACCGTACCACTCCTTAACATTACAGCGCTTGCATTATGTCGAGGGTTTGGTTCTGTTTGGGATGGTAGTCGTCCTTGAGATTCCAAACGGCTAACCGTGAGTGCCAGCTTGCTCACCTACTTGTCTATCTCCTGCAGATGCGTATTAGTTTTTTCTTGAAATTTTTCAGTGCTAGTGGCTAACCTTTTGACAATAGCTTCTAACGATGTCTTTGGAGACAGTTGCTGCTGATTTAGAGGTGGTCTTTGTTGATATGGCTGATTGAATCGAGGATTCGATCCATAACTTATATTCGGATGTTTCTCTACCTCGCATTGTACGTGTTCGAATAGGGATTGTACCTTCTTTAGGGTGGACCTGGAAAATTCCCGACAGCATTTGCTTGTTCTGCCAAATCCTCGTGTAAGATAGGATATGAGTCCATCGGGTGATCTGTCATGGTACAAATTTCGCATAGCTTCATTGGGCCTGACTTATCTGCAAGCAAATTTTGCACAATATTAGTGAGTATCTATTTTATTTTCCAAAGTTAGAGTACTTAACCCATGAACTCGTCTCGTGGGTTCTGTTGCCGGTTGGAATTATTGAGAGTTTGCAGTCATCGTTGAAATCAACTCCCTAGCTCTTTGAGGGGTCATGTTGACGAGTGCTCCTCTACTAGCTGTGTCGAACATCTTCATCTCCATGGGGAGTAGTCCTTCGTAGAAATACTGCAACAGTAACTGTTCAGAAAGTTTGTGTTATGGGTAACTTACGCAAAATTTTTTATACCGCTCTTAGTAATCGTAAAGCGTTTCAACCTCTTTTTTCCGAATTCCCACTATGTCTCATCTCAGCTCAGTTGCTCGTGTTGTTGAAAAGAACCTGTCAAGAAATAAATGAGAGATATCAGCCAATGTATTAACAGATCCCGATGGTAAATAAAATAGTTACTCTAAGTGCTTGTGCGGGTTCTCATTTTGAGCCCCGCAGAAAGTGGACAATAGATGGATTAAGCGCGACTTTAACTCGAACGGTGTTCCTCTCATTGGATAAGTTATACACAACGGTTGTTGACGAATAGTCTGATCTTCCATTTTCTTTGTTTCATCGACACCAAAAATTTCTCTAGTGAAAGCTTCTTCTTCAAACTCTGTCTGTAGACGTTTTTCGTGAGCTTCTTTTCTCAACCTTCGGGCTAATTTCTCTATCTCCGGTTCAAAGTCGTTGAGAGGCATCTGTTCAGACCTTGTCATAAAGAAAACAAACAAAAGTTAGAAAAATGTTACATGTCCCCGACAACAGTGCCAAAATTTGATGGGTGTCGAATCCACCAAATATAAATATTCATATGACAAATAATACAAAACAGTAGTATAAGGCAGTAGGGTCGATTCCACATGGACTGGTTGCTGTAATCTACTCTAGTGTCTTCCTCTTAAACGTCGTGTCGAAGGGCGTACCCACGACTTATGACTGTCTCCTAACAAAATAAAAATAAATAAGTGGGGTTTAGAGATCAAACATTAAACTAAAATAAAACGAAAATAAAATAAATAAAGTGTAAAAAATCTTGATGCAAAATAATTAATCGAGATAAAAATGAGAAAAACTATATTTAATAAGCTTAATCTCAGCCTCGGTTTTCTTCGAACTTGAATCGATCCTTGAAAATTAATCTTTCCTTGAAAATTAATCTTTCCTTTTAATCGATAAGCTGGTTATAGCACTCGAGAACGTCCCAACCGCCAACTCTTCCTCTAGTAGCTGGTTCCGGTACGACCTGCAAACTGACCCTTGCCAAATGTCTAACCACGTCGCACGTGCTCGTGATTTAAGATTTCGACAGCTTTGCGCTCTAAAAAGCCCAACTCGAATTAATGGCTTCAATCACGTAGGTCGTTTAAATCTGGTCTTTATCACCCTTGACGGAATCCAACTAGTCGTTTCCCACCTGGACACGCCAATTTTTTCGCGGGAATTCGAATGTAGCACGGCTGATTCGACTTCCCAACTATACGCCAACCTTCCTCAACTCAATGAGCGTTTTTTGAATTGAAGTCGTATTAACTTTGAGGGACGAATTTGTACTATCCCATAAATCGGAGTGATAGTGAGTACCGATAAAAATGTTTTTAGCATGGTTTCGAAACTAACGATTATTTCTTGATGGAGTGATAACCAGGTTAAGGCTAAAAAGTATCTAGTGACACATGATTTAATCATGCTTAATGGATGAAGGTGGTCAATTGTTTGTGATTATGAAGGATGGAAAAGGGGAGGGATTGATGTAGCAATTGGACAAATTTGCAAAAGAATGAAATGGAGATGGAAATGGAAATGGCAGAGAAAGAGCACTGACGATTTGGAAGAAAAATAAGGAAAATAAATAAATGCTCAATTGCTTTAATTGCTCATAAAGATCAAGTACATCTCCAATTGAATCTAAGAAACCTTATTTATACACAATTGGGTTACTAAAAATAGCTTGATCCTTTTAAACTAAATTGCCCTATTTACTTAAAATAAATAATTTCAATCAAAATAAAATTAAGAAAATAACAAATTTAGTCAAAACAAAATTAATAAAATAACAATATTGAATAAGCTTGTTTGACCATTTCAACTAAGAATTGTTTTTGCAATTAAGCCCTCAATGTCCTCCAAATTCGAATAGAGCCCATCTCTTCACACATGTCTTCAATTTAATCCACTTTTGTTTGCTTTTAGGTAAAGGAACACCAATTTGTGTACGTGATAAGAAAATGAAGGAAATTAAAAGTAATTTCCTCAAAATTAATCCAAAACACACAAATAAATTGCTTAAATAATTCACTTATCAGAAATCAACTGGGAATCTTCAAATCTTGACGGAAATCTACTTCAGAATTTGATTCAATGGTGTTTTTCGAGTTGTTTTCTTGAATATTCTATGACGGCTCACTCCTACCTTCTTATTTTTGTCATATATATGTCTTAGAATGCTTGAAAAACCTAAAAATCGTAATTTTCCGCGGTTCAGAGTGCAAATCTATGAAATAGACACGGCTTACGCCTACCACATGATCGTGTGGTAGGCCGTGTGGAATGGGTCAATTCGTGTGGCTCTTGTAGCTTGCTCCAATTTTTCGGTTTTCACTTCTTTTGCTCCTAAGAGCTCTATAAAGCATAAAAACATGAATTTAAAGGATTAGGGATATAAAATTCACCACTAATATCGAATAATCACCCAAAAACGCATTAAAAACGAAATTAAAATATGTTACTTTTAACACTTATCTTTTACTTAAAAACTTTATATTTAATGTATAAATCATATTGTGCAACATGTAAAAAACAATTATTATATTTATTTCTCAATGTCAGTATATAAACAGATACATTTAAATTTTTTATTTAAATAATAAAACTTTGAACTATTGTATATACAATGATGCATATGATATAATAAAATCTGATGTGATCTGAAACAAATATTATATAAACATAATTTTGGGTTAGGCACGAGTATAGTTGGAAAAAAATACACTAGTTTATTGAAAAAAAAAAATCAAATGTGATGAATAAGTAGAAAGAAGTATCCCATTTGCATGACCAACTCCAAAGACCGTAATTAGTGAGATAGCAAAGAAATGTTAAATTAAATGTTTCTTATGAAACATCATGGGGATCTGATTTGGGGCAGTAAAATGTGTGGGACAGTGACAGAGGGGTCTATTATTTATATGCTATTTACACCAATTTGTTTGTTTATTTAAAGAATTGATGCACGCAATATGTGTGCGCCAAAAGATATTGATTTCAGGGTCGTGCGCGTGGAGGAAGCTAGCTAGTTGAAAGTAGAAGGGCAGATCCATGAGAAGGGTTGTTGAACATATGCCCTCTTTCATCTCCTCTTAACCACATTTTTCCCTACCCAATCAAATTATGCATGCATCTCCTCTTAACCACATTTTTCCCTACCCAGTCAAATTATGCATGCATTTCTTATTTACTCTGTTTTTTATTAAGAAAATCTTATTTTCAATTATGGATTTGGATGGATGGTACAATGCAATGTGATATATTTAATTTATTTTTTATCTCTATTCTCATCGTCATCGTTATTTCTACACTAATCGTAAATAAATATATTGTCCATCTAAACTCACTCGGAATAAGATGCTATGAGATGGAGTAGTTTTTTCTCCCATCCATCACTATTTATATATATGCCAAATTTTATTACATATATGAAAATTACGTACTTAGAACACGTATATTAGTTTAGAACAATATGCAAAAAATAATGAAAAGTAACACATAAAACATGTATGAAATTAAAATTTAAAAAAATTAAATTGTGTGTAAAATTGAATTTGAAATGGTAAATCAATTAAATTATTTATTATTATGTTATCATCAGTATTGAGTTAGAATCGAGTTAGCTTGTGACACAACTCAATCAATAATATTATCTATATATAGAATTGAAGAAAATAATAAAATATGCATAATACAATTAATATGTAAATATTATGTTGAAATAAAAATTTGGTTAAATTCTTGTTGAATTTGAATCCATACAATTTACATTTATCATATCATCAACTTTATCACTTATTTTAATAAAATATTTATATTTTAATTAATTTTAAACCCTACATTTTATTATCTACATATTTTTATTTTATAAATATGTGGTGTTAGCTGTATATGTATCTGACAGAATTAAAAATAAAAAAAATTAAATTCTTTAGAATAAAAATATAAGTACTTTACCACTTAGTGTATATTTTAACAGTTAAAAAATTTGGCATGAAGCATGTGCTCTCTCTCTCTCTCTCTCTCTCTCTCTCTCTGTCTCGAGTTTAAATCACCTCGTTTCTAGTTTTTGTGATCATTTCAGATAGTGTGGCTGGAATCGTAGAAGAAAGAAAAAAAAAATGGGAAGAGCTCCATGTTGTTCTAAGGTAGGTTTGAATCGAGGTCCTTGGACAGCCGGAGAAGACACATTGCTGATTAATTATATACAGGCTCATGGAGAAGGTAATTGGAGATCTTTGCCTAAAATGGCTGGTAATTCTCTAAATCTGTCTTAATTAGCAGCTACCATTTTTATTTCTTGCTCTAGTTGTTGTGATTTCATTGATTTTTGGGTTTGGTGAGCACTGTTCAGGGCTGCTTAGGTGTGGAAAAAGCTGCCGACTAAGATGGATTAACTATCTCCGACCTGATATCAAGCGAGGAAACATCTCTCCCGACGAGGATGACCTCATTTTCAAGCTTCATTCTCTTCTGGGCAATCGTTGGTCTCTCATTGCTAAAAGACTTCCAGGCAGGACCGACAATGAAATCAAGAACTACTGGAATTCTCATCTCAGCAAAAGGGTGCTCAATAATTCACAGTCTAATTCAACTACAAGAAACAATCGTAAAGCCAAGAAAGCCACTGAAAAGAAGCAAAAGGCCAACAATGTGGAGGAGAAAGAAGAGATAAAGGTGCTGCATCAACCAAAAGCCAGCAGGGTTTCGCCATTCTCAGTAATATCAAGGAACAGCAGTTTTGACAGTCTCATAAGTGGGCCATCTAGCAGCAGTGAAGGGAGCAAAGGATCCAATGGTGCCTATGTTTTTGATATTCCTAGCTATTGGTCCGACTTTGCAGCTGATACTAACCTAGAATTTCCTGACGCTAAGGCGTTTTCAGAGGCCACACCCCTAGGAGATAGTAACTTGCTTGACGACATTTTTGAAGAATACCAGAAACTTCTTGACGGCGGTGACCCTGGCGAAAGAGATTCCAAATTTGATTTTCTTTCTTGATTTTGAGTATTTTCTGCTACAAGATTCTCCACTGTATAATTCAATCTCAATGAACTAGTAATTAAAATCCTAAAAACACTCTCAAAAACAGTGTCTGGAACTGAATCTTCCTTAGGATCGAATTAAGAAATACGAGAAACGATAGTAAGGAAGAAAACAACCGTAAAACATGTTGCCGTTGCCCTTTCGTTCTACATCAGGCAGGGGCGAAACTGGGTGGGGGTGGGGGTGGGGGTGGAGGTGGCCTGGGTCCCGGACCCTTAAGATGGAAAATTTTGGTTATTACGAAAATATAAAATAAGAATATTTACTGAGTTATTATGAAAATATAATAAATTTTAATTAAATAATTTAATCTAGAAAATACTTACTTAAGATTCAAAGATTAAATTGTAAAAGTCAATCGCTATAGAAATTTAATTTAAAAATTGTTTGAGGACTAGACAATAATTATCCCAAGAAATAAGATGGTAAATAAATCAAATTTTAGCATGAGATAGTGGATGTTCATGATGGTTCCATTTAGTTTAATTAATTGATAGATTAATGCAATCAAACTTTAAAACCTTAATTAAACTAATTAAACAAGTTTAATTAAAGTTAAACTAAAGTATAAATAATAAGGTAAGTGGGATGACAGCCAAATTTTCATCTTCTCCAAGTCACTATCCTACAGTGAAGAAGAGATAAAATAAAATAAAACTCCATAGCTAAAGTGCATTCAGCCTTACAATTTCATAAGGTAAGCTAATTTCATGTAATTTTTATATATTTATGATCATGAGAGCTTGATTTAGTTGGTCCATATATCAAATTTTTTTCAATTGTTAAGTTTTTAGCAAGTTATCATTGTAGAGAATTCGATGAATTAGCCTTAAATTTGATAGATATTAAGCTTAGATATGAAAGGGACTAGATTGTAAAACTAATAAAGCTTGTTAGATAATTTTGTAACATGAAATTATGCTATGAATAGAGAGTATTAGGTCCCTAATGGGAGAATGTGAAATCAAATTTCGATCTAATGCTAGATATCAAAAAATATGCACATCCCGAGTATAGAGATTGAATTGAATAAAATGCAATGCTTGACTTTGTATTTGAATGTGAAAATGAAGTCTGATATTGTTTTGTTTATTTAATTATCGAATGTAGCTAAAGACAACGTCGGGCCGTCGCAAGAGAAAGAAAAAGCGTGCATCATTAACAAGTGAAGAAAGAAATTCAATTTGTATTTCTATAATTCGAGATCATCATGTATATGTTGATTGCATGATTACCATCGTGGTAAGTTTATATTGTCATATGAATTAATTCGAATTGAATGAAATTAAAAGTCGAGAAATTGGAATGAATTGAATGAAGTAGAAATTATATGATATAATTGATACATGATATGTGATATGAATATGGAATGAACATGGGATGTATATGAATTAATGATGAATTAAAATGAGTTTATGATATGAGTGTGAATTGATATGTGAACTAATTATAAAATGAAATTGGATCATTAGTACCCTATTAATTGTTCGGGCAAATTCAGATGTAGTTGACATGTCAAGGGATTAGATTAGTGTACGGATTTATACTTCGGTTTTACCGATGAGGTGCGGAGCACATTTTACTTTAGTTATACTGTAAAGTGTAATATTTACTTCGAAAATTTTGATAAGGCATTGGATGTTGTATCGATGTGTTGATTGGATGATCTGTGTATCGAATGCATTAATGCTTGTAGAAAGTAAAGTATGATATGTTACATTGATATGGTTAATTCATTAAATTGAAACATATGTTGGTATGAATTGAAATGGTATATTAATAGTAGAAAGTACATCATTCCATATTCCATATTAATAGTAGAAAGTACATTAATAGTTGCAACTAAAGATACAATATTAAAACTAGAGAAGTAAAACAATGAATACACGAATTGGTTGCATAACTCAGAACATAATTAATATATTTTAAATTAAGCATGATAAATGTATTTTTATTTTTAATTATTGTTATTTTCTAAAAAAAAAAAAGGAAAGCTCCAACATAATTAATGAGACTTAGAAGTAAAAAATGGTAGGACATTGGGGGATACAATTTGATCCGAGAATCTCGGATCATATTTTCTTCGCTGTTGGGTGAGAGTTGGTTATGGTTTTTTTCATTACAGTAGTTGTACTTTTTTCTAATGTCAGTAAAATATTTGTTTCGCTGAAAAAAGAAAAATAAAGTAAAAAGTAATCAGAATACAAGCATGATGCCAAACAACACCACACAGCAAATATACATCATGTGCACAAATTTATTTTATTTTGTCACATGACATTGTCCTTTTGGACGGTTTTTAACACGACAAATTTATTTTAAGTGGTAAATTTTTTATGAAATTTAGATATTTAATTTGTGTTTGTGCTTCGAACTTTGGCATGGAGGGTATGTGAAAGTGTTTTGTTTTTTTTTTTTTGGTAATCATTTTTTTTCCTTCTAATCTATCAATTATATGATTATTTATTTTTTTAATGTTTGTTTTACTGTCGATGTCAAATAGTAAATTATAATTTTAAAAGGTTAAGAATTATAGGCATTATAATTAGAGGTGATTATGGGTCGGACTGAGCTCAAAAAACATTTTAAATCCGTTTGTCAGGCTTAGATTCGGCCCGACCTGAATAAAAATATTAAAATTTGAGTTGGATCTGGTCTATTCATATTAATTTTTTTATATATAATTTTTTAAAAATATATATAATACATCAAAAATAAAATATTAAAATAAATATTTTCCAACAATTTGAAAGTAAATATATAAATATATATATATATATACACACACTTAAATAACATTAAACTAGATGCAACTTAACAAGCAAATGCCTTTAAAATAGTAACAAAATTAACGATAAAACAAGAGTTATACAATATCCAAACAATAATAACAAAATAGTAACAATATAATAGTGAAATGATAACAAAATAGTGAAAAACAACAAGAAAATAGTAATAAAACAACAAAAAATATAGCAAGAAAACAGTAAAAAAATAACAGTTTCTTTTCATATCTGGGCCAGGTCGAGCTCAGACAAAAAAAGTCTTACCCGAGGCCCGACCAATTTTCTAAATGGGTCTTTTTTTTTGCTCAAGCTCATTTTTTGAACCTATATTTTTATTTAAACCTTCCCACTTTTTGAACAGACCTTCAAGTTGAGATAGTGGCCCGACCCATGAGCAATTTAATTATAATAACCACATATATTAAATTATCCTATTATAATTTAAAATTTATTTGTAAAATACCATAGAAATTATTTGTAAATTATATTGTTTGTAGTTATTTGAATTATTAATTATAAAATATTGTCCGTGGTTTTTTAGAATTCAAGTAATATGATGAAATTGGCTTTTTCATATAAAAGAAATTAGATTATAGTATACCTACAATATGGTTGGAAAAATTACTTTAAATTCATAATGTCCTAAGTTTAAGAGCTATCATTTTTATTTTATTTTTTAAATTTATTTTTGGTTTAATTTGATTTTTGCAAGTTTTACATAAAAGAAAAATAAAATTACTTTTAAAATAGCATTTATTACTTTATAAAAATAATAGTGCAATATTAGGGTTTTTTATCCAAATATTACAAAAAAAAATAATTAATGACTAAAATGGTACCCAAATTATTATTTACCAAAATGGTATGTTTAGTTAAGTGGAGGGACTCTAAGTGGTGGCACTAAAAGGTATTTCTGACACGTGTTTTTTTTTATTTTATTATTATTATTATATATTTAAAAATAAAAAAAGATTATTTTATTAGTGGAGGGACTTAAAGTGGCGGCACTAAAGGGTGTTTTGCCACTTGGCAGCACCCCATTGTGTCGTGTGTGTGTGTTTGTGTGGATTTTTTAAGAGGTGAAAATTAATTTGAGTGGTTGGAGATTTTTAGTAGGTGATAAAAATTAAATAAAATAATTTTTTTTTGTTATAAAATAGGTGGGGAGGGGGGGGACCAACGAAAATTGAAGGAAAAAAAAAAAAAAAAGAGAAAGAAAGAAAGAAAGAAAGAAGAAGAAGGAAGAAGGAAGAAGGAGAAGAAGGGGAAGAAGGAGAAAGAAAAAAAGGATAATGTGTTTATTTTTAAATTTTAATTTAAAATATTTTAATTTGTTAATTAGTAGTAGTAATGTGATTGATTTGTTATTATAATTTTATTTGTTTAATCGGTTGATTAAAAGAGTAAATTAAGAGGAGTGGAAGAAAAGTAAGTTTAGTTAATATTTTAAGTATGGTTAATTTTAAAATATTTTAATTTGTTAGTTAATTTGATTATTTTAAGTTTTTTGTTTTCTTTAATTTAATTTTTAATTGATTTGTTATTTAATGTTGTTATAGTTTGTGAGTAAATTAAGAGGAGAATAATAAATGTAAGTTTGTTTATTATGTTATTATTGTTCATATTTATTGATTTAAAATTTAATAATGTTTAAATTTGTTAGTTGTAACTTTATTATACAAGTCATAAGATTGTTTAATAAAATGTGAAAGAAAACTATTACAAGTGTTTAATAAAATAAACAATAATCCATTTTTAAGTTATAATTAAAATTAGTTACAAGTATGAAATTAAAAAAATTATTATTTTATAAAAATAAGAGAGTTTTAATAATTCACAAAAAGTTAAACCTAACTAATTAATTACCAAAATATAATATAAAAAATAATTAATTATCAAAATAATATCTCCATCATATTATTTATCTTTATTTTGTACCATTTTAGTAAATAATTGTGTGTGGAATTTTGGTTTATAAATATATATTTTGTACAATTTTAGTAAATAATACATTTTGGTATTTAATTATTATTTTTGTAATATATTGGTAAACTTATGTATTGAACTAATTGATAATTTTTTTTCAAGTTGCAGAATAACTTCATTAATTAACTCAGAACATCCTCACATAGCAAAATCAGTGAATGCGGATACACACCAAGCCAATATGAATGTAAAAAAATTATTATTCGTTCATTATGTCATTCACGATATTATTATTTGTTTACAAAATTAATTTTGGTTATACTAACTATTTTTGTAAATTAACAGGAAGAGCTCGCGTATCGTTCATTGAGGGGTCGTGCACAGAACCTTAAATTTCTCCTTCATGAACGTCTGCTTCCGTACTTGCGGGATGTCGGATTTGGATTAGCGACATTGATCCAAAAATTTGAGTTAAGATATGATTTAATCAGTGTATTGGTGGAGCGTTGGCGCCCGGAGACCTACACATTTCGTCTGCCTTGTGAGGAGTGCACTGTGACATTGGAGGATGTTGCGGTCCAACTAAGGCTACCAATCAATGGTGTACCAGTCACCGGTATTAGTTCGTTTCAAGAGCCGGCAATGATGTGCATCCAATTACTAGGTCGCTCACCTAGTAATAATAATGACTTTACGTCATTGTTATTTACATGGTTGAAGAGAAATTTTCAGCACTTACCCGAACACGCAACTGAAATGGAGGTTTCTTGGGCCGTTCGAGCTTATATTTTGCTAATGATAGGGGGCATACTCATGCCGGATGCAAATAACAATAAGATCCACTTGATGTATTTGCCATTACTAAGAGATTTGCGAAAGATTCATGAATATAGTTGGGGATCTGTGGTGCTTGCCATGCTATATCGAGAACTTTGTCGCGCCACAAACTCTTCTTCCCGGGATATAGGTGGATGCCTAGTGCTATTGCAATCTTGGGCACTATATCAGATGTCATTCTTGGTATCCGTTAGGCACCAAATATATGTTTTTTCACTCGTTAACAGGTGATTGTCATATACCCTAAATTTTAATTATTTGACATATTTTATTAATTATATTATTCTAACAAGTTATTTTTTGTTTTCTTAGATGGAAAACAAAACCGGGGATCGGGAGGTAGGCAGTACATAGTTCCCATGTATCGTTTGATGCTAGAGCAATATGCTGGGGAAGGGGTATGTTATTCATTAACATGTTAAATTATATTACTTGACTTGTGTTAATATGGTTACATGTTTCTAAATTATATTACTTTACTTTTATTAATATATTGACATGTTATTAATTGTGCAGTTCATCTGGACCCCATATAAATACAGCCAGAAATTACCGCTGTTATTCTCGCCTTGACATTCCTCCACTCAGACCAATGGTGCATTAACGCACCGATAATCAATTTTCAAACCGTGGAGTGGTATGCCGGGGATCGAGTACTCTGGCAGTTTGGTTGTAAACAGCGTATCCCGCAGTCGCCATTCCAATTAGGGTCTATCCATGGGATGGATAAGAAGGGGAAAGCAAATTGTGATTAGGGAGTGTGCATGGACAATATGTTTATGTGTGGAACAACCGCATGATGCGAGTGCCTTCGATGGAGTATACTTCGGATTTATAGTCATCGGTGCAGTACATGCAGTGGTTCATTGAGATTGGAAAACCATATTTACTTGGTGCTTCATCGACGATAATTCCCCCATACATGTCTTGACAAGATCGCCCCTATCGTGTAGCTCCTGCTCTAGAGCCATAGCCAGTGTTAGAGCAACAAGAAGAGGAGGATGAAGAGGCATTGGATGACGATGATTCTTATCGTACTGATTTTACGGGATCATCACATATGCATAGCTCATCAAGCCAAGGATATCAACCTCAGTTTGACGAGTCATCGCGATACTCTATTCCTCCCAGGCAAGACTCTACTCCTTCGGGGCAAATGGACCCTAATGATGATGAACTTGACGAGCAACCTCGACGTAGACGCCGGCCACCATGAAGATATACCCTGAGAACCATACCATCTAATCATGGATACTAGGGTTGTATCTAATAGTGTTTAAATTTGACTGTTGATGAATTATAATGATGAATTTTTTCTCCATAATGTACATATTGGCTAAAGTAAAAATTCTGAAATTTTTATGGTAAAAATATATTTGAGTCTAATTTCAAAAACATCAAACGGATTATAATTTTCAATTCTTTAGCTCAAGATATAAATAATTTAGTGACTGTGACGCAAATGGACTACTTTGAAAATTAATGTAAAAATAAAAGTAAGAGGTATATGATGATGAACCGGGTTTAGGCCCTACTCGATCCGGATGACTGACCAATATGATAGGTTCGTTGAGGGCAATTACACCAAGTATGCCCAGCTAGCCTACACAGTCCACACAGCTTGCCGTCGTCTGTTTTCTCCATAATGTCCATTTCATTGTGGATTCTGGTAATATGGGGACGACCTTTCGGATTCCTTCATAAACCTTTGTTCGGAATAAGCTCGAAAGTCGTCGGAGGTACCTCCCATGTGGACAAGTCAAGCAGGACGGGGAACTCATTTTCCCAAATACATAATGTACGCTGGAGAGTGTAAACGGGGTCGATAAACTGTTCAACATTGAGTGACACTTTAGCACAAGCTGCAACGACATGCGCACAGGGATAACGAAGTGTATTGAACCTCCTACAATCGTAGTGTCTGTTTTGGAGATCAACCCCGTATGACATAGGTGGGATACTAGGTCGACGCCCAATGGTCTCAGTAACTTGAAATCGTTGAAACTGTCGTGAATATATTTCAACGTTCATCGTTCTCGCACTCTAATAGTTTGTATCCATTACATTCCTAACAGCTTCGACAAACACGTGACTGGCGTTCATCTGATCGATTTGTCGCATCCCTATTACTAGCATCAAGGTAGCTAGCCTATAGAACGTAGCGGAGAAAACGGATGAAATCGGAAGATGCCGTATTCTCTTGAACACGCCGTTAATCGATTCTGCGAGGTTGGTCGTCATTTGACCATATCGATACCCCTCATCAAAACTTTAAGACCATTGCCACGGCTTCATGGTAACCAACCACTCGCGTAGAGGCTTGTTCGTTTGACCTTCCATGTCACGCTCAAGTCTGGTAATTCTTTGCCGGAATCGGTGTGGCTCTAGCTCGTACGCTGTAGGAATATTAAGAAAACATAAGTTACAATCTAAAATTAAAACCTTAAAAATATAATTTGGAACTTAATTTTTTTACCCATTTTCACAAGTTGTCTCCACCAGTCTGCATTCTTATATTCTCGTTGGAAGTTAGCCGCAATGTGTCGACTGCAGTAAACCAATTTCCATGGTACACCAGTATGCCTAATGGCCGCAATAATACCCTTTCCTCTATCAGAGATGATGCAAATATTATCGTTATGAATCACATGTCTCGCAGGTTTCTCAAGAAGAATTCTCAAGATTCCATGTCTTCTTTGTCCACAATAGCGAATGCTATTGAGAGCACGTTTTGATTCTCGTCTTGAGCCACCACATTTAGTAGGATCTGCGTATATTTCCCGTATAGCCACGTTCTATCTACCTGGATAAATGACTTGCAGTGAGGAAATGCTCGAACGCAGGGATAAAACGTCCAAAATATATACTGAAAAATTTTTCTTCCTAGTTGTATGTTGTTATCTGAGCCATAATAAGGTCGTGTCACCAACTCAATCGCAGTCCCTGGCACGTACTGTCGTATTACGACTATCCATCCTTGTAGCTCATTGTATGATGCATCTCAATCACCGAATAATTGTTCTATTGTCATCTGTTTCGAAATTCATGCTTTTCGATATGAAACTCGATAATGGAATTGTGATTGCATGTCCACAATCAATGTAGAAACCTTGATGGTCGGGTCGTCCTTAACCATTATCATGATATGTGTGCAGATGATTCTGGAATCAAGTTTCCGGTGATCTTCTGACAAACGTGTTGAACTGCATGTGTGAGGCCCATCAATTTTTCTTATCTCCCACATCTACGACTTCTGGATAAATGCAGCTCGCACCCGCCACTTGCAACCTTCCGTCGACTTCCAGCACTCCCCAATATACAATGTCAGTTTAGACACTGCGACTTTGTAGTCTATCGACACATTCATGCTATATCGCTTAATAGCAAATATGCACTATTCCTTGGATTCAAATTTTTGGCCCACAAAAAACTCTTCACAATCTGCTGTTACGGCCAATCGGTGAGCAGGTACTATTTCAGGGTATTTCGCGAACTCGACATGTGTTGCATCGGGGTTTATAAGCGACATGTGTGCCCCAGGAGGATTATTGTGCATCACAATATGTGTAACTGGATTTCTGACTGGATTTTCATCGTCATTCGCCCCTTCATCGTCAATATCATCTGGGACCTCATCCACATCCGGATCACTATCAATATCGACTTCATTATCAGAAGGAATACTACTATCATATCCACCATCTTGATCTGCATCATTCTCGGGCACAGCAGCATTAAGATCGATGTCTACCCCACGTACGATTGATTGACTTTCAATGTACGATACTAGGACCACCATACACGAAGTTGAATCTTCATTTTCTAATGGAGTTGGATCTTTATTTTGTACAGGTTCCACATCAACTAACTCAACAAACAATTGAACCGGTGCATTTGGGTCACTTTGATTCGAACAATAAAGAGCGATCATTGTCTCCACGTCTTCATTGTCTACAAGTTCCATCTCGGTGAATTTGATAGGATCTATCGAAACTGGAAACTTGTAGAGAAGTTTCGAGATCCTTCTCCCACAACGTCTAAAAATTTTTGCACTAATTCTTGCTTTCATATCATCAACCGAGATATTTCGACGAAGTCTCATTCCTATTTGTTCCCGACATTCAAATATACATCCAACCGATGTTCTCAAAATTACTCCATCAAAACAAATGCAATAAAAAAATTGATTATCCATCTTCAATAAATCTGTTAAAAATTAAATAATATTTAATAAGTAAAATACGATTTTAAAAAGATATCATACTGAAATAAATTTAAAAATAAACGCATTACTTTTCTTTCCTTCTTCTTTCTTTCCTCTCCTTCTTCCTTTCTTTCTTTCTTTTCTTTCTTTCTTTCCCGTTTATTTGCTCCTCCCTTTCCTATTTTATAACAAAAAATTTCTTTTATTTAATTTTTATCATAAACCTTAAAAATTCTCAACCACTCAAATTAATTTTCACAATTAAAATAAAATAAACACACACACACGACACAATGGAGTGCTGCCAAGTGGCAAAACACCCCTTAGTGCCATCACTTAAAAACCCTCCATTGGTGCCGCCACTTCGTGTTCCTCCATTGGGTGTCAGGTATTTTTTTGTCGTATTTTTCTCGTATTTTTTGAAAAAAAAACCCTGAGTGCCGTCACTTTAAGTCACTCTACTAATAAAATAATATTTTTTATTTTTAAATATATAAAAATTAAAAAAATTAAAAAAAAACATGTGTAAGAAATACCCCTTAGTGCCACCACTTAGAGTCCCTTCACTTAACTAAACATACCATTTTGGTAATTAATAATTTGGGGGTACCATTTTGGTTATTAATTATTTTTTTTTTTTGTGATATTTGGGTAAAAAACCCGCAATATTAAGTGACCACTAGATCTATTTATGGTTGGGTTATTTGCCCAAGCCCGAAGGCCCATCCAAAATTTAAGAGGATTTAAATAAAAATATTAGGCCCGAAAAATAAGCTTGGACAAAAAATTAAACCCGTTAAAATATGGGTCGGGTTTAAGCTTGAATGTTCAAGCCCGAACCCAATCCGACCCAATCCATTTTTAAATTTATAATATTTTATGTTATTTTATTTTTACATATTATGTAATTTAGAACACATTTAAAAAATACATATATTAAATATATAACGTATAAAGTTATTAAATAATAAAATAATATAATATAAATATTTTTAAAAAAATTAAAAAATAATATGAGCGGGCCTAAAATGGGCTTGAGTTAGTCTTTTTCAAATATGAACAAGTTTGGACAAAATTTTAGACTCAAATTTCAGATCGAACCGGACTTAAACAAGCATAAAATATATTAATATCACGCTTAAACTTGGTCCGACTCGACCCATGAACAACTCTAATGACTACATTTACCTATTCTCAAACTCTTTTTTATTTCACAATTACAAAATCTTCGGATCACATTCTCATATTCTCTACCCTTCCTTCAAATTTTATTATCTATCATCAATTAATTTGAAGTCACTTCTTTTAATTTTTATATGTTGTTTATTTATTATATTTAATGATTAAATTATGGAACTCAACAAGTGATTCCAGTGAAAAAGAGGATGTTGTTCATCCTAAAGGTCCCAGGCTCGAGCTTCTGTGTGTGCAAGGTGTGTATGTTTTGTCAAAGGATTAAGAAAATTTGAACAGGTACTATCATGTAATCATATCAGTATATTCAAAAATTGATTAAATTATGTACTAACTAGAAATATATTTGTTCTATATATTAAACTAATACAATTATTTTGTTCATATTAAATTAATTCACATATTATAGAATTAATAAGTTATTTATATATTAGTTTATTAGTTTATTACTTAGAAACTTATTTGTATGTTAATTATTTGCTTATTATTTTATTTCTTTATATGTTAAATATTTGTATATTAATATATTTAATTTAACGAGAGTTTATTACTTAGAAACTTAATTGTATGTTAATTATTTGCTTATTATTTTATTACTTTATATGTTAAATATTTATATATTAATATATTTAATTTAACGAGAACCCCGTGAGTTAACCTGATGATCAGAATGTTCACCGTCTCAAGTGTGATCTGGATTTGAATAACGCTAGTCCCATCGCTATTTAAACTTTGACACTTTACCTTTCTTCTGTAATTCACCAAAAAATATATACTTAATTTAACAAAAGTTGCAATTTTAAATTATTAACCTTAATTGTATGTTATTTAACAAAAGTGTGTAAGGCAACAAATCCAAATCATGTTGAAATTGGTTGATGTTTGCGCATTCTGCAATCATGAGCGTGGTATCGCCGAGTACTAACGTTCCTTTCAAATTCCCCAATAATAAGTAAGAATAATTTATTAATATTATTATTTTTTAATAGGTGGAACAATGATCTGAATTATACAAGGAATCCAAATGAGCTTATATACATTTTATTACTAGTAGATCAACAAGCAAAAGTAAAGGTAATATGCTATTACCAATTCCATTAGAATGATGTAAGTACTGATAATTTGTAAGTTTCTTATTTCTAAAAAAAAAAAATTACAGTTTGAATGGTTGTTGTACACAAATCCTAAAATGCAATAATGTAGTGTAACGACCCGAATTTTAAAGGTGTCGAAAGATGTAGTTTTGAAACCTTATTTTTGTAAATCAAGTTCGTAAATATAAAATAGGGATATTTACGACACTATTTTGAAAATATAATAAAGTTCGATTAAGCAATTTAGTCGAAAAGTAGCTAATTAAAACTTAGGGACTAAATTGTAAAAGTTCAATTGCTATTGAGTTTTAATTAAGAAAAGGCTTGGGGGGTGTAGATAACAATTATCCAAAGTATTAAAATGGTAAATAAATCAAATGTTAACATGAGATAGTGCATGTTGATGATCATTACACTTAGTTTAATTAATTGTTAGATTAATTTAATTAAACTTTAATTAAAGTAAATAAACAAGTTTAATTAAAGTTAAACTTAGTATAAATAAAAATGTTAGTGAGAAGAAAACGCTATAGCTAGTGCATTAAGCCATTGAAGACTTGTGGTAAATTAAGCTAATTTATATAATATTTATAGATTTATGATCATAGGAGCTTGATTTAGCTAGTCCATGTATCAATTTGTTCAATTTTTAAATTTTATAAAGTTTCCATTGTAGAGAAATTGATAAATTAGACTTGAATTTGATGGCTATTAAGCTTATATCAAGAAAAGGACTAAATTTTAAAGTTAAATAAGTTTGTTAGTTAACTTTGTAACATTAGGGATCAAATTGAATAAAATGAAAATATATCATGAAATTATACTATGAATATAAAGTATATGGTCCCTAATGAAAGAATGTGAAATCGGATTTTGATTCGAAGCTAAATATCGAAAAATGTGCATATACCAAGTATAGGGACTAAATTGAATAAAATGTAAAATATGTATGACTTTGTATTTGAATATGAATTGTGTGAAATTTGATATTTTTATTATTGAATAAACGTATGTAGCTAAAATTGATGTTGGGTCGTCGATGGGGAAAGGAAAGTGAGAGCCATCGACGAGTGACGAGAGGATTCAATTTGTACTTTTATGATTCGAGATCAATATTTTATTTGCAAATTAATGTTAATTGCATGATTGAGTATCGATATGAGTATATAATTTTCATATGAATTGATTCGTTATGATTGACATTGAATATCGAGATATTGAACCGAATTGAACAAAATAGAAAGTAGCATGATTTAATTTGATACTTGATACGTGATATGAAAATGGATTGTAACATGTTATTTGATATGAGAAAATGTGAGTTGATGATGAATTAAAATGATATTATGAAATTGAATGTGAAATGATAAATGAAATGGATTGTATAATGAAAATTGGATCATCGGTACCCTATTAACTGTTCGGGTAGAGTCGGATATAGTTGACATGTCATAAGATAGATTGAGTACAACTTACTTAGATTATATGTCGATGAGTGTCGGATGCATTTTTCTTTGGGCGTTTTGATGAGTGTTGAACACACATTTTACTTCGATTAATCGATGAGCGTTGGGTGTAATTTATATATTTCATACATTTTGATCAGGCATTGGGTGCCAAATTGGTATGTTGGTTGGAATTCATGTATCCATTCGAGTCCAAGTCAAGTTAATAAGGAATAGAAAATTGTGCATAAGTAAAATGATGCTTATATTGATTTGGTAATAAGGAATGATTCTATAAATGCATATTTGTGATATACGAATATCGATAGCATGTGAAAGACCATGCGGACTAGTTATACGAGCTTAAAGGGCCAATATGGAAACATGACAAATCAATAGATTCGATACAAAAATGGAATAATGATATACATATATGGTTTGAATTTAATTGAAATTGAATGTATTGTTGATTATAGTATTTTAATGAATTTTGAAGCGAACATTATCCAAATACATTTGGTATTATATTTAGCTGACACATGAATTAAATTAATTATTGAATTAATTTAATTTAATGGTTAAATATTAAACACATTATACGTACAAACTTATTGTACACAAATAGAGAACATATTTAAAATTAATATATGAATTTGATTCATATAAAATATTATTTGCATATATTTTACCGAAACTATTAATATAAACAGTTATTATAATAATTTAGGTCAAAATATAAAATCACATGGAAAGTGATATTCTTCTAAAAAAAATATAATTCTTTTTCATTATTTTCCTTTTGTTTCTCTAAAAATAAGAGAATAATCCTTTTTTTTTTCTGTTCGTGGTTGACTGGGTGGACTATGTAAAGGTTAAAACATTTTTTTTGTAGCTTGGATTGATATCGCGCAAAGGATTTCAATCAACAACGTTACACATCATTTTTCCAATTTGAAAAGGTATATTTTCAACCCTATTTCAACCCAATTCATTTCTTGTACATGGATTCGTGGTTGATGATCATTGGAAAAAATTTTCCGCTACGTCACAAGGCATACAAGCGGTCCCAACAAATTCACCATTAACATCGAATAATCACTCAAAATCACATTAAAAATGTGATTAAAATATGTTACTTTTAGCACTTATCACATGGTCGTGTGGTCTATGTGATTTAGTTTTCATTTTGCATACACGACCAGAGCTAGTTACACGGTCGTGAGCCTCCATCCAAACGGTTTTAATCCTCTCACACGGTTGTATAACACGACCATGTTCTATAGAACCACACGTCCTACACTTGTCATACGACCTGCTTACACGATTGTGTGACTCTTATTTCTTGCTTTTACCTTACTTTTTTGTTTTGTTTCGAATTAATCCCTGCTTGTTTCTGATTTAATTTTAAAGTTTTATAGGCTCCATTTAAATGTTGTTTTTGTATGTTTAGCTTGATTAATGAATGTTTATTTATTAATTCCCAAAGAAAATGAAGATATATAGTCCACGCAAATCTTGATTGATAAAATCAAAGAAGTGTACACAGCACATGTGACATGTTATGGGGAACAGAAATAGCTAGGCAGTTTTCAGTCTTTGCTCATATCAATCTCATACTCCATAAATACACAGCGGCTGTTGAAGTGGTCAGAAAATAAACATGTCTGTAAATGTTAACAGACTTGGAAACTACGTGTTTCCTCCTCTAACTGCCCTTAATTGCCAGTCTTGCGCTCCGCAGTCTATGTTATTGCAGAACAGAGAGCTAATGTCTACATTTCCCACTTTCCCATTACCATTCAACAGCTCGCCCTTTCATCTGTCTCAGCACCATGCTATTTAACTGCTAACTACTAGCCCAGGCCTGCTTTATCAGGCTCCAAATGTTCCCTCACTTTTAATTACCATTAATACTGTGAACGAAACCCAAAACTAAAAGCCATGTAAATTTTTGGTGAATGTGGATTCCTTACCCTTGAACACATGATGTTTCCCCCCCACCACCACCCAATCCCCTGGCGCATGTTAGTAGGTCCCATAGCTTACCCCAAAGATACTCTCTTCATAAATCAACCACCACATGATCCTAACCCCCCACCCCATGTTCTTATTGCCCACTTATTCTCTTCTCTCCCTTTCTTCTTCTTTTTTTTATCGCATATTCCTCATAAAGAAACCCATGAACATGTACCTTACATCTATTAATATTCATCCTGATTAGGGTTTCCAAGTACTTTCACGATTCCGAGCAAAACCCCATATATATCCATCCTCCATAATCATTTTACAATTATCACTGGATCCCTTTCTTTATAAATCCATCTTTAAAAAATTAGTATGGGGTATTATAGGGCAATATATATGCATAGTATATAATACCAGTACTGATAATAATGGATAGAAACAGTTTTATAAGTACAAAACCCTTTCTTTTCCAGTACTAGGTAAGCTTCTTAACATGTACCAAACCAGCATAGCTATAATTTAAGGTGCATAACACTTGTATATCTAATTGTCTTTTAACTGATGTATACATATACACTATATTCCTATCTTCTTTTCTCTTCCAACTAAGATATTTCATATCTTTTGCTGTTTCTGTTTCTAATTTCTAGTCTTCTTTTCTTTTCATCTCTTTCTTTTTATTACATATGGTGATAATCGAAGGCACTAAGTGGATCAAACACTGCTTTAGCGTGTTTGGAAACCATGATTTCAGAGGTAGCCCAAAGCTTTGCAGCTTCGTTGGAATTCGACCCCAGTTTGGATGTCCATGCTTCGTTGCAGTCTGCAAAGTATTTCCCACTTACATTTAGCAGTCTTGGATGCGTGGCGACGTAACACGTCGTGGCAGCTGCCTGTACCATTGACAAATGAAAGCCCATTGTCCATCAAAACCACCCACTTCAACTCTCATTAATCAAAGGCTTTAATTACTTAAGATATATTAGTTTACCTGAGGGATGGTCTTCAGGAGCTTGGAAGCCAAAAAGAAAACCAGATCTGCAGGTTAATATATATTAGATTTTAACCTGAGAGGGTTGAAAGTTGAAAACATTAAATAAAATCAAATGGCATCTTCAATATATATACCTGTTATCAAGCCTTCACGTTCCCTGGTGAGACGGGTTCTAACAATACCTGGATGAACACAGTTCACAGTCACGTTGGCATCCACTTGCTGCATTATTGAAGGGGGAAGAAAAGATCTATAAGGCCAACATTTTCGAGGAAAATATAAAAACAAAGGAAAAGAACAAAATTTCGCTTTTATGACCAAATATATAATGAAAAGGATTATTAGTATTACCTTCAGTCTCTGGGCAAGCTCCTTGGTATGCAAAACGTTAGCGAGCTTCGAGAGAGCATAAGCACGTGTCGCATCGTATTGACTGGGAACAGACAGGCAGACAAAAAACAGACACATGAATTAAAAATCGATGGGAAATGTCAAATCCAAAAGAACAGAAACCCAATCTTCTGAAACAATCATTTACTCCTATACTATGTTCGATTCTGTTACTGTTAATTTATCATTCTTCACCTTTTGCTTCTGGATATCTGGCCTATATATCGGATCATATCGCCAGAAAACCACCCATGGATGCTCGACGACACATTCACTATTCTTCCTGGAACACCTGTTTGTTTAGCCGTCTTCATCATCGTGTTTAGCAACAACTTCGTCAACAAAAAATGACCTAAAAATCACATACATGTTTAGTAAAACAAATATAGGTATAAGATACAGTTACGTTGAGTAATAATTACCAAGAAAATTAGTGGCAAATGTCATCTCGATTCCATCCTCGGAGATTGCATGTTCATGCGCAAACTTTCCGGCGTTGTTTCTGATATCAACAAAAAGAATAAGCTTAGGTTTCTAATTGAAAAAATGAAGTAGGAACTAAGGAAACTAAGAGATTAAAGAGTTTACATGAGGATATTGACTGGCAAGTTAAGAGACTCCAACTCCGACACAAAATTTCGAACAGAAGTGAGTGAACTAAGATCAAGAGCCATGACAATAACTTCTGACTCAGGAAACTCGGAAACTATCCTAGCCTTTGCTTCCTCAGCGGCTTTAAGGTTCCGAGCTGGAAGCACCAACCTCGCTCCTCGTTTGGCCAAAACTCTGGCCGTCTCGGCTCCGATCCCCGACGTCGCACCTGTTTCATTTCAACCACCCACGATCAAAACCCAAAAAGGAAAAAAAAAAAAAGGAAGTTTAGCCTCCTCAAGTACCTGTGATGATGGCTGTTATAGAGCGGAGATCAGGGCAAGTGTCGGTGACTTCCTCGGCGGTGGACTTAGAGCCGAAGCCGCTGACTCCTGTTGAGCCGATCAGGTACTTGAGAGTCTCTAGCATTTCAACTTCCTTATCTTTTTCTTTTAGATATGATAAAAATTTTGAGAGCTTAAAGTTGGGTGAAGATCAAACAAAATAACGTAAAAATCATTTAAGAAAAACAAACAGTAAAAAAGGGGTTTGTTTAGTCTTGTGGGATTTAAGGTTTACTATAGAAAGAAAAGATGATCAGAAATGAAAAAATTAGGGGAAAGGAGAAAAAAGCTAATCTGTTTCAAGGACAAAAGAGAAAGTGGGATCGGATTTTATAATGGAGCTAGCTTTGGTGGTGGAGAATCCAATTGAGAGAAAGAGAGAGGGAGAGAGAGAATGGATTATACGTTTGTCATTTGATTGATTATATTTTACGATATATTAACTAATAAATTACATTATGCATGATTAGGATTTAATGGTGGTGTTTATTTTTTAATAAAAATGATTAAATTAAATACTAGTATTAATTATGAATTTTACTGATGATTCCTATAATTGGTTGGAACTGATACGCATTGTTGGAGAATTTTAGGCATAGTTTATAGTTTATATGGTCAAAGTGGCACAACAAATGATAGAGTGCACCCTTTGGTTTAAAATTTTATTGCCATCATATGCAGTAACTACTACCCACCTGCTCTATAATCCCCACAGTCTCTACATGGCTTAGTTTTAAATTCCTCCTCGTTCAAAATTTAAAAAATTTTGGGTAAAAATATTAAGTTTGAATAAAAAATTAAGCCTATTTAAAATATGGGTTAAGCTCGAACTTAACTTGGCCCGCTTTTAATTTTATACATATTATGTAATTTTTTATATATATTATGTAATTTATAATATTACAATAATGTAAACATTAAAAAATGTTAAATATAAATTTTTAATAAATAAAAATATATAAAATTATTAAATATTAAATTAAAAATAATATAAATATGTCGATTGAGTCTTAGTTCAATTGGTATGAGCATTGTTGCCAATGCAGGAGGATGTGAGTTCGAGTAGGGATGTCACCCCCCGCACTCGTCTCCCGCAAAGAATTTTCATCCCCATCCCTGCCTCGCGGCTCGCAAGACTAAAAAATCATCCTCGCCCCACCACCCACGTGGCTCGTCTCAGACTCACTTAATCCTCGCTATACCTGCCCCGCAACCCACTTCATATAATATACTTATAAATATAAACCAATTCTTTTATGAAAAAATATGAAATATCTGTCTTCCGGACTCTCACCACATATGTGACATTATTCTAATTGTCACCATTTAAAAAATTAAAATAGGTTGTCACGACCCTTTATTTGGTAAATAAAATATAACTTCAACACAAGTTTAAAAAATTCAGGAAATAAAGTCCTTACATAATATTCAAATACAAACAATGTCTCAAATACATCGTAAGTGTCTTCAAATGCAACACAAGTGCAAAAATTCCAAAAATCAATCAATACATGTCACTCTCGTTGGTTCTGTATCACATTCATCTTCTAATTCTTCTATCAATTGTGAGCATTGTATCTCTTTAACTTCACCCGAACCTACATATGTAAGCTTCTTTATAAGTAACTTACACTTCTACTTGAGAAATAAATTCAATGTAAAAAAAAATGATATGTTACTATTTTATAAATAAATTCAAAATAAAAATATTATAAACTACCTTTAAAATCAACCCAAATCCAATTTTGAGCACACACCAAATGATCCGGGGCGAGACGGGTGGGGATGAGGCGTGTACAAGGTCATACTTACGCCTGACCACCACTCATGGTGGACCTAATTTTTGTCCCCATCCCTACCTCACCACCCGCGAAACTTGTACTCATCTCAACCCAATTGGGTACGAAGTGAGGAGGAACCCTGTGAAACCCGCTTCACTGACACCCTTAGGTTCGAGTGCTTTGAAACGCATTATCTTCTTATTTGTGGGTTGGGAAGGGGCTATAAGTAGTTCTAGACATTATGTCAAAAAAAGCATATAGAAGTTATAATGAGATTGTTCAAAAAATAATAATAATATAAATATATTTTAATTTTTTTAAAAAATAATATGGGTGGACCTAAAATGCACTTGGATTAGTTATTTACAAATATGAGTGAGCTTGAGCAAAATTTTAAAACTCATATTTTGGACTAGGCCGAGCTTGAGTAAGAATAAAATATGTTAATATCATGCCTAAATCTGACCCAAACCCAGAATAAAAAATATTAATATCATGCCTAAATCTGACCCAAACCCGGCCAAACTTAATCCATGAACATCTCTAATTAGCTCAAATGATTATTTAATAAATAAGTTACTATTTTATTAAAATTTAATTTTGTGATATTTTAATATATTTTATCTTAATATATATAAGTACGAGTTTGAAAAAAATTTGAATCGAAAAGAATACACTTTATTTTTATCATATTATTAAATTGACATTTAAAAATATTTAAAAATTAATTTAGAATTATTAATTATAATGCTATTTAAGAATTTTTAAATAATTTTATATATTGGCTCTAAAATAAAGTTATAACTTGACTAAAAGTTTTAGCATGCTCATTATTAATAAGTCAAAATAACTAATAATTAAGGTTAAAGTATTATTTTAAAATTTTTGAATTATTTTTTATTTTTTATAAGTAAACCTTTGTACTTTTGTGTTTATTAATGTAATAAAACAAAGTTAACATTTAAATAAAAGTCTAAGTATATAAATAAAAATTTATTTTATTTTTTAATTATCCATTAATTATTGTTAGATTTATATATTAATTAAAATTTAAGTTTAAATCTATAAATATCATCCAATAATAGCATCCAAGAAAAATTAAGTAGTAACAAGAAAGAAAATTATTAGCATTAATAAGAATGAAAATTTTATTAATTTTTAAAGAATTTAAATGAAATTTTTTTCATTTTGGGAGAATTGGACCTTTACCAACCTCTCACTTTGCCAATGATAAGTATTATTTGTGATTAAAGGTATTCAATTGGTTAATCAACCTGAACTATCATTAACTGAATTAATCGATCCTTTTAAACTCTTACCATTAACCGAATCGAATTTTTTTCAAAAAAATTTAATCGAACTAAACTTTTTTGATTAATTTGGTTGGTTAACCGAATTAACCAAAATTTATATGTTTTTTATTTTTGGTTAAAACAAGTATAAAATATAAAAAAAATTAACCGATCGATTTTGAACCGATTGATTTATTAAGTGGACTAATACTTATATATTATAATATTATTTATTAAGTTCGGTTAATTAACCGGTTTCGAACCGAATTAACCGTTAATCGAACTTCCAAAAAATTATTAACCGATCCCGACTGAATTAATTCGGTTAACCGATCGATTAATTGAATTCGATCGATTAACCGAATTAATTTAGTTTTACCCGAAATTTACATACCTCCATTCATGATTATATCTATACTTATAAACTCCTTAAAAAAAAAAAAAACATCATGGAGATTAAATGGTGGTAATATTTATGATGAAGATTGAATGGTGAAATTTTATGGAAGCCCTATTTTCCCACATTTGATGATTTCAATCTTCTAATCCAAATTCAATTTAGGTTGGATTAGCTGAGCATTTATAGTAAAAGAAAAGACCATACATTATTGTAAAAATATAAAATAAAGTCACAAAAGGAGAGGTTCTCATCACCTCTTTTTAAGTGCTTAATATTTCTAACATACTTTTGAATGTAAATAGTCCGCATGGACCTCTTTTATTAAGCAACAACAGTCTACTGAAAAAGTTGGTTTTGATCTTATCAAGAAGCAGATGACAATGTAAGGGAAGAAATTTTCAAAAATGTGGCCTAGACCTATTTACAGAATAAGTGAAATAAAAAAAACAATTAACTAAAAAAAAGAAAAGAACCGGTCAAGTATTGAGTGAACCGGTGGGTTTTGGGGTGGGCAAGCGTGAACCGTTAGGAATAAGGTGGTAGTGCGGCTAAGGGATGAAACGGTGGCACGAGGGCCTAGGTAAGAACGTCAAAGAGGAATCGCATTCGCACGTGAGATGAGATGGGATGAGGGTCAATTGTAGAACGGCCTCGAGCGTAGCAATTCCTCGGGATGTAGAGCTTACCATTTGGTCAATCATTTTTGCATTCCCCCATATTTCTCTCTTCATTTTCTTTTTTAATTCAATGCAATTTTGCTGTTCTTTAAATTATTCATTAGCATGTCTCTTACATTTATTTATGAGTTTTGTCACAACACTAATGATTTATGTTGTTTAAATATTTGTTTATTAAATTTTATGTGTTGGCATGATAGTTAAATTGTTTACTGTCTTAAATATAATCTGAATTCGAATCGCGTTAATCGTATTACTGTTAAATTTTAATATTTTTTATAATTCACCAAAAAAAATATTTGTTGACTAGATTTCGAATTCAAATTTAAATAATGTAATATATAAATTTTATTTTTAATTTAATTGTATACTTTTAAAAAATATATTAATTTATTTGATATTGAATAAATATAATAATTTGTATGATTATATGTTTATTTACTTCATACACAATCAATTGCATTTATCAAATTTGAAAATAATTGAATTTATTTTTTACAATAAATAAAATTAATTAAAATTAAAGTTTCATATATATATATATAAAGGCTTAAAAGGTGTAAAAAGTCTTCAAATTTTTCACTCGATTGGATATTTGAATTACTAAAAATGCATAAAAAAATCTTCAAATCTTTTCAAAAAAATTAATTAAGCCCCTATTTTTTTTGCACTTAATTAGATACTTGAACTTTCAAAATCCATCAAAAAGACTCTCAAACTTTTGCAAAAAAAAAAAACAATTAAGCTCCTGATTTTTTGCACTCAATTGAGTACTTGAACCACCCCTATTTTTTTTCAATTAAAGCCACCACGTGCCATAACCACAACATGACATGTGGCAAAAAATTATAAAAAATAAAAAACAATAAAAGTTATAGAAGTTATTAAATTTTAATGAAAAACTATAAAAATATTTAAATTTTATTAAAAATTAAAAAATAAAAAAAATTGTAAAAAATTTATAAAAATTATTGTATTAAAAGAAGCATTTTATAATTTTTATAACTTTTATTTATTTTTATTTTTTATCATATTTCGCCACATGTCATGTTTGTGATACATGATGACTTTAACTAAAAAAAAATTGAGAGTTGTTAACTTTAATGGTAAACGGTTAAAGTTAATGGTTAAATGACGTTTTTTATGCATTTTATAAAATTTTTATAATTTTTATAAAAGTTTACAATTTTTTTATATTTTTATGATTTTTATAAAAAAAAATTCTAATTTTTGATAAATTTTATATTTTTTATTAAAATTTAATATTATTTATTTATTTATAGTTTTTTATCATATGTCACGTCGTGATTGTGATACGGAGTGATTTTAACTAAAAAAAAATTAGGGGTAATTAACTTTAATGGTGAATTGTTAAAGTTAACGGTCAAAAAGTCTTTTTGATGCATTTGATAGTCTAAGTACCCAATTGAGTAAAAACAAATCAGACGCTTAATTGCTTTTTTTTTTCTTTTTTTTTTTTTAAGTTTGACAGCCTTTTTATGTATTTTGAAAGTTCAAGCTCCCAATTGAGTGCAAAAAAAATAGGGGTTTAATTGTTTTTTTTCAAAAAAGTTGAGGATCTTTTTTATGCATTTTGACAGTTTAAGTATCAAATTGAGTGCAAAAAAACAAGAATTTAATTGCTTTTTAAAAAAAAATTGAAATTTTTTTACGTCTTTAAACCTTATATAAAATCAAAATTCATGTTGTATTACATATTTAATCAAAATTTGTGTAATTTTAATATTTTATTGCTAATAGTAATGAGCTAATATTATGGAATGCGGGGTATATATTGAGCAAATCTACAATTTATTTATGGTCAAATCTACCAAGAGTCCCTACATTAATATGTAGAGTTAATTTTAGTCCTTCTACTAGAAATTGCTATCAATTATTGATAATTTAGACAAAACATACCATACCCAACTAATGACGGTAAAAAAAAAAAACGTTACCATCCTCTAAAATTCTATGTATTTTAAACTATCATGTCGTTGAAAAAAATATAGACATAACAAATTTTTTCAATACATGAAAATTTTTAGGGGATGGTTGAGTTTTTTAAAGTCGAGTCATGAGTTTAAGAAAAAGTAATTATAATTTAATTTATAATTATTAGTTAAAAAATTATATTAATTTTAAAATATAATTATTACTTGAAAAAACTGAATAAAATATAAGAAAAAAAGTGGTGATAATTAATTATAATTATAATTATTAATTAAAATTTTTTTATGTAACAAGGAAGTTGTGCTAGTTTCATTTTTTAAAAATTATGCTAATTTTATTGATATAAAATAAAGTTATTACTTGAATAAAATTTTAAACATCTTAATTATCATTTAATTAATATGAGAGTTAATTATGTTAATTATTTATTGTATATTACGGGTTGAATATGTTAAAAATGCTTTAATTATGATATAAAAAATTTTCATTATAATATTCGAATTAATAAATTAATATATTTTATTTTTTTTCAATAATTCAAATAAAAATTATTTATTTACGTTAATTATTATAATTAAAAATTAATATTTAAAAAATAATTAACGTAAATTACACCATTAATCATTAAATTATTTTAAATATAATATTAATCTAAAGTTTGTAACTTTAATTTTAATTTTTAAATTTCATGTGACAGAAAACAATATACCATTACAATTTTTTATTTCAGAGTGTTTTTTTTATCAATCCGATTTTTTAATATACAAAGAATTATTATTTATTATAAAAAAAATTATTTTATTTGATATTCTTGCCTTTTTTATTATTTGATTTTTAATAATATTTACTTTACATAATTGTACTTTTTATTTATTGTAATATTTTATCTATCAACAAATAATAATTTATATCAATTCAAATTAAATAGACATTGTTAATATTGATAAGTTAACATATCTCAAAAAAAAAATAGTATTAAAACAATGGTTCTCAAAGAAAAAATATTGAATCGTATTTGAATGATAATGGAACTGGAAAGATAAAAGAACATTTTAACCTATAACAAAGAAATATTATCATATTGATATCTTAAATATAATATTGTTATACCTCATCTGTGTAAGGATATGTGGCAAACCAGAAAGACACTCGAATAGTAAACCAGTTGGCGGCGAATCGGGAAGTCACTTACAAGTCTTACCTTCCAACACGACCATCCAAACAAATGCAAGCAATATGATACTCAAGTCTTCATGTTTTCATTGGGAACGTGGTGTCACTAGTTACGCAACATCACGCGGGCTCAACTGGTCCAAACAAATGCAAGCAATATGATACCCGAGTCTTCATGTTTTCATTGGGAACGTGGTGTCACTGGTTATGAAATATCACGTGGGCTCAACTGCTCTATACCATCAAGTCAAAATGAATGATAGGATCTATTCATATGTATTATTTTCGTCTAAAAAAATAGTTGATAATACAATTACTAATAAAATAAAAACAAAAATAAATATCATATACAATTCTATCTAATTATTCTAGTGCATATTTTTTGGGTTATTTCATATTTAATATTTAATATATGCTTCTTATCATCATCTGTTGGTTCTTGATTGAGTTTGTCATAATCTGAATTTGAATATGATTCGTTAAGATTATCAATCTCTCTTTCTTCCACGTACTCTTCGAAGTACAGATCATCTCAATTCCACATAATATTGAAGTTATGAAATATACAACATGCTAGTAAGATCTAACCTTTTTTTTTTTTTTTTTTATGTTATACTAAGGTGGTGGTGTTAATATGAAATATATTTCTAAAACAATAAATGTCTACTCAATCATAATTTAAAACCTTAAATGTCTCCAATTAAAAAATTCCAAGCTATCTTTGATGTTATTGATTGGCACCATTCTCTCAAATGGTATCATACCCGTGCAAGAAATTTTTTATTATTATTTGAATTCATAATCCAAATAATCCGTAACTTTAATTAAACTTAATTTAGAGAAACACTTATGCTAAGTTATATTTTTTATAATATGTAAAATAAGTAAAAAGTAATAAAATTTATAATAGGTAACTTTTATAACATTTATTATAAATAATATAATTTTTTTCTAATTTTTATAAATAAATTATAACTTAAAAATAATTTTGATTCTAAATTTTGTTTGTTTGTTTATTTAATTGTAGCATACCTAGCATCCAACTCAAATGGATCCTTTCATTATTAATTAATTTATTAACAAACTACTCAATCTATCAACACACCACATCTCACTCACCCACTCATGCACTCACATGTGGGATTGTGGGTTAATTTTTGGCTCTTATATGGATGAGCTTGTATAGTATTATAATAAAATTAGTTCATCTTTAATCAAAATGATAATTTAAGTAACTAAACAAAGAGACCACTTTTCAATCATGAAATTAATTACACAATATACATAGTATTAAATACAAAGAGATATGGTTTAAATGTACTCTTCATCGTCTCTACATAGAATGAAGCTGAGCTGAGCTTCTATAATAAAAGCAAAAGTGTTGATGATTTCTTAATGGCACGTTGGCTGCTTGTAATCTGTCATAGTTTGAATAAATAAAGGCTGGGGGTGCCCTAAAGATTATTAATACAGAAAAGGGAAAAGATAGCGAGGAAAACTCAGCTTTTTGGAGCACTTCATCAAGCGCCCACCACCCCCCATGGGAGGGACCTTGGTTGAGTATGACCTCATATTCCTTCTCCACAACTGCAATTTCTTTGGTACTAGAATATTCATGGCTTTTTTTATTTGATTAACTCACTATAGTTTCCCCTTGTAAGCACCAATTAGTGCCACTTGTGCTTCTTACTTCCTCATCCTGGGGGAATTAAGGGTATCAGTGAGCATGGGGTAGTTAAAGATTCATGTATATATATATATATATATGCATTGGGATTTAGGATCATATTGTGGCTGGTTTGAGTTTAATAATTTATATGTATTGGCTTTAAAGAGGGTGTCATTATATAGTATCTGATGCATGGCATCTTTGGCATGCTGTGACTTGTTTAAGCAAAAAAAAGATGTACATCAGATCAGAGATCTCAAATCTTTTTCATCTGCTAGATGATTGTGAGCCCTTCTGTTGGTGCCAAAAGAAAAAGAGTGGGGAAAGCGGGGGCAAAAGATGATCAGAGGAAACAATCATATAGTGAGAAATGGGCATTTCAAACTGTAGGCCTTCCTTATCAAGTTTAAAAAGCAGGCATGGTATGCATAGGCGTGGCCTAAATATATAGTCACATATGGTCCATTGTTTACTGTTAATTTGATGGCACGGCAGAAAAAGAAAAACCACATATGTGATTAGTGAATAATTAAGTGATTTACAGGCCAACATACCGAGTTTGAGGCAATGAAATATGTCCAAAACAAGCACATGGTTATGGGGGGGGGGGGGGGATTTGACACCCAACAATAGATCCCGCCAGGCAAAACACTGGATGCAGTACATGGAACTCTGAATCTTTGCTATTCTCAGGCTTCCATTGCATCAGCCTGCCCCCACTCTTGTCAATAATTTAATTTACATCTGCAAATTTTTATCTGTCTCTCTCCCTTCTTCTGTTTTGTTGTTTAGCCCTTTTTGGTCACCAAAGGCAAGGCTCAAGAAAGTGGAGGGGAAATTGCAAAAATCTTAAATCTTAGGAGGGAGGTTACCTATATTTTTGGGAAGGTCTTTAACTGCAACATTGCCTATGTAATAGGACTGATTATAATTTACTTTTTTTTTACTCAAAAAATGGATAAATTAGTTTCTATACATGAAATCAAAGAGTTCTATTATTAAAAATTGATCTTTGTACATTAGCATAAGATACATATGACATGTCATGTGTCACTTTTTACTTATTTCATTACACACACTAGTTTTTAACAATACAAATGAATGAAATTTTTAATTATAATTGCATTTTGTTGTAACGTACAAGGACTAATTTGTTCAATTTTTTAGTAGATAATGCAAAATACAATCTGATTCGTAATATAGAGACCTCTATAATATTTTGTTACATTTTAACAAATATAAAAAAAATTTAATACCACTTTCAACCCTTATAAAAATCCGCGTTATGCTTTAATCTTAGGGTGTCTTTACATGGACGGTACATTTACTTGCGATTAGTATAAATATAACAATGACGGTAAAATTATATACTATAATATAAAAAAATAATGATAATAAACATGAACTTCTATGTAGGTTCAACATACCATGCACAGAATTTTGTCAATGAAAAAGAGTTCGAAATTCCGTATTAGATTATTAAAATTAAATAATTATAACATGAAAAAAAAAAAAAAGACTCCCCAAGATCAAACCTCGAGCCAAAAAGCTGATTTCATTTGGACCGGTCTCATACAAATAAAAATGGATATCAAAGGTTGGATTTTGTATAAGAATCATTTTAATGCAATAAAAGCATAGTCTCATTCTGCCTCCGGTATTGTTGTTTGATGATGAGCCAACTCTGTTTGACTAATGAGGCAGCTCGGAAGTGGAACGTGTCTCATGATACTTGTTTAATTACTAATTCCCACTCACATATATTAATTGTGTGATTGAAATGAATAGTACCCATTCTTCAATGATTGTCACACTTTTTCTTTTGAATCTTGAAGGGTCCCCTCCATCACTTAAAATTAGGGGTTTGGGGTTTCTAGAACTAATTTTTATATAATTAGATTTGAATTGATGAGACTAATCATCTCTCCACCTCCATTTTTACATAATTTTAGCATTATCTTTTGTTAATGGGTATCTTAGACTTCACATTTATTATTCTTGAGAACTTCTAAAATTGCATTCCATCAAAATGTGTAAAGGAATATTAGTTAAATTTTAGAATATCAAAGAAAGATGAAGCTCCATATTCTCTCCTTCTTTCTTCTATTTCTTTTTTAAGAAAACTATGTTTGGATTAATAAATTTTCGTGTTGATGTTGGATGGAGTTCGAAGTCAAGTCAAGTTTAAGTATAATATTAATATATTTTATGTTTGTTCAAGTTTGATTTTACTTAAGATATGAGCTTAAAGTTTTGATCAAATCCTTCTATATTTGTAAATGACTGACATAAACCCATTTTAGATTCTTCCATACTAATTTTTTAAAAATTTATTATTATTTTAATTTTAAATTTTAATATATATAAACAACTGAATATTTTTTAACATTTACATTATAGTATTATATATTACTATAATTTTTTTGTGTTATAAAATTTTAAATAATATTTAAAGTCGAATCTGAACCACATTTTAAATAAATTTATTCTTCATAAAATCTTCTTAAATTTAGACAAACCTTCGTACATTATGCAATAATGTAATCCTAAAAAATGACACCTAACTTTTCTTTCAATCAATTATAACATTAGTTTAAAAATGAATGTCAAGTTAATATTAGTATGGTCCGTTTTAAGATTCAGTGTAAGCCCATTAATGTTAACTTCAAGCTATTAATTTAGTAAATAAAATTGCGTTATTTTAAAATTTCATGATTTGATGATCAGAGGTGTAATATAAATTCAAATTATGCTAATTATGTTTGTTGTTTCGAACTTTTACATTAATTTTAAAGTTTTGGTTTCATTAACTCCACTCTCTCTTTTTTCCCTTCGTGATTTGTGGACATTGAAGCTACCAAAAGATATGCTAAGAAATTTGGTTTGTTGAGATACAAAATAGTTGCATTAGAATAAAATGATGTTGGTGGTGTAGGATAATATACCTAACTGAAACGGCATGAAAACTTGGAAAGAATCCAATTGATACCTAATTGAGATCCTTTCATCACCTCTGATTTCCCAAGAAACAAACAAGATATTCTAGTGAAAAACAGCACATCTGAATTAGACTACTCTGCCCCTATCATTAGAGGATCTATCAATACCTAAACCAAAATTAAAGAAGAATCTATCCATGACCCACCACCACCACCCACTGCTTAATCCTCCCTAATGCAATGCACCCACATATGAGTTGGAGAGACTTGTGTTTATATATACCACTAATATAATAATGCAAATTAGCTAAGGTACTGTTAGGCAACTCACTCCACCGCCTTTGGAACATTATTGAGTTATTATCACCAAAGCCCTTTTCTTTCAGTTTTTATACTGCTTCAACTCAGGCGAGCATTTGTGTTCTCATCAAAAAGCCTAATTTTCTGGGGCTTTTCCTCATGTTTAGCCCGATATTGCTGACTCCTTCAACCACCACGGCAACAACCAACAAAGCGGAAGGCATTTTTTTTTCTTCTAAATTTTAAGATTAAAGATAAATTTAGAGTTTAATATTTTTTAATGTTTATATGATTTTGGGGTAAATTATTTTAATTTGTTTAGTAAATTCTCTTGAAATTATTTTCTAAAACTTGTTCTTAATGAAACAAATACATCATTATTGTATTTGTTACAAATGATTATTGGTGCGTGGGGATAAATTAATTTCTTTGCGTTTTGAATTGATGATAATAGTCCACCTAGTGTTAGCAAATCAAGAGTATCAAATTCTATAAAAAATTTCTGTAACAATTCTTGATATTCTCGCACTAGCACCGTTAGTTTATACTACAATGACATTAATAGTTAGTCCAGTGGTGACACGAGGTAACCTCACGGTATGTCAATAGCAAACATAAACTAATAGAAAAAAATATCCAAGTTTTTTTCGCACGAGGAATAAATCAAAAGTGTTGCTGGAGTTTTCTTTCTTTATTTGAAATACCAACTCTCCAACCTTCAACCTTGAAAGTAAACGACAAACCACATAAGCTTCAAGTACAAGGGAGAGGTGGTTGCTGAGAGACGTCATGTACAACAAATGTATTAAATGAGTTGCAGGGTAGAGATGAAAGTTGAGACATGAGACAAGCACATGATTGATGTCTGGATTCTATATAGGTTGGTGAAAACAAAACAGTACTACTGCTTCAATCTTGACTTTTACCCAGTTCCCACTGTATTGGTGAAACACAGCATACATTACGTTTAGATGGAAAGCCGAATTAAAATCATAATGTCAGGCACACCATATGTAACCTCACATGGGCTGTGAGGTGGATGGAACTATGAGGTTTAATGGGCCAAAACAAACAACACCTTGTAGGTTGGTGGGGACTGTGAGACCTAATGGGCTAGAACCAACAACACCTAGACACCCTATTCTAGTTGTATATCGATGGGCTCCTGTTATATTAAATCCTAGTTGAATACACCTTAAAAATTCAATTAGATTATATTGCAAGTAGACTGATTGGTTTAGATTAGATAGATCTAGAGGTAGTTAACTGACATTTAAAGAGAAGACGGAGAAATTGCTACAGAGCTTCAAAACAAGAATACTCCCAAGAGGTACGAGCATCTCTAACTTCCTACCTATTATTGAACTTTGTGAGGTGATGTGAACTAAATTTCTGAATTTTGGATTAGTGATGAATTTTATTGTGATTGGAGTTGACTAGTCAGAGAATTCAAACTACAGATTCCTCCACTCAACTTGGTTTCTTAGATTGCGAACTTAATTTCACTTTCGTCAATTCATAATCAATGGTGTAAATACAGATGTCTTAGAAATTAGTTGTGCCTAGTAAAACTCTTTTAAAAGTCAAATTTTGCGTTCAATTCTCTGGGAACACACGTTCCGCACAACCTTGGCCGTTTACCACCCTTAAGCTCACAATCAGTCCAGTTACAAGCGAATTGATAGGGAGGGATCCATATACTCTCAACAAGTTTGCTTCAAATGTGGAATTCCTCTTACCCCTAAAGTCGAAAAACATGACCACCTTGATTCTTTTCCCCTTTTTTTTTTTTTTTTTTAAAGTTTAGAAGACAACAGCATCAACCGTTCAACTTGCTTTGATCGACGGTTCGATATCATGTTAGAATCTAATTCTTCCCTAAGGGATATTTACAAAGCAGCTGAACATAGTGGAGAGTGTGAGAAAGAAGGTGGATATGCCATGCCCCTCAGAGTGAGTTTAGTTCCACAGTGAAGGATTCAGAAATTGGAACGACTTGCAGCATTTCATACTCATCACCGGAGCCAGATTCTCTTTTACCAACAACAAAACAAGAACCATAAACACCCACAAACTCAGAGACAAGGGTAATCCCTAGTCGCCGGCTCCTACTTGTGATTAGGGTTTCAATTCTGTTTTTATAAAAGGACAGAGGATGGGGGGATGGAGCATTTAGGGTTTCCTCCGTAGGGCGGGCCCACAAGGCCCAATTACCTTGAAATTTGTATAATGAGGGCAGCCTCACATACATTACTGGTATTATTCTCCAATACAAATTAGATTTCTTACAACGTAACAACCCACATCCGTAGAAGACTCGAGAAAGAGGACCCATTCCCCACTCCTAATATAACTATCACAAAGGAAAATTGCAGGAATTGGATATTTTGTTTTATTGCATAAATAGAGATGATCTATTTATGTACTATAGCTATTATATTATCAAGGGTTCCAGCATATTTTGAAAATTGCATTCTGCTATTTACTTGAATTCATGAGCAAGAAGAGGCCATTCATAAAATCTAATAACAGCTGAGATGAGAGGAGAGTAGATAAAGTAATCGCTGTTCAAACTATTCAATTATTTATATGGTCCATTTTGGCAGTAAATCCTGGGAAAAGTGAAGTATCCTGCTTAGATGAAGCGACAAATAATCCAAAAGTCCGGATGATAGACCAATATTTACGTAGCTAAGTGCCAAAAACCCCGCTCCTTGCTTCAAAGCAAAAGCAGTCAAGTCCTGACGTCTTTGCAGCTCCAAATTTTAATGACAAGGAAATAAAGTTTGTTAGTAACTGCTGTAGAAGAGAGAAGTGATTTTATATAAATGTCTTAAACTGGGGATAAGGTGTCACAGCATAAGCAAAAACCAGGACAAAGTTGATGGAAACGTCTCCACAAAAGCATGCCAAAGTTAAGGTACCTAAGAGTAAGACTTTGAAGGGAAAGAGAGCAAGGTTGTATATCATTCGCCGTTGCATATTCATGCTGCTTTGTTGGAAGGATCAGGGAGACAAAAATCATGGGTAATCTCAGACATTCATGCTATATATAATGTTATTTTAGACATTCAGATTACAACAAAACTATGCAATATTTGTATTAGAACCAGATAGCATGGGCTAAAATACACTAGTTCATTTGCTAGAAATGCTAAAGAAGTCAACAGAAAATACAGTCTCTCTTTTTCCATTTTCTCCTTTTTCTTACTAAGCAAAAAATAATTGGCTTTTTTCTTTTGCCAAGCATAGTTATTAGTTACCTGCATCCTTCTAATCTTCTTAGGTTTATTTTGCTTAGAAAGTAAATAAGAGTCTGAATTAGAAACCAATACTAGGCCACTGCGATAGCAACATGCGTATTTCTTCAGTAAACATCCAAGCTCAGAATACACATGTGCATTCAAATAGAAGAAAATGACCTAGGAATAAATACCTAACAGCAAATATAATCATATAACAGCTTAATGTTGACATATCGTTAAAGCTATAACTTTCCCTGGGGCTACTAACAGGCCAATGCATTGTACAAGGGCATGAAAATATAAAGCTCTATTGTGAACCATGACAGAATTTGAAATGAGCTTAGTGACAGACAATTCTAAGGGCCACTAGGCACCTAATTTACAGGAACATATTGCTCCATTTGAAGATAGGAAGGACTTCTGGCTAACTGCCTAATTAGACACTTGATCATCATTTCTCAAGCTCCTTTCCATTAGTCAGAAGCCAATGGAAAGGAAAG
Organism: Kokia cookei; assembly: GCA_039519145.1. Lineage (NCBI taxonomy): Eukaryota > Viridiplantae > Streptophyta > Magnoliopsida > Malvales > Malvaceae > Kokia > Kokia cookei. Next base: position 29,131,706 of record CM076905.1, read on the forward strand.
GAGAAACCTCTGTAGTTAAAATCGTAGTTCTATGTCTGAGAAGCCCTAGATCCATATGCTTGCTTACAAAGGCCCTAAATCAACTTTTATTTTCTCCTATCAAAGACCAAAAGCTGAAGCCTACCACTCCCAAATTAAGCAACTGAGATCGTATACTAACCAACATGGTGAATCCAGGAGCTGCACCTTTTGGCAAGCAAAGAAAAGGCATGGGTAGTCAATCCAAGTCTGCAACCGGATCTTAATGAAACACCCTAAAAAGAAAATGTGAACTCTCTCCTTTATGAAAAATGCACATAGTTTTGAAAGATTCTGAAGAACTGATGAAACCAATCTCCATCGATCATCTTAATATGAACTCATTGCATAGCTTCAAAAGATTACATTTCAATATTTAAAACACACACACAGTAACTCCTTTAACTGATAAGGAAAAGACAGCTCCATAACGAAAACTAGGAATCAAATTCAAGCTCCATATTGTTCGATCGAGGGTTTTGACTTGTGACTTTTGAGAAAACACAGCACCAACAGACTTAGATGATTGGATATCCAAAAAAAAGGCCTTTATTACAAAAGAATACCCTTTTCAATCAGAAGGACCAACAAATATAGAACATTTAAAGTTTCCTTATTACTTTTTTTTTTTTTGGTTCTGTATACAAAGACCCTAAATCAAGAGAAAGCGAGAGAGAATGAGGTGGCAAGTACCGAGAGAGATATTTAGGAGTAGGTGAGAGGGCGGTCCTTGGCCTCGTCGGGATTTTCGTCATCGTCAGGGTCGTTGGTGGAGAGGTTAACGCAGGAGAAGCGCTCGAGAGAGGAAAAAAAGGCGGAGACCACACTGGCGCTGACCCAGGTTGCCAACTCTCCCAACTTCTCACGAGAGATCAAGCTGGGGGAATTGTTGCCCTCGCTGTTATCCATCCTTATTCTACTTCTTGTTCTGAACCGAGATTTGAAGCCTGCCCAAGGAGGATCCTCACTTTATCTCTTGTCAGTTAAAGAGGCAAAGCGGCCAAGGGCCATTCTAGAAGCCTTCTAAAATAATATAGAATATATAAAAATTAAAACTCAATCAAAGTGGTATATCTAGTATAGTGGTATCATAGTATTCCATCTCAGTGCTGACCAGTGTTCGATTCCCCGGATGCACAATTATCATAATTTATACATTCATAACGTACAATTTGGCTTACCTTCTAATCTTACTTTTTTAGAAAAAAGTAGTCGGAAACATGGTTGGGAAAATTATCGCAAGTTTGCGAGGCTGCATTGAACGTTTAAATTCAATGTTTCAAGTCCATCTTCAACTAGCTTGACCATGACTTAGATTTGATATTTTAATTTACTCTATTTAACCGAATTACTATTAATCAATTTTTTTAATTTGCTAACTGTATCAAAAATTTTTCAAAAACATTAACTGAAAAAAAAAATATAAACCATATAAAAAAATAAAATAAATTGATAATATTTATTTGATTGAATTATTCAAATTAACTAAATTAATAATAATCTAATACATATAATATATAAATTTTTTATTAAATTCGATTAACTTGTTTATTTATTCAATTTCAAATTCATTAATCAAAATTTCAAAAAATCTTTAACCAATCTCCTATAAGATTAGATCGATTAACCAACCAATTATTATATCGATTCAATCAATTAATTCGATTTTAATCAAAATTTGAACAACTCTATTCACATGCCTTCACTTGCATTTCTTGTCAGTCTATGAAATCCAATTGGAAATAATAAAAAAAACCGGTCTTTGAAGCTCGTATTTTTAAGTATTAGCAGCAAATATTAAATATATATTTACATAAAAACTGTTTAGTATTTGGATTGATAGCCAAGCCCAAAAAAATTGCGGTGATGTAGGTGTAGACCTCATAGCGCAAGGATGAAGATTCAAGTAATCTCATGAGAATCAATAACAAAAGCAAACAAATAAGCTTTATCCTTCAGATTGAGAAAGAGACAATCATAGTTTTACATTTTTTTTTTTTACTTCAAATTCCATACCCAGAAATCCCTCTTATTGCATTTGAACAAAAAACAAACTTTTTTCCCCCAAAAAGAAAGAACGAATTTGCTCTAAACCTCGAAGTACCTTCATGTAGAAAATTTGATATCGGATAACAGTTTTAGGAAGAGGACTGGAGGAGCTTCTTGTAGTCATGGAAAGTTCCATGGAAAGGGTTCACCCTCCCCTCAGATACCACCCACAGTTCTTCTACACTTCCAGATATCAGATGTTCATCATGACTAACCTGCAGGAGCCATCACACACAATTCCATCTCAGAATTTCGAAATAGGACCAAAATAATCTTAATATTTATTTATTGTGCTAACTAAAATGACAAAGACAACACGACTTATACCATCAGAATCCCTCCTTGGAACAAGACAAGGCCTTGAATTAGTGCCTCCACAGCATCCAAATCCTAATTTCAGTGTCACAGTCAATGGTTATAAAACTTTCCATGCAAATCCTGGAATTATTGAAGACTTAACCATGTCTTAATATCAAGAAATATGGGGAAAAAAAATTACGACTTACAAGATGATTGGATGGCTCATCAAGCAATATTATGTGTGGTTTCTTGAAAGTTATCTTTGCAAAAGCAACTCTGCTTTTTTGACCACCTAGCATTGGCAATCAAAGCAATTAGAAACATGTCTGGGCATATGTAAATGCACAAGTATATAGAATAAATCAAAATCCCAGCCAACAGCCTTGTGATGTACTGTAGAAAGTACTGGACTTTTGGTCCCATTGATCAGGACTCACTCGTTTGTAGCCTCAAATACCAAAAAGAAAAAAAGACAATTCAAAAAAAAACTCTTTTATAACATCAAGAAACAACATTCTGCTGTTTTTCATAGTAGGCCCTCAATTAGCCAGTATCAAAACCTTTTTAGATCCAAAGTTCAGTCTCATTACCGATTTATAGAAACAAACTTCAAATTATCCTAACATGATAAGAAAGTAAACATACCAGACAAAGTATACATTGGCTGCAGTGCAAGATTTCCAGTCACACCAAAAGAACCCAAGTGTCCACGAAGTTTTTGTTCAGGCACTCCCTGCAAGACAGAAACATCAAACAAGGCATTCAACCACATCCAGTCACTTAAAGCCCTGTAGATGGTTCTCACACCACAGGTAAGGACTCAGAAGAACACAAACTTACCGGATAGCAGCGCATCATGTATAGCAGGGGATTTGAGGACAGGTCTAGCCCATCAACATGGTGTTGACTGAACACAGCAATGCGAACCTGTTTGATATAATAATGTCAGTTTCCTTGAGCATAACATGTCAAGACCAAGCTTTCACCAATGCGACAGTTGATGTAGTAATGTCAGTCTCCTTCAATCAAACATATATATAACCACTAGTGGTTTTTGTTAAGCTGACCAGTTTGCTATCATTCCGTATGTCACATAATGTCAGCCCCGTTTAAAATGCAAAAATATAACACTGTACTTTGTGCATAACTGGTACTTAATCCAATTTTGAATATCCAAATCCCCTTATAAGTAATGTCATTTTTTGCCAACAACGCAAAGGAGCAATGATTAAGCCCCTTGTTTGGCACCCCAATGACCAACATTCAAACCCTATTGACATAACCCCCCTCCCCTAATTTGTAATGTACCAAAAAAAGTCACTTTTTTATAGTATAATATTTCATTAGTGCTATTTCTCTTTTTTTCAAACTTTTTAAACTTGAGAACCTTGGAGATTGGTATTATTGGAGAATTTTGAATTTTCTATTTGAGAAACCAAAAAGTGTTAAACAGCATAACAGTTCCTAAAAAGCATCCATAGTCAAGCACAAGACTCAATCAAAGGGTGAAAGGAGTAATTTATGATACAGTACATAATCCGAATGTGGAATAAATAATTAATGGATTCTCTTAGCAATGAACAACCATTTTAGGGCAATCTGAAACTTAAAGATAGACAAATATTATGGGAAGGAGTCTAAAACTGACTATGATGCAGATGAATAAGGTGAGAGCCTAGTAATGTATTTGGTACAGGAAAAATCTCAAAATGTTGAAACCTATAAGAAATTGTTGTGAGTGGTTAGTTCTGAAAATGAAGAATTAAGAGAATGGGCCATAAGAAAGCCTATAGATAAAGCACACTACCAATTTCCATTACTTGAAGCAGTATGGTCTCAGATATTATAAAAGAAGAAATTATTTAAGTGACGATGAATAAGGAGAAGGAATTAAGTATTTATAGTCAAAGTATAGAAGTAGGTCTATGACGGAGAGACCCTGGAAACAGGACAATAACAAGTTAAATCCAACTCCAGAAGACTAAAATGTCATATAATAGAGAAGGAAAAAGTTCACGCATATTGCAAGACAAAATAAGCAACATTATTAGAATTTGATTCATTAATAGTAAGTGAACTGAGAAAGAATATTTAACATACAGAAAATCAATTATAGGAAAATGGAAAATGTAAGCTACCTTAGCCGAACGAAAAACTGTCCCAGAGATTGGTTGTAGTTCCCCAGCAATTAGTTTAAGTATTGTTGACTTTCCAATCCCATTTGGACCAACCACTGCAAAATAATGCACAAGCATAATGGTGGAAATAGGGGTTAAAAATGAACCACATAAATGGCACATATCCAAATCTTGACAGTAAAGGGCATTAATTGCTTGAATATCCAATGATTCCTTAAAAATGAGCATTTAGAGACACCATAAATTGGAATCAAATCTTCATCTAGTTTTTCCTATAAGTAAATTACACATGGTACAAGCATTTTTTTTATTTATGCAAACACTTAAAGAGACCTCTTTTCTTTCTTTTTCTTTTTCCTTTGAGGTAAGTGTGCCGTTTAAGGAGTAGGAAAAAGAGAGAGGAACATGGATGAGGTTCCACAGTCGAAAAGTTTAAATGAAATAAAAAAAAACACTCAAGGAGCAATTATCCTTACTTGCTATGCGGCTGTCTAGATCTATACCAAAATTGAGATTCTTAAACAATAGAGGGCCCCCAGGATAGCCAAATGATGCATCACTGCAAACATTGCAACAAACATCAATACTGACCAATAAGCTGCCAATCCTAAACACTTCAAGAAGTCAACTTGATAAAAGTCAAAATAATTATACACAGATGTCAGAACCTGAGCCACAAAGTAAGACAAGTCAAATGTAATGTACCGAATAAACATTTGGCACTTGATGTTTAAGGACTGACATAATTATTCAAAATTCTTCTAAAGAACTGAAAACAAACCTGAAACTTATGATAGGAGGCCCTGGTCTATCATCTGGTGTTGGGAACTCAAATTTGTAACTGCATAACAAAATGGCCAACTCAGTTATAAATAAATAAACCCCAATGGAATCTAAAAGCCAACTCAAGGGTCATAAAATTGATAAGACTAAAGCACTGAAGGAGATATACTCGGGGTCATTAACAATTTCATCTACATGCTCCATCCGCTCCAATGCCTATAGAAGTAAGGGAACCAATCAGCTCGGGCATATACAGAGAGAATTGGACCAATATAAGTATAACTACATAAAATTATCCCAAATTATATATAAAACTGACCTTGATTCTGGACTGAACAAGCGATGCTCTTTTTGCATTATACCTAAATTTATCAATAAAGGCCTGCAGAAAAAACATTTTAAAAAAATCAACAAGATTTATATGCCAAACACGATGTAATACTATAATTCATGAAAAACAAAAAGAAATATATCAGTAAAAGCATCTATTATTTTAACAACAGAAAAAATCATCAGAAAAAATAATTTGAGGGGTTTACTGGAATCCATGAATGAAATGTCATTAATATGCCAAATTACTAGGACAGATTTATAAATAACCCAGGCCTTCTCTGGCATGAAACAGAATAGAAGCAGACTTGCCATTTTTACTATGGTTGATATGATGGTATTAAAGGGGGAGGGAGGGGGTGAGAGAAGAACTAGTCATAGATTGAAATATGCTCTAAATGACTAACTTAACTACCAACATGTTGTATAAAAAACATCAATTAACAAAAGAATAGTATTGATGTAATTTTTTTGAGATGACCATACACAAGAAAATGCAGCAGCAATTAGTATTGTTTAAGCTCAGTTCAACGGAGAATACCTGCATGTGGGATCTTGCTCGGTCATTTGCCTCAACAGCTTTCTGTTGATTCTTGATCTGTTCCTGTCTCGTCTTCTCAAAGGCATCATAATTTCCTTTGTAGGCTGTCAATTTTTGTCCTTGTAGATGAATAATGTCAGTAACCACCTGAAAATAAGAGCAACATTGTAAAGAGAAACAGAAAATTATTATGTCAATTGGTAATTGTAAAAAGGATGAACTAGAAAACAAATAGCAGAAGGGCAATACCATATTCAAGAACTCTCTAGCATGAGACACAACTATAAATGTTTTTGGCCACTTCACCAGGTAAGATTCCAGCCACAGGACAGCATGAAGATCAAGATGATTCTGAAAAAAATATAAAATTACATCCTACCAGGTTCCAGAAAAAATGCATGCCACAAAGCAATGTAAGACAAATAATTTACCGTAGGTTCATCAAGAAGCAACAAATCAGGTTCTATAAATAGTGCACGGGCTAGAGCAATTCGCATTCTCCATCCTCCAGAAAATGTTTTTGTTGGCCTCTGTTGCATTTCTGGAGAGAAACTGAGACCCTGTAAATTTTTCAGCATGAGAGATAATAATTAACACAAATGAAGTTGTCCATAATGCATCTAAATACAACGCTGTAAAAACAACCTGCATGCTATTTATTATTTAGATTACATGCTATGAGTAGTTAATGAGGACCAAGAAAGAAAGTAAACAACATTTGAGAAATTATATAACTTGAGTGGTCTGAATCCCATCCAAAGTCCCTATCACGCTTTGCCTATAGCACACTTGTTCTACAATGGAAGACCTTCTCCAGGGGTAAATTTCACTCACAATAAGACACCGATGGATTTAACAGGCTGCAAGCAGAACAGACAGAATGATTCTTTTTTTCTTTCAGGATATTTAGGATGTCACTTCAAGTAACTAGGGGACTCAGAACCCCTCCCCACAAAGGAAACCTCCCAGAGAAGCCTGATGATAGCTACTCAACCGCCTCCTCCAGCATCTGACTAGTCAAAGCATCCCAGAAACAAACACCTTTCCAAAGCCATAACTTTCTACTCTTTCCAAGTCCAAGATAAAATATCTAATTGTAGGGAGTGCGAGTGCACCCCCGACTTGGTCACCATTTAGGAGAATGGTTTCAGACAACTGACACCCATAATGAAGTCTCTCTTCTTAGCTGAATAAGTGGGATGTGGAACTTTTCATAAAATACAACCTCTAGGAGGAGAAGTCCCTACAAGTCTTTAACAGGGAGCCAAGACTCCATTCACTTCATAAGCTGTTTGATCCTTAAAAACAAATGTATTACTTTTTTCATCTAGTAGCCGTAGCTTTCCTGATCATGAGATTAGGAGGTTAGAATCATGGACTTAAATTGCGGTCATGGATGCATTTTCAGTTGCATTATGTTTTTTTACGGTTGCAGACATAACCGATATTGCCATCAGTTTCCGTATGAATATCAGCAACGATGGGGAGCCAAAGCACATAATAACAGAAGTAACATTGCATTTTGGCTTCTACTTAGCATACATAACAAGTATCAAAAAAGCAAACAACTCATTTGAGTGGGTTGAAAACCCATCCTAGGCCTTTTTCATGATTTTTCTTGTACCAGTAACTTTTCCTATCATGAGATTAGGAGGTTAGCACACATTGACCAACACATGTCTACAACCCAACTTCCTTAAATAAAATAAATTTTAAGAAAAGAAAGGTTTTACTTCCTCTGCTTCTTTTTACTTCTTAAAATCTTGACTTATTTTCTCATTTTCATTGCAATTATTTTAACTCAGATCAAGCATGCACTATTAGGTTACCAACCAAAGACAATCTTTGAGAACTTACAGCAAGAATAGAAGCTGCACGAGACTCTGCAGAATCTGCATCAATGACCTCAAGCCTTTTGTATATCTGCTCGAGTCTTTGCGAGATGGCATCTTTATCAGGCATCCCATTTAGATCTCCTCCACTCTTTCCATTTTCATCTTCAAGGTCCAATTCTTTCTAAAGAGAGACAATAAATTTATCAGAATGATCATAAGAAAAAGGACATAAATAGTGATGTGAATCAATACAAAGATACATTGTTTTCTTAGATAAAAAAAAAAAGCTAATTGCTTCAACCTGTCGTGCAAGTAAATTAGCTTCCTCTTGCATAAGCTGGGCTCTTTCGATATCAGAGTTAAGAACACACTGCAAGGCTGTTGTATCATCACCAACAACTTCTTGCTCAACATGTAGAATCTGGCAGTTTGAAGGAATTCCTTCAATAGCATGCATAGCCATGTACCTAAGGAATGTTGTCTTCCCTGTACCATTTCTTCCCACAAGACCTGCAAAGAGAATGGCATAATAGATCAGAAACAACTCGAAAGATAATGCTGAAAGAAGTCAACAAGGCATTGTCAAGGGGACAATATCCATGTCTCTTCATAAATTTCTTAAATTTCTTTCTTTCCCTATTCTTGGTACTGGAGCAACTCTATGCAAACATAGAACATAACCCACCATAATGCCTTCCAAAAGAAAGTGTAACTGAACCGTCAACAATAAGATCACGACCACCAACAGAAACATTGAAGTTCTCCATATGAATATCCCTAACAGCTGGGCCACCACTAGAGTCATGATTCACACAAACAACAGGCATTCCCTCCCTAGCTGCTTCCATCTCTGCTAGATGCATTTGGTATTGTGCCTGCACATCACATGACAGAAGAACACTAACAATTAAATAGTTTCTTAGTTGTTTCACATTACTGCACATCAGAATTGATTTGACTAGTCATACCTCTCTTTGGCGCTCTTCCTTTCTCTTCCTCCTCTCGAGCTTCATTTTATCGCGTTCAGACAGTAATGGACCATCAACTGGCTCTGGCTTTTTCTTTGGAGCAGCCTCCTCCATACCTTCATTCATCCTAAATGGCGTTGCTAGGCTCCGGACAGTTGGCTTCGGTTTAACCAACCCGTGCTTTCCGAATTTCTCAGATAGTGTAATACAAACCTGCCATGAATTCCACAAGAAATTTACCAATTGAATTCAGTTTATTTCTTTCTTTCTTCCAACCAGTATTATCCATGTATAATATGGAATTAGGAAATAAGAGAAACGATGGAAGCTATACCTTGCGGCACTCAGAAAAGTCAGAAACGCATTCGGCGGCAACTAGGAGGTCACCGATGGCCTCGAAGGCGCCATCACCGTCTTCTCCGAAGTCGAAATCTTCGTCAGCGAGGACGTTGATGATGTAATCAATGATTGGTTTATCCACATCCTCGGCTCTGCGGCCTAGCACCTCGTGCACTACGGAGCTTGCCACTTCAGTCATGGCAATTCCTGATCTCTTCTTGTCCCCTTTGTTTCGTTTAAAGAATCGATTTATACAAGGAAATGGGAAGGGAAATGAATGCCTTTCTTGATTTTTTATGTGTAACGTTTTCGGGTTTTGCTGCTAACAGAGTAGATTTTACGAGTGTCATAATGTTAGGGTTTAATCGACGGTATTTTATTTTCTTTTTCTTTTCTCACAAAAATTAAATTACACTTTTATTTTTTTTAATGACTAAATTATGAATAAATTTTCGTCACTTAACTAAAAAAATTATAATTTGTTTATCAAATTATTAAAAAGTTTTATTTTAAGTTTCTGAATTATTAAAATTGATATTATATAGTTTTTTTCATTCGTACTATTTATACTAATCGAAAGCTTTTTTTTTTTTCCATATAGTTCATTTTTTTCATTAAATAATTTTGGACGTTATGAATTTACAAACAAAAATTTAAATAGTTTTTTTTTCTGATATCTAACATTGACCTTCAGATCGACTTTGAATCTTAGGTATGTTCTTTTACTCATTAATAGATATTTATCTATCATACAAATCATTGAATCGTCGCTTGGAGCTCATTGATAAAACTTAAAAAGAAAAAAGAACCTTAATAGTACAGTGACTTAAATAAAATTTTTTGGATAATTAAATTACTTAAATAAAACTTTTGATTAGTTCAGTAACCAAATTCTAACGCTTTTTAGTTAAGTGACTAAAACAAAAACTTACCTATAATTTAATGACTAATAATATAATTTACCCCTCTGTTAATTATGAAAATAAAACAAATAGGGATAGGTTAAACTTTAAATGTTATCTATGAATCTTCAAAACTATAATAATTAAATCTTTTTTATTAACTTAGCTATGAATTTGGGTATCCGATATGTAACATATTTTTGTTTTTTGGTAAAATGAAAATCAAAGTAAACATCTAACTACACAACACTACTGAGAAGCTGTTATAATTCCAACTTGTTGAATATCATTTTCCAGCAAGTTTTGAACACACTCTGGTAACTCATCAAAATAACATTTCTCATTCAATCCATCATTTGACATCTTTGCTATGTTGTTTGCAACCTTGTTTTGCTCCATCAAAACATATCAAAATCTAAATTGTTAATCCTTCAGCATCATAGAATTGGATCGGATATGCAACATATTTAAAACATATTAATTAAATTTTAAACATGTGTGAACATAACACATGCACAATTTGGATCTAATGTATAAAAAAATAAAGGAATAAACATAGCACAAGCACAATTTGGATTTAATGTATTAAAAAATAAAAACATATGGCATATTATGTTTTTTTTCTCAATTTGACCATTATTCTTTTTTTTAAGTGATTGAAATTTTAATATTTCAAAAAAATCAAATAAGATAAATTGGGACAAAAATATTAACATAGTCATTAGCTAATTAACAATCTATTGAGATCTAGCGCTTTTAGTGTAGTGATTATGTCTATGTACTTTTAATTTTTCGATCAAATTGGTTTAATAAAACCTCATCATTATCATTAATATCTTTTGTATATTGTCTTCAATAGTTTTGCACGCAAAAGCAAAATGAATGAAAATATTGATTCACTAGTTATCTAATGTTTAACTTGTAACATCCTAAGATCAGGTTTGAAAGTTTTGGCCTTGCAAGTGAGTGTTCACCAAGATTTATACGAGCTGAGGGTTCGCAAAAGGTATCAGCAAGGGGTTTGCTAGCTCTCTATGAGGTAGGTTCGCTTATGTGTTTGCAAGTTGGTTTTCGCCAGTATGTTTGGCAAGCTAAGGGTTCGCCAGTCGAGTTGTGGACTGAGGTTCGCTAGTCAAAGATACAATAATACTCAAATTAGGAAATAAAGATATAGTGTATCTAGGAATACTTTATGTGCAAGTAATTTCCTTCCTAAGTCAAGTAGGGTATCCCTAGAATATCAAGACTCTTATGTCTATAAATATAACCCTTAATTTTGTGAAATTCTTCACCAAATATTCTGTCGTCAAAGTCTTTGTTCTTAGTTCAGTTCGTAGTAACCAAGGTAAGTCTCTGTCTTGTTAGGTGTGATTGTCTAGATTCGCTTGCATGCGTGAATTCTGAATGTTCTGTATTGTTTAAGTAATATGTGTTTTTATTGCGAACCAATTAGACCATCCATTAGCAAGGATAAAGGCAAAGCCAAACTTGTTTAAGTTTCTCCGTTCTTCGATGAGTGATCTAAGATTAATCAAATATGCTAACTATCATGTTTTACGGTATGAGTAATCGGGTTCCAATATAAGTATGTTCAATATTATGCTTTTAAACATGTTAACTATAATGTTTTCTAAAGAACTTTGTTTTTGAAACCAAGTTTTAAGATAAGTTTTCTGTAAAGCTCTATTTTAACGCTACGAGACTCTATTTTCAAAGTACGCTTTTAAAAGTATAATTTTAAGCTCAGTTTTGTGCGAGCTCCTAAGTGAGCAAATATTTTAAAGAATGATTTTAAAAATTGTGTTTTCAACCAAGCTCCCTATGCGAGCTCTCTACAATAAGATTCTGCTTCTTAACGAGCCTAGCTTTATATGTGAGCTTTCTATGAGATGTCTTTGTGTATGCTCCTTTGCGAGCCATGTTGGATATATTAGTATACCAAAAGATTGTGAGTACTCACCCATAAACTTCTTAGTTAAGCTTTTTTGTAATTTTGGGCGTTGAGGCCTTGGGACATGTAGAATGATAAGGGAATGTCGAGCATGCTCCATTCACTAGGATAGTTTGGTGTATAGGAGAGTGTATTGCCTCGCACTACACTTTAGGATATGTTTTTGGACTCTTTGAGTCATTCTGAGGCGTTATAAAGAGATCCACATATCCAACAAGATAAAGTTTCTATTAAACGAACACGTCTTGCAACCTAAGACATACTCTATTCGTGTTTTTTGATAAGTTTGTGCGAACGGATCTTGTGACCTAAGGTTGTAACCCCTTTTACTCAGCCTAAGAGATATGACCGAATCCAGAAGGTCACTGTTGTACTTATACCCTCACGCAAACCAATAATTCATAATCATTCACATTCAAAACACAATATATATATTGTTTATAATCAAAACTAAATAAATAATAACTTCCAAAATAAATACCAAAATTCTTAAATTTAAAACAACTTCAATCCTAATAAAATAATAATCAACAAAATATACTGAAATCCCCAAAAATATCTTACATATATAATAATAAAATAATAGAATAAAATAAGGAAACTATAAATATGTCTCCTGGTACCAAGTCACCTATGTCTCGAGTATCTCTAAAGGAAACTATAGCAAAATGAGCTAAAAAACCTAGTGTGTCTCTAAAGTACATATATTCTATTACACTATCACAAAATGATCATAGCATGTAAATTAACCACAAAACATGTTACACCCACAAGCAAAATGCAATGCACCCATACTCCAGCACACCAACACAGTGAAGAGGTTCTCAGAACCTCTTCCCAACCAATCGTCACTAATCGCAGTGTGGTTTTATTATCAGTCGTTTGAAGGGTTGATAACCACGTCTTCCACCTTACAAACCCAACCCATGAGCACACAATGTATGATCATATGTATATCTCAGTATTAATCTCAAACTCAATCTCAATCTCATGAAACTACTCATATATATGTATATCGGAGTTAACCTTATCTCATTCCCAATATATCTCAAGTTGATCACATTTCCATAATTATGCATGACAATATCAGCATGCTTAGCACAATTCAAACTCAGTCATACCATTTACGACACAATATCAATTACCACATTAACATCATAATACAATGTCATCATACAATATCACATCAGAAGTCATCATATTGTAAATCATTACGTGCAATAGAATAAGTCACAATTTGAAGCACACCTTTAGAAACTAAAGCTCTAATGACGAGGAGGTCGTCCACCACGCACTGGTCGAGTACCTGGTCTAACGGGATTAGATTCTACAAACACAAACTTAATATTAACATTATTCCTATGCACTAACTAAACACAAAATTAAAACGAAATAAATCACGTGTAACTCTCGAAACTGGTGCAAGAGCAGGTTGCACAGGTGGAGGAGGAGGTAACTCTTCAGTCTCAGAGTCGTGATCACCTAAACACAATTATCCCACATTATATTCTCAAATTAACCTCTTAATAACACTAAGCATAAAAAATAAGAATACAATAGTAAAAACGAGGCTTTCGAGTTCGAATTTGACGAAACGGACAGTGAAAACAAACTCAGAATGTTGAAAAATGGTAGGGTAGGGTTTCTTAAAAAAAGTCAGCAGGTCAACGGAAAAGTCAACGACCAACGGTTAACAGTCAAGTCAACGGTCAACGATCATGTGACAACCCTATCCCGACATAACAACGAAACTCGAGTATTTGAATAAAACTTTATTACATAAATCCTTCTTAGATAGCAATAAATAACATTTCAATCTTTCGTTAGCATATAACTGATTATTAAGAGTAAAAAAATAATAATTGGGCAAACATATGTTGGAAATACAAGATCATCACACAATTTATTGTGAGAAAAGAGGGTTTTACCGATACATGAATTAGCAAGTATCGGTAGACACATGATAATTAAACAGGTAAAAACACAACAATGAACTATCAGAACTTTAAAAGTTCTACCGATTCAAAAGGTCTAGATCTACTGATACCTAAACAAGCTTTTACTGATACCTCAAACCTTAGTGAGCAAATCTACTTAGCCTAGATATTTCTACCGATACTTAAATTAGTTCTACCGGTACTAAAATTGATAGTGAGCAAAGTTAACAAAAACTGACATTTTCTACCGATACTTAGATTAGTCTACCGATACTACTCATATAGTTCTACCTGTAGTCTAAGTCCCTACTACCGAAACCAAATAAGTCAGTAGCTAAAGTTTCCAGACCCCTGCACTTCTACTGATAATATAACTCAAGTACTGAAACAACCCAAACTGCTTCTTGAAATTCAACTCATTCTTTTACACAAGACTCATATCTACTTATAACTCAATATAAGCTTTCTATCTAAACTTTAAACAATTACATTTGTGCATGCATAAATCCATAAATATCAATCTTGGCAACCAGAACACAAGCAAAATGTTAAAGGCATACTATATTTATTATAATCATTCATCACACGAAACTCACAACCCAAAATCACTACAAATAAGTACTTCAACAGTTACCTAAGCTAAAGTCTTAACACAAGCTACCCATTAACAAAATAACCACCAAAACAGCCTATATACCCCAAAACAAGTTACTCAAAAGTTTACCGAGGATGAAGATGATAGTGTGCACTCTTGACTGGATCCAATCGATGCCAAAATTCCTCGAGACCTACAATCATGAAAATCAAACGTGGTAAGTCATTTAGAACTTAGTAAGTTCGAAATACAAGTGGTAAAGTAATTAAGGTAAACTAACGGCTATAATTCAAGAGTCAAATACTCGTTCTTGGATTACCAGCACAGAGCTTGTTAGGCACATAGCCTGAATACACCGGCATGAAGTCTACTAGGCACATAGCCTGAAAACATCGGCACGAAGCCTACTAGGCACATAGCCTGAATACATTGGCACAAAGCCTACTAGGTACACAATGTAACAACTCACTTTTCAGTGGTATCAAAAATAGTGATTTTGATATCACAAACCCGACAAGAAAATTTTTATAATGAGTGATTAAATTAAATAAGTCAATATTAATTTTATATGGAATTTTGAATTGAGGAATTTTAATTATTGAATTAAAAGTTAGTATAAGTGGTTTGGTTCAAAAGTCAAATGGTTTTAGAAAATGAGGTATCCGGACCTCGTTTCTTAAATTAAGGGTCGTAAATATTTTTATTAAATATTTACATAGTCTTATTATATGTGAATTGAAGTTTGGTTGAGTAATTTTGATGATTAATTGCTTAATTAAGGAAAAAGGAGTAAATTGTAAAAGAGATAAAAATTAATTGTTATATATTAAAAAATAGTAAAGGGACCAAAATGGTAATTAAACCATGGTAAAAAATTCCAAGTGTTGGTGACATGGATTAAAAAATAGTAAAGGGACCAAAATGGTAATTAAACCATGGTAAAAAATTCCAAGCGTTGGTGACATGATTACCATCCACTAACTTTTGGATTATTTATTCATTTAGTCCTAATTAGTTTCGGACTAAATTGAAAATAAGTTTGTTTAATCTAAATTTAATATAATTGGAGGACTAATTATGAAATTCGACCCTCTTTAAATGGCCTAATAATATAAATGATGTGAAACTCTTTAGATTTTGGTAAATTGCAATTAAATCCTAATAAAATGGGGATTTACTAATTAGTTTATCTTTAGTATGATAGGGAATAGTGATTTTGAGGTCACGACTTCGATATGTCAGATCATAAATATTAATTATTTAATATTTATGAGGTCATTAGTATTGTATTAAAATTTGGTTATGTAATTTAATCATTTAGATAGTTAATTAAACGAAAAGGATTAAATCGTAAAAGGTGCAAAATTGAATTTTTTCTAATTAAAAGTATGAGGTATCAATTGGAGGTTTAGTTAAGACACCTAATTGGTAGTTAAACCATCTATAAGGTATGTGGATGGTTTTGACTTCTTATATGGCTAAATTTCATGTAATTTAAAAGGGGCAAATAGGTAATTTTGCAAGTTAAGGAATTAAATTAAAACAAAAGTTAAATTTCATCATTCTTCTTTCCTTCTTCTTCAACAAGCCGAATAGCCATTTTTGGGAAGGAAAAAGCTTTGGTTAATTAGGGTTCATCAAATAGGTAAGTAAACCTTGCCCATTTTTAGTGATTTTTATGTTTTTCAGTTTGTATTAGCTTGATCTAGCTAACCTGGGTACTAATTTGTAAAAATGTTAAACATGTTGGTTTATGTCATTGATGAGTTTAATGTGTTTTTGAAGTTTAGTGATAAAATATTAAGCTTGGTTGTTAAATATGACGATTTTGTAAAGTAATTTTTAGTAATTTTCATGTTAAAGGACTAAAATATAAAAGTAGTAAAAGTACAAGTACTTGTTGTTAAATAAAACAAATATGGGAAGTATTGAATTTTTATAAATTCGGATGAACTTGTTTTTAAGGAAAAATGGTTAATTTGCAAGTTTTGAGCTAAAAGACTAAATTGAATAAAAGTGAAAAGTTAAGGGTAATTTTGTAAAAATACCAAAAAAGCTTATTTGCATAAAATGATTAAAAATTAATTTTTATTTAAATAATTGAATGAAATTACTGAAATAGATCAAGATAGTGTCTCGATCGTGGAAAAAGTAAAATTACAGATTTGCCCTTGGTGTTCACTTTAACTGCAATTTTGTCCGATAAGTTCATAATGTTAAATTCTTATTAATAACTGCTTATAACTATCTTTCTAATGATTGTTAGAAATGAGAAACGACGATTGAAAACGTGAAAGATAGAAACAACGAGATGAGGATTTCCTCGCCTTGTGCCAAAGATAGAAAATGGTTCGATGGCTGAGATCCTGCATTTGTTGCGGATCCTCTACAGCATCTTGAGTTATCGTAAGCTTAATAGAATCCAAGAATGGTTTACAGGCCCTACGATGACTGAGATTTATGCTTGTTTGCATATTCTCGTCAGGTTAGTGTGAGCAGCATTGTAGGGAACAGATATACCGTATCGATGGCTAAGACTAGCATCATATAATTGTAACAAGCATGACCTTTGGGTCAACAGGGAGTAAAATGAGCATCATGACCTTTTGGTCAACAAGGAGTAAAATGAGCATCATGACCTTTTGGTCAACAAGGAATAAAATGAGCATCATGACTTTTGGGTCAACAGGGAGTAAGCATGACCTTTGGGTCAACAAGGAGTAAATCGGATATCAATCACTGAAGTACAGTTCTGATTTGGCTTGACTGATTTACGGATTTTTTCAACACATGTTATTCGGTAAATTGATAAACCTTACGAACTTATTAAGCTATGAAAGCTTACCAGTGAATTTGTTGTTATTTTATAGATTTTATTTTGCTGCTTAAAGATCGGATCACCTTGAAGAAATCACACTATCTCAGGAGCTCGTTCGGTAGTATTTACATCACTTGGTTATACGCCATGTACTAGGATGATGTTACCTTTGAAATGCTTGATTTTGGTTCGTTAGTTTTTTGTTGAACTAAATTTGCATGCTTGCCTGATATTGTAACTAAGCAAATGTGTTTGTAATGAATTGACATGTGAATTTAAGAGTCATGTGTTGAATGATGGTAGATAAACTTGAGGACTTGTGTAATTAATTGATTTTTGCATACTTGTTTCGGTAGAACTCCTGCATGTATCGGTAAAAGTACAGGGCAGAAGAGAGGTTGTTCACTGACTTGAGTTGTATTGGTAGTTGCATAATAAGTATCGGTAGTTCTGCCCATAGGAGTATGGTAGTTTATGTACTTGTATCGGTAGAAGCTGCAAGGTAAGACATCTTAGCTGTCTGGAGTTTTTAATACCGGTAGAAGAATGATTTGTTTCAATAGAAGCTTCAATTGTATCGGTAGAAGTCTGCACTGTTTCATGAATTGTTTGTTGACTTGATAACTACTGATACTTGTCCAACAAGTAATGGTAGAAGTATCCAAAATCCATGAAAATGACCTTTTTGCCCTTGTTGAGTTATGGTTATAATTAATTGATAATTTATGACATGATATTAAAAGATGAATAGTGATAAATGGATAAAAAGACACCAAGACCCTAGCTGATAATGATTTTCGAGTTTTGGGTGTTACAGACATGAAAAATGGATGCATTGATATGTGATATGAATATTGATTCCTGATTTATTGAAATGTTGTTAATGAATGTGTAAGATTAAATGAAATTAGTATTCTGAGTTGCAAGTTGGTAAATGTATAAATTGTGATTGATTTGTTTGTAAAAAAAACTCATAAAGTTCTGTAAACCTTGAGACCTTAGACTGGAGATGGTTACGGTTTTTGGGTGTTACACATAGCCTAAATACACCAGCACAAAGCATACTAGGCACATAGCTTGAATAACCAGCACAAAGCCTACTAGGCACATAACTTGAATATTTAGATGCAATTGTACCAACCCACATAAGTTTATACATATCAACAAGTAATAACCATACATACTAAAACATATAACCCAACAATGAACAATTACAAAATGACGATAGATATTTAGCGTAGATTACTTGACTAGTTTGCCCTTCCCTCGACTATTTGTTGGAGTGTTCGGGGTTTTATCTAATGAAGAAATACTTGAGAAATTATTTTAAATTTATCACCTATGTTCATTCAATTATAAAAACAATTAAACAAATTCCAAAATTCATGGTTCATTCCACTTTACTAAATATACATATAAACCACAAATCCTTATATCAAACAAATTGAATCGTAGCTTTATAACTCAATTTTAACCAATTATTAGAAAAGCAAACAACAATATATTTATAATTTCTTTTATTCCCATAGCATCAAAATGGTATATTTATCTAAAATAACCATCCATACCTAATTTTAATCACCCAAGTCCTCCAGCTACAACTAATCCTTCCAACATGCCAATAACCTTTCTAAACAACCTATCGTTTCCCCCTTCAAACTATAACAACTCAATTTTCAATGGTATAAAAAAATAGTGATTTTGGGATCACAAATCCGATGATTCTAGTTATAAATTTATTTATTGTAAAATTTATGATGTCATAAGCATCGTATTAAAGTTTGGTTCAGAAATTTTATCGTTTAGATAGTTAATTAAATAAAAGGGACTAAATTGTAGTAGGTGCAAAAGTATAGATGATTAATTAGAAGGACCAAATGAGTAAATTAACCAAAGGATTGTTAGTGGGTGGATTAACATGATATATATTAAGTGTAAATAGGTTTAATTAAGATTAAAAGTGATTAATTAAGACTTAATGATGAAAGTCTTAAAAATTAGAAAATAAACATTTGTATATATATTATATTAAAAGAAAATTTAGTGAAAATAAAAATATTTTCACTCATCTTCTTCATCCTCACATCAAACACATAAGAGAAGCTAGGGTTTTCTTTGTCAACTTTGAGCTTTAATTTGGGTAAGCAAACCTTGATCGTTTTTAGTAATTTTTATATTTTTGAGTCCGTATTAACTTAATCTAGCTTATGCAAGGACTAATTTGTGAATTTTTCAAATGTTATGAAACTTGCCATTGTTGAAAATAATTGTTCTTGAAAGATTTTGACATATTTGAGTGTTTGATGCTTAGGTTAAATCTTTTTGTAAAGAGATTTTTGATGAAATTAAGGTTTAAGGACTAAAATGTGAAAGTGATGAAATTACATGTATTTTTGTGAAAAATAAATGTGTTAAGGGGTGGGATAAACACCCTAGAGAATTTGGCTGAGGTTGATCGTGTGAGAGAATGGTTATTTTGCATTCTTTGTGTCGAAAGGACTAGATTGAATAAAAGGAAAATATTAGGGGTAAAATCATAATTTTCAAAAAGGACTAAATTGTGTTGAATGAATCAATTATGTGATTTAATGTGAAAATTGGATGATTTGTAGATGTAGACTACGATCGTGTTTCTAATCGCGAAAAAGGGAAATTAGCGAAGTAGTCCCTGAAGTCTTTCCTCAACTGCAATCCAATCCTGTAAGTTCGTAATGTAAATCTTACTTAGTATTTCTCGTTTGTATATTGTCAATGTTTAGCAATTGGAAGTATTTGACATCGAAGAGATCAAAGAAAGGAAATGAAACAGATAGTAGGCTTTATGCCGTTGAAAAGTATCAATGCGATGGCTGGGGTACCGCATATGTTGCGAGTCCTCGACAGCTCGTGTGAGCAGCATCGTGATTTGAAAAAGAGATATGAATCCTAAATGGATTATAGGCCCTTCGATGTTTGGGACTTATGCTTTGAGCATACTCTCGACAGCTCGTGTGAGCAGCATCGTCAGGGAATAGTTTACAATACAGAAAAATATCGTACCGATGGCTGGGGTACCTCATATGTTGCGAGCCCTCGACAGCTCGTGTGAGCAGTATCGAGTACTGGTAACAGAAAGTTATAGACAGGGAAATGAAGTTATAATTCACTTAAGAACAAGGAGATTATCTTAGCTTGGTTGAGCTATAGTTGCTTATTACAAATGTTGGTAACTCCTTAAACTATTGAACTTACTAAGCTATGAAGCTTACCACAGTTGTTGTTGTTGTTTTGTAGATCGTTTTGCTGATTAAAGATTAGATCATCGTCATCTCTTCAAAGTCACACTATCGCAAAGTTTGTTGGTAGTTTTTGAATCACTCGGTCTTATGGCATGTACTAGGATGATATTATCTTATGTTTTATATTAGAAATGATAAAATCTTATTATGTTGAATGTGGTTGTGCATGAAGTGAAATTTGGAGTATAAACTTAAGATGCTATGTAAAGACTTGGAAATTATGTATGTTGTGTGATGGCCTAATGCATAATTAGAGTTGTGTATGTTTGAGTTGTTAAACTTGTGTTTTGGGCATAATTCTTGAGATTTTGCATACTTGTTCCGATAGAACTTATGCATGTATCGGTAGAAGTACAAGGTAGGAGAGAGGTTGTTCATTGACTTAGGATGTATTGGTAGTTGAATTGCAAGTTTCGGTAGTTATGTGTTTAGATGTATCGGTAGATTATATATTTGTATCGGTAGAAGATGCAGGGTTAGAACTTTAGCTCTCTGGAGTTTTTAGTATCGATAGATGCATGACTTGTATTGGTAGAACTAACACAAGTACCGGTAGAAATTTTCACAGTTTTTGGATTGTTTACTAACTTGGCTAACTACCGATACTTGTCCATCAGGTACCGGTATAAGTCTACAAAAATATTAGAAATGTCATTTTTGCCCTTGTTAAGTTGTGTTTATGGTTAAATGATGATATATATAACGTGTGAAGTAAAATTATTTAATAAATAAAGTTGAATAATATGATGTTAAAGATGAATAGTGATAAATGAACAGTAAGATATAGAAACCCTAACCGGCGACTGTTTTCGAGTTTTTGGGTGTTGCACAAACAATGGCAACAACTAACATTAGAATTCAAGCATGGTAACTTTACCAATCTTGATATTTTTTTTAAAAAATAATCACTATATTGTATAGCCCAAACTCAAAGAATCACAAATACATAAATATTAACATGCACGAACCACAATTTCACTTACATGCATGGACTTTTCTCCATAATATGACCAAGCTTTTTCCCCTTCTAAATTTCGATTCCCACATGCAAGAAAAGAAAATGAGGAAGATGATGGTCTTCTCTTTTTTTTTTCTCTTATTTTGGTTACTAAATTCTTTTATTTATTCACCAAATTAATCTTTTACTTATTAAAATCCCTATTTGTTTCTTTATTTCTTTTATTATTTTGCCAACTTAAAATTCTTTTTATATTAGTCAACTCATCCCACTAACTAATACATGTCTAGTTACTCTTTAAGTCCTCACTTACTTGTCTTCTTTAGTCATTACTAAATGTTATTTTAACACATTCCAAATATGACACCAAATTTTCTACTTTCTCGATTTAGTACCTTACACTAATGCATCATTTATCATATAAATCTATATACGAAATACCTTATATGATCTTATACCCATAAAATAATTAATAACTTCACTCACTTAAGATACTTTAGTTTCAAAACTAATATTCCCGACACCACTAAAAATAGATTATTACAGGTCAACTGTCAACGGTCAATTCGAGTTTGGTCAACGGTCGAGTCGGGTTGTTGGGACGAACCGATTGGGCTTGAATCAAAGGTTTGAATTAGGCTTGGTTTTGGAATTGGGTTGTAGGCTAAGGTTTTGGGTTTATTGTTTGGGTTAAACACTTAAGGTTTAGGCCTTAATCCACCTTGGGTCACTACTTAGCCTAACATTTCACCCTTAATAGATTGAGGAAATTAAGGTTTCCAACCCAATGATCGACAGCGCCGATGGGAGCTCGATGGACGGCATTCCTTCGATGCAAAAGTACCAAACAATGAGACCAAAACATAACCCTCAACACGATGCACAACTCACCAAGGTTCAAAACAATGAACAAACAATGAACTACGGCGGAGCTCATGGTGGGGAGAAGAACCAAATGATTAAAGGCACTATTTTTCTCTAATGACGACGAAGATGGTGGTTTTGGAGGGTAGGTTTTGATGGCGCGAACATAAGGGAAAGGATGATGAGGGCGGTGTAGCGAAAGGACAAGGGTATGACCTTGATCGGAGGGTGATCGAAAAATGCAAGCAGAGGATAAGGGAGTTTGGGAATTTCGATAGAAGTAAGGAAACAAAATGGGAGAAGAAAGGTCAAACTAAACTTAAATACCCAACAAAAATGGGCCATGTACTCGGAGGCCCCTAAGTAGTTCTAGGGTTTTTGTTTTGAGCCAGAAACTTAACACGCATTACAATTTGGTCTCAAAATTTCCAAATTGACCACAAAGTTATAACTAAAGTTCAATTCAATCCCCAATTCTATAGAATTACACATTAAGCCCTCAAATTCTAAAAGATTAACAATTTAGTCCCTCAAATTAAATTAGGGTGTTACAAAGGCAGACCTTGTTTGAGTTTTTTGGAAAATATGTGCATGCTGGTTTCGCGACTTAAGGCGAACCCAAACTTGAGTTTTTAAATGTTTTTGATAAATAAACATGCATCCAAAAACATGCATCGCGACTTAAGGTGAGCCCTACTAAGCAAGATTTGAGAAATGGCTAATGAGTTTTTGAATTATTACCAAACTTATGTTTTCTGACAGGATGTGCGAACTGGGTTCCGTAACCTCACCTACAAACCCAGCACGCAAAATGATTTCAAGACTAAGTTTCCTTTTGTTTTTGTTAGCTTGAAAGATCAACTCGAAATCACCAAGAAGGGGTGAATTGGCCTTTAAGAAAATGGTGGAAGCAATGAATGAATGAGCAATAAAAAACACAACGATTTATGTAACACCCTAGAATTTTAAGGATTAAAGTGTGGTAATTACAAAAAAAAAAATTTAAGGGCCTATTGGGTAAAAATTCGTTAATTGAGGAAGTTGGACTTGTTTGTGATGGATGTGAAAGTTTTGGGTCAACTTAGAAACCCTAGTATATTTTAAGGATCCCTATGAAATTAACCCAAGATGCTTTGGTATTTAAGCACCCTATTTATTTTCTTTGGCCATTTTGTACCTTTATTCCCTTGCCTGCCATTCTCACCTTCTTTTCTTTTTAGATTTTCTTTCTTTCTTTTATTTTCAAAAGCAAACATCCTCCGTTCAAGGTCATTTTACCGTCCGTGCTTGTCACCATCGCCACCAATCTTCTCCTCACACTCGTACGAACTAAACCCCTCAAACTTAAACCTCTTAAACCATCATCGTTGTGTGTGTTGACAAGGGGGACTTTCGGTTTTGTCTCTCCCTTTTGGCTCCATTGTTGGTTGTTTTGTAGTTGGTAAGTAGTGGGTTGTGTGTGAGACTTTATTTTGGTGTGGTTGCTTATTGAATTTGTGGTGGTCGGACGCTGGTGTGGGAGGTTACCGTCATTGGTGTCGCTTGAGGAAGAGGGGAGCAGACTTTTGTTTGTTCCTTTGGTGCATCAGCATACTTTTTTTGTTCCTTTGGTGCATCATTGTTTTGATTTGGGTCAAAAGTAATCAACCCAAATCTGTTAGGCCAAATAGGAGAATTGGTACCTAACCCATTAAGTTTTTTTGCGATCCAACCCTTTAATATCCAAACCAACCCAATAAATTTTTAAACCAAGTAACCCAAATCCCTTTAAAATCCTTAAGCCCAAACTTTGACCCAATAAACCAAACCCTTTAAAAACCAAACCAAACCCATTTGAACCAAGTCAAACCGTTGACCGGCTGTTGACTGTTGACCGTTGATCGTTGACCGTTAATCGTTGACTTTGATCGTTGACTTTAAAAAAAAAAACCTACCCTGCCATTTTTCGACGTCTTGAGTCCGATTCCGCTGTCCGTTTTGCCAAATTCTAACTCGAAAGTCTTGTTTTGTTAGTTTTATCTTAAATTGTGTACTTTAAGCTATTTAAGAGTTTTAATTTGGGGTTTATTGATATAAAATATTCATATTTAGGTGATCATGATTCTAAGGCAGACGATTTACCTCCTCCACCTGTTCAACTCGTTCCTGCATCGATTCCAAGAGCTACTCGTAAGTTGCTTTAGTTAAATTTTATGTTTAAGTGGTGGCTAGGTTTGTAATAATATTTAGTTGTATTTGTAGGATCTAATTCCGTTAGACCGGGAACTCATACAGTGCGTGGTGGACGACCTCCTCGTCGCTAGAGTTTTATTTGCTTGAGGTGTGCTTCTAACTGTATTATACCTTAATGTTTGTGATGTTGTTAAGATTTTATGATTTCATGCTGTTTGAGGTTTGTTGATATTGAGATGATTATGTGGTGATAAAAATAATTAATGGTATGATTAATTGAGCTGTATAAGTGTATGATGTTAATGTCATGCATACATATATCTATACATTGAGCAGGTGATGGATAATTTTTGTGAATATGCTATAGTGATTATGATATGTGGGATATTAATTGAGATTGAGATTGAGGAATTATATAAATATATGATAATCATGAGATCATACCATTGTGTGTTCATGGGATGGGATTGTAAGGTGGAAGAAGTGATTATCATTCCTTTTTAAGGTTGATACTAAAACCACACTGCGATTGGTGACAATTGGTTGGGAAAGGGTTCTGAGGAACCTTTTCACTATGTTGGTGTGATGGAGTATGGGTGCATTGCGTTATGCTTGTGTATGAAATATGATTTGTGGTTACCCTATTGTGATATAAATTGTTTTGTTGATTTATAAATACATTAAGTTGTATGTACTATAGAGACACACTGGGCTTTATAGCTCATACCACCACAGCTCTCTTACAGGTATTTTGAGATTAGATGATTTGGTACCCGGAGGTTTAGTTGCAAAAATTTACGTCATATTATTATTATTATTATTATTATTATTATTATTATTATTTTGTTATTATTATTTTGGTTTGGGTTGTAAATATAATTTATTTTGGAACTTTTGATATTTTATTTTTGGGAGTTTAATTAATTTATTTTATTATTAATTATAGATTTAAAATTTTCATATATGAATATTTATGTGTATTTTTGAGAACGAATGTGAATGATTTTGGATTGGCGAGTTAGGGTGTTGGTAAATTACTTAAATAATCTTCTAGATCCGGTCGTATCTTTTGGGCCGAGTATAGGGAGTTACAATTTATGTTGGTTTGGCCTCAAATGCCTACTTTATTACCTTAACTTTCCACAACTAAGGATTTTCCCAAATTCATTAATTTGATCAACCTTTAAGGACAAGGTTTAAACTTACAGTCTCCCTTAAAATCTCTACCCAAAATCTTAAGATTACAACTCCCTTAACTTATGTTTTCTGACAGGATGTGCAAACTGGGTCCCGTAACCTCACCACGAACCTAGCACGCGAAATGATTTCAAGACTAAGTTTCCTTTTGTTTTTGTTAGCTCGAAAGATCAACTCGAAATCACCAAGAGGGGGGTGAATTGGCTTTTAAGAAAATGGTGGAAGCAACGAATGAATGAGCAATAAAAAACACAACAATTTTTGATGGTTCATCCTCAATTGCCTACTTTACTACCTTAACTTTCCACTACTAAGGATTTTCTCAAATTCACTAATTTGATCAACCTTTGAGGACAAGGTTTAAACTTACAATCTCCCTTAAAATCTCTACCCAAAATCTTAAGATTGCAACTCCCTTAAGGTTTCTACCCAAACCTTAAGACTCAACCCTATCAAAGAGCAATTACAAATATCAAACTAAGAAGTAATCCTTATAAGATCAAAATGTTTGTCAATTAAGAACAAATAAACAAGAATACACTTGAGCTAAAGAATAACAATGAAAGCTCACAAGTGTGTACAAAAAAAGTATGAAATAATTAAGCACTGAGGTTATTTTGATTAATCTTTAAGCTTGATGATCTCTCTTCTTGTTGTAGGACCTTTGGAAGACCCTCTAATTCATTTCCACCCGTTGGGATTATTGGAAACATGAATAGAGCCGTTGGGGATGAAAATATCATATCATTAAATTCATCTGCAACAAAAGGTATCAATATTTTTTTTACGAGTATCAATACTATTAGCATTTAATGCTTGATTCAGTGACCGTTAAATTTAGTTTACAACGATACCAAAGGAAATTTATCGATACTAGTAAAAGGTATCGATACTTCTGTAGTTGATTGAAAACAGACTGTCAATTTGGTATTGATTTTATAATGAGTATCGATATTTTGAAAACTATCGATACTTGGCCAAAAAGTATCGATACTTTTTTGGCCTGAAGCAATATTGAATTTTAACATGATTGAGAATGTTTAACTCAATTGAAACCATTTTAACTTGATTTTATCATTTTTCAATTTTGTTCAACTTTAACTTTTATTCAAAAATACTTTAATTTGTTATATCAAAATATATTATCAAATAAAACTTGATTTAACAATCTCCCTTTTTTGATATAACAAAACATTTGGTAAATTTGTTTTTGAATAAGTTGCTCGCACTTAGTAAAAGTTATTTTCAATTACCCCTATATAAAAATAATTTTAAATTTAAGGCATAAAAATTGACATAAGATCAAATTTGACATTCATTTTACTTTGAAAACATGGTCACTAAATTTGACATAAAATCAATTAATCATAATCAATTAACCATTAAATTTACCTTTCTCTTCTCCTCTTTTTGTTATATAAAAAATAATCAAATAAAGCTTAAGAGGAAAAGAAAGTGGTTATTCCAAAGATAAATATTAAAAATGAAAAACAAGTAAACTAACATACCGAATAAACATCAAGGTGCAGTCACATAGAATTTGCATTTGTGTTGTTCACCCTGAAGTAATGCACCTTTCCCTACAAACATAGAATCAATTTTTTGTTTTTGGTACCCAATTTCTTTTGGGTCTATAAGCATTAGTTTCCAAGATTCTAGTCCCTTTAGGCATCCATTTAGAAATGATATCCTTATCTTTAATAGTAACAAGTCCTTTAGGGACCCATATACTTCAAGAATTTTTGTATTGTAAAAACTTGAGAGACTTCTATATTTATAGAAATTATTCAAACTCTTTTTCAAAAACTTTGTCAGAATGAGCTTTTTTACTTTTAAGCAATTCAAGTTATTTTTGATGATCATCATGAGCTTTAAAAAGTAAATTATGCTACTCACAATTTTTTTTTTCTCAAAATCATTTATAATAACTTACGTATCATTTATTTTACTTTCAAATTTATGCTTGACTTTGGAGAGTGAATTATTTTCATCTTTTAGTTTTGAAATAATTTTACTATATTTTGAAACCATTAATTCAAACTCCAAACCTAATTCATCATGGGCGTCTTGCAACTTATCAAAAGAATAAGAATTTGAAATAAATGAGTTAGAAGTTACCTTGGAATCATTGATGGTCATAAGGCATAGGTTGGCTACTTCTTAATTTTCATCATCGGATGAATCCTCATCACTCCAAGCAACAACATAGGCCTTGTGTTTTTGTTTGCTAGACCCTTTCTAAAAATTTTAAATTAATAAAAGTAAAATTACACTTTGATCATTCTAGAAATAATAAAAATTTGATTTAATTTTTTAAAAATAATAAAGATATAGGCTATTAAAATGGTGAAATTGCATTTTTTTCTATTGAAAAAATTACAATTTAATTTTAACCCTCTTAAAAAAAAATTTAGTTTCACCCTTGATCATGCAGTTGTCACAAATATTAAAAATCAATCAATCAACTAATTATTTAAATGGCAAAGCAATCATTTTAAATTATCAAATATCAGCCGAATATTTAACAAATCTGAATAATTGCGATTAATCCAGAAGACATGCAAATACTAAAAAGAAAAGAAAAGATTAAGAATCATTAGATCTCACAAACTTTAGAGAATCAAAATTTGATTAACCTTCTACTAGAAAACAGAGGTCAAAAACCCATAAAGGAAATAAAACACAAAATCAAAATAAAACTAAGAATGATTTCATGCCTCTCTAAACCTAATAATGTCTATTTATAGAGCAAAGATAATATAATGGAGAAAATACAAAAGTTTCATTGAATACATAAAGTAGAAATTTTTTAGGTTTTTCAATAGTTTTTACGTCAAATTTTCAAGTCATTTTTGGTGCTTTTCTAACGTTTTTAGGCTTGACTCGTGAAATAAATTTAGTTTAGATTTTTCAATTTCTTTAAATTGATATATTATGAGACCTCTGTAGCTCAAGTTGTAGCTTAAATATCAGTACTACTCTATATTAAAAATCCAAACCATAAAAATTTGCAAAAAATAAATTTAATTTTTTTTTCTTAATTATCCTCTAAATCAATAATAAATAAAATATAAATAATTTAAAAATTACGCATGTCACTATTTTTTTCTGTGAATCATGTTACTAATTTTTTAAACTAATAATAATTGTCTTGAAATAACTTTTTATAACTCACATAAATTTATAGTAAAATATGAATTAGTGTTAACTATTTTTTAAATTTTAATTATAACTAATTAGTTTTTTTTAAAAAAATTTTTTTGAAGGAATATAAATCAAATGTAAAAAATGTTTTTGAAGTGATTGAAGCAAAATAATATATATGTATAATATTTGTAAAAAATGTTTTTGAAGATTAAAAAAAAGACTAAAGTTGAATTATTGAAATACTAAATTTAAATTAATTTAACATATTGAATTTTAAGCATTTTAATTTTTAAATAAAAATATTTGAAAATATAAATCTAATTTATGTTCCCAAATCCTGCAATAGGGAATTGAAAAGAAAAATAAGAATTGCTTTGAAAAAAAAAGAAATTAAGAAAAATAAATAAATAAATGAAGCAAAGAAAAAAGGGGATCACATTGACACGCGTCAAACGACGTGTTTTCATAGACACTTTGTAATTGTACGTGTCAAACTAAAAAAATTCAAAAGTCAAAACCAAAACAGCAGTTAAACCCGTCCAAGGATCCTGGAGCCTTGGACCCGTTAACCCGAATTCAAAGTCTCTGTCTTCCTTTCTTCTTTCTTTCTTAAGAAGTCCTGTATAAAACCGAATCTGATGCGCCAAATACAAGGCCGCTAATTCTCTGTCCCATATCGAAACACCCACCTTGTATTTCCCGTTTGCCGCCCGTTCTTCTTCTGCTTCTTCTTCTTTGCAAGTGATTTTGAGTGAACTGGTTTTAGTTTTTAGGTGTTTTAATTGTTTTTAAGAGATTCCTTCAAAGATGAGACTGTTGAAAGTCGCCACCTGTAATTTAAACCAATGGGCGATGGATTTTGATTGCAATCTGAAGCACATTAAGGAATCCATAACGAGGGCAAAAGAAGTTGGTGCTGTCATCAGGCTCGGACCCGAGCTTGAAATCACTGGCTATGGCTGTGAAGATCACTTCTTGGAACTCGATACAGTCAATCACGCGTAAGTTACCTTTTTTTATTCCCCTCCCCTCCACCCCCCCCAAAAAAAAAAAGAAAAAGAAAAGAGATTCTTGGAGCTTTGCTTTGCTTTGTGATGTTATTAAAACTTGGATTACAGTCGTTTGTTGGTTATTAGAATTGAATTGTAGTGATTACTGATTACTTCTTATGGAATGCAGCGTATGCTTTCTTTCTTTTTTGCTAAATTTACTGTATAAACTGAAACAATTTGGTATTTTTATTTAGGAAGTGCCTTTTTTTTTCTGGATAATGCTTGGTTGATTGAATGACACACATTAATTGTTTGCTTCTCTGAACTGACAGTTGGGATTATTTGTTTGCAGGTGGGAGTGTTTGAAAGAAATACTTCTTGGTGATTGGACGGACGGCATATTCTGCAGCATAGGAATGCCTATCATTAAAGGATCAGAGCGTTATAATTGTCAAGTTTTGTGTTTTAACCGGAAAATCGTCATGATAAGACCAAAGATGTGGCTTGCAAATGATGGCAATTACAGGGAGCTTCGCTGGTTTACCACATGGAAGCAAAAGGACCAGCTTGTAGACTTTCAGCTCCCGCCTGAAATTTCTGAGGCCTTATCACAGACCTCAGTGCCTTTTGGTTACGGATACATTCAGTTTTTGGACACGTAAGCTTAACATTGCTGGTTCTGCTATTATTAGTTTTCCATTAAGTTTTCTGCCTTAGCACATAATGATGTCATAACCGGATATCGATCATCATAAGATCATGTCTTCTCTATGTAATGATGCAAATGTAACTTAACATGTAAATAGGTTACATTGCTCGTCATATGAAAGTTTGTCATGGGTTCTTGATGAAACACTAATATTTGATCCTCTTTGATCCCTTTTTAGAGCTGTTGCGGCAGAAATTTGTGAAGAGCTTTTTACTCCTAATCCTCCCCATACCGAGCTTGCATTAAATGGGGTTGAAGTTTTCCTGAATGCCAGTGGGAGTCACCATCAATTGAGAAAGCTAGACCTTCGACTTCGTGCTTTTATAGGTGCTACTCATACTCGTGGAGGGGTTTACATGTACAGTAACCACCAAGGCTGTGATGGTGCTCGGCTGTATTATGGTAAATAACATGCTTTATTTCCCACTTTATTTCATGGTAACTTTACTCTAGGTTCCAGCATAAATTTAACTAGCAATATGATTTAAGTAGTAACCTTGCTTTGGTTCTTCTGCACCAGCAGAAAATGTGTTGTCTTTCGTGCAAAGATATCGTTTGGTTTATTGAGCACTAATTTATTTATTTCAGATGGGTGTTGCTGTGTTGTTGTGAACGGAGAGGTTGTTGCTCAAGGCTCACAGTTCTCCTTGAAGGATGTTGAGGTTGTGGTTGCTCAAGTAGATTTAGATGCGGTATGTTATAACTTTGCACTCCATTATATTCATGTTTGTTGGTTATTAAAAAAGTATTCTTACTTGAAGCTTGAATGCTATTAATGTATTACCTTTTATTAAGGTTTTTTTGCATAAAAGAGAAGGGAAAATTGATGATCTCCTATTATGAGAATCTCTGCCACAAGAAGTCCAATAAATAAATAATATGAAGGCAATTATTGAAGACAAACTACTATTAATGCCTAATGGTCACAACAAGAAGATTCTATTTATACAAATTGGTGGCAATTTAGGGTTTGTCGCATTTTCCAATTGTTCTGCATATGAAAAATTATACTGAAATTTTTGCATTTCTTTGTTATTACAGGTTGCTAGTTTAAGAGGATCCATAAGTAGTTTTCAAGAACAAGCAAGTTGCAAAACCAAAGTCTCATCTGTAGCTGTGCCTTACAATATTTGCAAACCTTTTAACCTGAAAATGTTACTTTCCAGTCCACAGAAGGTTCGTTCTTGCTCAGAAGACTTTGTTGTGAAAATAAAAAGCTTCTCTGTATTGGTGATAGTTTATTACCTAATTGCATTATGTTATGAATTGCAGATCATGTACCATTCTCCTGAGGAAGAAATAGCATTTGGTCCTGGCTGTTGGCTATGGGACTATTTAAGAAGAAGTGGAGCTTCTGGTTTTTTGCTTCCTCTTTCTGGTGGTGCAGACAGTTCCTCTGTAGCTGCTATAGTTGGATGCATGTGCCAACTTGTTGTCAAAGGTTAATTTATGATTTCATTGTATCCTACTCCCAAGTAGCCCTGCTTCTTTTCTGCTTTTTTATAGGAGTTTTGAACTTCAATTCCTCAAGAATCTTTTCTTGTCATTAAAACCCTTACTGACGAGTCTTCTGCATCATATTTTCTGTTAATAATTAATTTTGTGCATACATACTGTGTTTCAGAAATTGCAAATGGAGATGAACAAGTTAAAGCTGATGCAATACGGATCGGGAATTACACTGATGGAAAGTTTCCAACCGACAGCAAGGAATTTGCTAAACGTATATTCTATACGGTCTACATGGGTTCTGAAAACAGGTCAGGTCACAGCATACATCCATTGCTCTTCTTTCTTCTAGCTGGTTATGAGTTTTGACTTTCTTGAGCTGACTACTGATAATACATATGGTACTAAGTATTAACACTACAGAGGGAGAACAGCATTACACTGTACAATAAAATTTCTTAATCCAGTATGAATCGTTGCTATTAACTTCTATAGTTCTAGTAAGTCCCCTTTATGGTTGCTCTTGAAGAATTTTTTGCCCCGCTATCCCAATGTTCTTTCTTCAGATTGATTTATTGTTTTTACTAGAAAGTTAAGGAGAGCCGTTCCATTGACATGTTTGCTGTCAAGAAAGTATCTTAAAAGGGGTTTTTTAAATTCTTTAGAGAATTGGATATGTAGTAATTGGTAGTAAATATCACCTAAACATCATTCTTTTTGGTTCAGTTTGATCCTTCTGTTTGAGGAAAATATTTTCTGTTTCAGATTGATTGCAGTTTTACATTCTAGAAATCTTACATTATAATTTTAAGAACGTCATTGTATTGCAGTTCTGAAGCCACAAAAACGCGGGCTAAGGTATTAGCAGATGAGATTGGTTCATGGCATCTTGATGTTTGCATAGATGGTGTTGTTTCATCTCTGCTATCCTTGTTTCAGACTGTTACTGGCAAAAGACCACATTATAAGGTTAGCTTTGCGATGACAAGTTATTTTCTAATTTCCTCCAGAGGGTCAACTGTCCCAGCAGATACCATAGCCGTTCAGTGGCATCTTAGGCAAAATGCTAATATATGCTGTCCATGAGTACCAAAATTAATAATCAGCTCTTGGAACAGTCTTTTATTTCTCTTCATGAAATATATTGTCAAAGAAAACTGTTTGGCCAATCTTTTTATATAGATGTGTGACTGAAATGATCATTTTCTGTTTTGCAGGTTGATGGGGGATCCAATGTTGAGAACTTGGGATTACAGAACATTCAAGCTCGAATTAGAATGGTGCTAGCTTTTATGTTAGCATCATTGTTGCCCTGGGTTCACAACAAAAAAGGGTTTTATCTTGTTTTAGGTAGCTCCAATGTAGATGAAGCCTTACGTGGTTACCTTACTAAGGTCTATACTTTACCTTTTTCTTCTCTTTTTCCTCATAATTAGGTATAAATAATTAATGTTTTATTCATATGATTCTATCCAATAGTTAGCTCAGCTAACAACTCTCTGCATTCTCTTGCCGGATATGCAACAAAAAAAAAAAATCTGACTGGAATTTATTTTTAATATCTTTTACAGTATGACTGCAGTGCAGCAGATATAAACCCAATCGGTAGTATTAGCAAACAGGACCTTCGGACATTTTTGCGGTGGGCTGCCAATCATCTTGGTTACTCATCCTTGGCAGAAATTGAAGCTGCTCCACCCACCGCTGAACTGGAGCCGATTCGTTCTAACTACAGCCAGGTATTGTTTGCATGGGCCTTCATCATTTTTTTTAAATTTCTTGAAGTTTTTCTTTTCTGTTTGGTTTTTTATAAAAAAATTTAATTAAAATACGGGCAATTTAATTCTTCATTCTGCATGAAACAGCTGGATGAAGTGGACATGGGGATGACATATGAGGAGCTATCAGTCTATGGGAGGCTGCGGAAAATTTTCCGGTGTGGTCCAGTATCAATGTTCAAGGTTTGATCATTGAACTCCTAACACTTATTTACTAGATTCTATCTACTAGATAGCATTCATTCAATGTTCTTTGGTCTGTGGATATCTTGATGGCCATGTATAATTCATATGGGAGGGGACCTTTTCCCTTCAGATCTTATATTTGTGGACTCAACGTCCACTTGAATACTTATACATCTCTAGAATATTATTTCAAATAATTGTGTTTACTTGAAAATGGCTTTCCGTGAGCATGGTTCGAAGTGTTAGCATGGAGTAACTGCATGAAGATAATCTAAAATCCAGTTCGAAGAAACTACAAGTTGAAACATTCATAAATCAGTTGCTTTGTTACAGATAC
Source organism: Kokia cookei (assembly GCA_039519145.1). NCBI lineage: Eukaryota > Viridiplantae > Streptophyta > Magnoliopsida > Malvales > Malvaceae > Kokia > Kokia cookei. Next base: position 29,166,277 of record CM076905.1, read on the forward strand.
TCATATTTTTGGGGTACTGTCTTATTTGTTGCAGAACCTTTGCTATAAATGGGGCGCAACATTAACTCCATCAGAGGTGGCTGATAAAGTAAAACATTTCTTCAAATACTATTCCATCAACCGGCACAAAATGACTGTATTGACACCTTCATATCATGCTGAGGTATGTAAACATTAAAAGGCATCAATAGTCTATGGTCCCGATTAAAAGCCTGGTGATCTTGGTGCATTCTTTGTTGCAGAGTTATTCGCCGGAGGATAATAGGTTCGATCTGCGTCAGTTCCTTTACAATGCAAGATGGCCATATCAGTTTCGGAAGATGGATGAACTGGTGCAAGAGATGAATGGTGACAGAGTTGCTTTGAAGGAAACAGGTGAGGATGGTGGTGGGATAGGAGTTGTAGCAGCTGCCTCAGGCAACCCCAAAGCTGGGTTTTAATCAAAACTACAGGTTTGAAGTTAGGGAGTTGAGTGGAAATAACGATTGCTTCCAATTTTTATTTATGGTGCAGTGGCACAAATTTGTTTCTAGTTGTCCAGTTATTGGTGCAGTCAGCACACCCCCAGCGTATATCTTTTTAAATTTAATTTGATGTTCACAATAATAATCAATTACTCAATAGAAAGTGGAAAATTGAAGTGTTCAAAACACAATTATGATCCGATGGGTCGGCCTCAAGTTTAGATTTTAGGGTCAGTCGATTTTCTTCCTTTGTTTTTAATTTATTAAAAATACAATTAGAGATATTCTTAAATTTTAATAAGCTTCAATCAATAATATTTTTAAACGGTTTCTTTATCAATCATATAATTAAATCTTAATCTTTTGATTTGACATCAATTTCTTTTAAAAATAATAGTTAGTCATTGTTAATTTTCTCTCTTATTAGTGTACATATATTTTAAATTAAACTCTAACCTTAATTTGCAAAATATTTTTAAATTTTTAAAATTTAATCATTTACATAAATTCCCATCTACCTTACTTTAAAAAAATATATGTAATCTTCTACCTGGATTCAAACTCTGCTTTGTGAATCATCATAGGTAAAACACCATTGTCATGTCTTCTGCAAGTGCAGTTCATGTATTCTAGCGACGACCAACTTGGATATGTGTGAGATTAGCCAATGACAATCTAATTTCTATCCTTTTATGTGTTTTAGATGTATGAAACATTGTTACTTTTATTAAAAAATATATTTTATTTTTGTTGTTAATTTTTAAACATTTAAAAAAATATTTTTAATTTCTTTTAAGGAGTTGGATTTTTAATTTGTTTAAATGCAACTTTGTTTTAATTGGTTTTAGAATGTTGAGTTCTTATTTGTTACAATTTTTTAGAATATACATTTAGATATATTCTTGAATTCAGTTAAGTTTAACCAATTATATTTTAAACTTAATTATAGTTTCTTTATCAATAATTGTCAGATTTAATTCAATATTACCCTATGTTTGGATATTAACTTTCAAAATTAACAGTTATCAAATTAAAGTCGTTATTAGTATATGCATAGAAATTAAATCAACTTTAATATCAATTGTTTTTTAGCTTTTAGAAGTTAATATTTACATCAAATTTTAACATACATTAGTTTTTCCATCTTTATTGAATCTTTAAGATATACTGTATTAGAATAATTTTTATAATTTTATCATCTAATTTTATATATTATTATCCCTTTGAATTAAACCCCCACTACATTTTAAATGCCAATATTGATTTATATTATTTCAAAATGTCAATTTAGCATACTTAAATATTAATTTCACCCCAATTATTAATAGCATTTATATTTTTAAATAAAAATTAGAGATTTAATTTTTACAAATAAATAAATTCGAAGACTAAAACTACTAGCATATTTTAATTTTAAAAAAGTGAGGTGGCCAAGAAGCGAGGACCTGATGGCTGTTAGCACACATTGAAGCATACCCAAACCCGACCTACAATTCCTCTTGTCGAGACAGCACTCGTCGGGCTTTAGTTTTTCTTTTTTTAACCACACGAGGGAAATACTAGAGAAAGACCTCAACAATTAGTTACCCAAACCAAGGTCGGTTTAGGGTTGAGAAATATCGAGGCTATAACGGTCTCTTACCACCCCTTTGTTTTAGGGTTTCCCTCTATTGTTTAAAAGCAATCCGCGTTTTATTTTCCTTCTCGATGTGGGATTCATATTTCCACTACCTTGTTTATGTGGTAAATAAACAATACTTGGTAACCCGTACACTGATATGATTAGAGCTTCTTTTTTAGCGGCGAAAGGAATGTTGTCATGGGTCCAGCAATATTGCTGATGGTAATCAGGTCAGAAGTGTAGGATGGAGTATGAGAATGGTAATGAAGGAGATGGAGATGGAGATGGAGATGGAGATGGAGATGATGGAGATGATTGGTGGGTGGAAAGAAAGATGAGTTATGGCGACTCAAGCTCAGTTGCTTCAGAAGTCTTGGGGTTGAAAACAAACTTGAATCGGAGAGGAAGTCACAACCAACAAAGAACTTGGCCAACAACAACCTTGGTATCAAAATCGGCGTGTTCCATTTAAGAACAAAAAACTGGAAAAGGACTACAATTGTTTCAAAGCTAGCTTTGATAAGCTCAAGGCTGACAGACTAACACAATATTCTTGAGAACCATAATTTGGAGGAGGAGGTAAATCTTTTCAAGCATTTGCTACTAAATTCACACCCGTGATGCTTTAATTTTATGCAGCAGACAAGCTGATTCTTAATTAAGATGATTAGGCCACCATTCCACCAGGAAAACAATCTCAACCCCTTTGCCATATCTGGCAGCAAATTGAGAAGAGTAGCAAATGGCAGGCGAAGGAAAACAAACAAATTCCCCAAAAATCATTTTCATATGATAATTTTTAATCAACTTTTCTGATTTTCGGTCCTTCACAAGTTTGCAATTATTCGATTCAATTCCGGATAACACAAAATTTTAGAAAGAATGAGTTGTTTAACATAACATAAGCAAAAATACTAAGTAATGCAAACAAAACATCCCTTCAAATGTATCTTCTATCTTCACCAAAAATAAAATGAAATAAAATGAAATAAAAGGAAAAAAAAAAAAAAGAACAAGCAAAGAAAGGGGGGCGGGGGCGCAATATACCATGAGAAAAATTTACAAAATCCTCGTCTTAACTACCCTACGCTCTCCTCATGCTCACTCTTGCTTGTTAATCACCAACCCTCGATATTGCTAAGAGATTTTTAAAGTTCATCACGGGAATCCTCCTCTTCGGAGGATCCTCCAGCCCCCGGGGCTCCGCCAGATCTTTGGTAAACAGCCGTGATAATGGGGTTGCAGACAGCCTCAACCTCCTTGAGCTTCTCCTGGTAGTCTTCCTTCTCAGCATTCTGGTTGTCATCAAGCCATTCAAGGGCCTCCTTCACGGCTGCTTCAATTTTCTCCTTCTCATTTGATTCAAGCTTGTCAGCGAGCTTATCCTTGTCACTAATCTGGCTTTTCAAGTTGTAGACGTAAGTCTCAATGCTGTTGCGAGCATCGATTCTTTCCTTCACCTTCTTATCCTCCTCTGCAAATTCTTCTGCCTCGCGAACCATTCTGTCTATCTCCTCCTGGCTCAGACGACCCTTATCATTGGTGATAGTGATCTTCTCTGTTTTATGTGTGCCCTTATCTTCTGCCTTAACATTTAAGATCCCATTTGCATCAACTTCAAACGTAACTTCAATTTGAGGGGTTCCCCTGTGCAGTTGAGTTGTCACAACATTAAGTCAATACATTCAATATACAAGTGCAGAATTGACAAGGGGAGAGTGCAAACCTTGGAGCTGGAGGAATTCCAGTAAGATCAAAATTCCCAAGCAACCTACAATCCTTTGTGAGACTCCTTTCGCCTTCAAACACCTGACATCAGTCCATAACAAATCCAAATAAGGTTCAAAGACTTCCAGTTCTTAGCATTGCCAGAAACATCCAATTCTCAAGCATTTTTAATAGCAACAAGCATTTGTAAATACCTGAATGGAGACGGTGGTCTGCTGGTCCTGATAAGTGGTGAAAACCTGAGACTTCTTGGTTGGGATAACAGTGTTTCTGGGAATCAACTTTGTCATGACCCCACCGACAGTTTCAATACCGAGGCTAAGCGGAGCCACATCAAGGAGAAGAATGTCTGTGCATAAAACATTATACACAAATATCAGCCATAGTTTATTCCATTATAACACTTTCATGAGCTATAAGCATGGGAGATGAAATGTACCTTTGGTTTCATCACCACCCTCTCCACTCAAGATTCCTCCTTGCACTGCAGCACCATAAGCAACTGCTTCATCTGGGTTAACACCCTTGTTGGGCTCCTTTCCGTCAAAGTAGTCCTTAAGGAGTTGTTGAACCTTTGGAATTCTAGTGCTTCCACCGACAAGAACAAGCTCATCAATTTGGCGTTTCTCCAAACCAGCATCATCCATTGCCTTCTTCACAGGTCCCATTGTCTTTCTGAACAGGTCATTGTTCAACTCCTCAAAACGGGCCCTGGTCAGTGGCTCAGAGAAATCAACACCATCAAAAAGTGATTCAATCTCCACGCGGATCTGGTGCTGGCTGCTAAGAGCTCTTTTGGCACGCTCAGCTTCCCTCCTAAGCTTCCCAAGCGCCCTGTTGTCCTTGCTGATATCCTTTCCATGCTTTTTCTTGATCAGTTTAATAAAGTACTCCATAACCCTCTGATCAAAATCCTCACCTGCAAGAAAAATGACCGTAAACAAAGATCCAGTGTTGAAAAAAATTTATAATCCTATAAGAAAACAATAAAGATGCTTACCTCCCAAATGAGTGTCTCCATTTGTGGAAAGAACCTCAAATACACCATTATCAATAGTCAAGATACTGACATCAAATGTCCCACCACCAAGGTCAAAAACAAGAATGTTTTTCTCTCCACCCTTTTTGTCCAAACCATAGGCAATGGCAGCTGCAGTTGGTTCATTGATAATTCTTGCCACGTTAAGCCCAGCAATAACGCCAGCATCCTTGGTGGCCTGCCTCTGGGCATCATTGAAGTAAGCTGCAAATGAAACAGAGAAAATTTGAGCATAATCAAGGATCCAACAAACGCAACCATTTTGAGCTGAGAACATTGTTTCTTATGAAGCACTCACCAGGAACAGTGACCACCGCATCCTTGATTTTCTTCCCAAGGAAAGCTTCGGCTGTGTCCTTCATCTTACCCAGAATCATAGCACTAATCTCTTCAGGACTGAAAACCTTGGTCTCTCCATCCTTAATCTTTACTTGAATATAAGGTTTTCCATCCTTGTTGACAATCTTGTATGGAACAAGTTTCATGTCCCTCTGGACCTCCTTATCTTGAAACCTGAAAAGAACAAAGCCCCCGCAGTAAGCATTATTTCCCAACCAACCCCTACAATGTAAACCGACAAACATGAGAGAATGTGACTTACTTTCTTCCAATAAGTCTTTTGACATCAAAGATGGTTCTCTCTGCGTTAACAGCTGCCTGATTCTTAGCAGCTTCACCTATCAGCCTCTCACTGTCTGTGAAACCCACCCATGATGGTGTGATACGGTTTCCTTGGTCATTGGCTATAATTTCCACGTGACCATTCTTGTATACACCAACACAAGAATACGTTGTACCAAGATCAATTCCAATTACGGTCCCCAATTTCGCGGCTTCCTCCTTTGCAATCGAGAGTGCAAAAAGACATCCTGTTTGAAAAGTTTATACGATGTTAACCATTATACAGTCCTTTTTTAATACCACTCTATGGTCATTTTTTTAAATCAATCATTATGTTAGCCAAAGTTATTTAAAGTCACGATCCATTGAATTATACATCAAATATCAGATGTGGTAAAGCGGCCACGTGGAAAGATCAAGATAGAACAGAATCCTAACGAAGTTCTAGAACATTTACGCTCATAACACTGCAACTTCCATATTAGAAATACTTCACCACAAATGGAAAATTAAAATAAAATACGTGAAAACACATGATTTTGTTCGAATCAAACTAATTTTCGAGACATTCATTTCACAAATCCAGAAATTTCTAGTTCTGAAATCAATGGAGCAAAAACAAATGATATGAGATCGCCGAAACTCTCATTTGATGTTGTAATGCAGTACAAGAGTCCGTAGAAACCATGCACCGATTTGCGAGGGAAAACATCATCAAACATAATTAGATCTATTCGTGTCAACAGTTAAAGAATCATAGAACACGGAATCACATGAAACAAGCGGAATTAACGAATGAGGAACAGCACGATACTCACCGGAAAAGACTATCGCTAGAACCACAAAAGAGCCGCGCGCTCCGAATGAGTCAGTCATCATTCCACCTCAACACTTACCTTTGGAGAAGCCTCTTTGAGTTTTTTTTTTTTTTTTTTCCCTCTGAGAGTGGAATGGTTATAATGTTTAAAATGAAATGAGCATTTTTCGAATGAAAGACTCGCGGGTCGAGCATTTTATATTTGTTGTGTCCCACGTTTAACGGAAGTTTCTCAGGTGAGTAACAGGAGAGAACATGTCATAGTGTTGACGTGGGCCAATCAAGTTTCAAGGAAGGGGTGATTGAGCCAATGAAATTAGATATTCAGTTGGGGAGATCCTGGCCGTTTATTTCCCAAATGTCCTCGTGTCCGCTTCCTTCTCGCTTGCTTTCTTCGATTCAAGCTATTAATAAGATAGGATGAAAATTGACCAGTATTCCGGTATTTGATTCAAAACGCGCCAACATTATATCGTTTTGGGCTTTTACAAATGCGAAGTAGAGACGTTTATGTCATATTTATTTATTAAAAAATTGTTGTAAAATTTATAACCATTCAAAATATTATGATTGAAAAAGTAAAAATATTATAATATACTATTTTTTTAATTTTTAGAATTTTCATAGTTTGTATTATGATCAATTTGTATAAATTGTAATTTAATTTAAATTTTTAAATGAAAATACAATAAAATAATATAATATATTGAAGAATATGAAGTTATTTAAAATTTCTTAAATTAATAATTTTTTTACTACAAAAATCAAAAGAATCATATTCAAAGCGATTGTTTTTTTTTTATTTTTTATAATTACTATCATAATAAGTATATATTATTCAAACATTCTAACATATAAAACTTCTATTTTCATTTTTACACTAAATCATTGCATTAATGAGACCCATAAAAAATATTAATACATTAAATGTTCATATTCCATATTAATATGGTACGAAGCCTACCAACTAAGTTTATTTCAATTTTTTTTCTCTAAAACATTACTTTAATATATATACTAATTTTTTGATCCCGTGCAATGCACGAGTAAAACTTTATGTATCAATTTTAACATTTTATATTTACTTTTTAAAAAATTATTGCGAAATAAAAAAAAAGTGTATGTCTATTTTAGAAATGATTATAAATAAATTTTAATACTTATTATAACCATGTAATGAGCCAAAATGGAACAACTTGTTCCTTATAGGAAGAAATTAAGCTTGACAAAAGTTGAGGGTTAAGAAGACAAATTTTACACTAATTTGGGAAAAATTAAAACTAGTTAGGGTTAAATTATAAGCTTGTACAAAGTTGAAGGACTAATTGTATAATCTCGTACCATCATTTGTATTATACAATCATATATAAATGGAAGATGACAAGTCTGTCCAAAATTAATTAATATGGAAAACTTGGAAACAAAATAAGTCTTTATTTTTTTTTTTTGAAAAATGAATGGCTGGATTAATAATAAAATAAAAACAAAATCCAATCATCTAAAGCCCAGACAGTAGCAAATTTAAAGAAAATAAACTCAGATAACCGAATAAAACACATTAAAGTAAGAAGAAAAGTAATCCAACCACCCAAGCAGACTTTCATTTTCCCTAAGCGTCTGAAAAAAACAAAATCCCTTCATATGCCATTTTTGTTTCTTGGAAAACCACCGTGTCTCTGCTCTTGTTCATGCTAATGCGTTTGGAAGAAGAAAAGGACTTCAAATCCACCCAATATTTGCAAATATACCTTCACACCAATCATGAAACTGCCGTCGAAACTGAGGAAAAACAACCTGTGAGTCTCTTCTATTTGTTGAAAAGTGGTGATCTCATTTCGCAACTTAATATTTTTGCTGGGTGAGAAATACTTTACTAAGAAGCGTTCTATTAACTCTTGCCATGTAGAGATTGATCTAGGTGGCAACAAATTAAACCATGCTCGTACTCTATTTTGCAACGAGCATGAAAATAATTTCAATCTCAATGCGTCTTCAATTACATCGACTATCTTGAAGGAATCACTCACCTCTATTAACATTCGAAGGTGAAGGTGAAGGTGAAGGTGAGGTATGGATTTTCTTTGGACATTCAACTAAATTGGCCCATTGTTTGAAGCCTTTGGAACATCACACGCTTCAATTTAAATTATGGTGCCTCAATCTCCGGTCTCCTAATTTCTAGATTAAGTTCATTAAAAAGGGGCACAATGCCTTGTAGCACAATCTCTATCATATAACGACTGGATTACGAGCATTAACAGTTTCATTCCTTTGAACATCATTTTGATTTCCAAAGTCCATTTTTGTGGCTTGTCTCTGGGCTAGTCTTTCTCATTTTCTTTGTCTAAATGTCCGCTCGATCTTAAGGTCTATTGAGAGTAAAACGATGATTCGATCAACGTTCACAAACACTTAAAAAGAAATCACAAAACAAACAATTAATGAAATTAAAATAAAGACCAAATTGCAAAGAATAATTTCACAAAAAAAAATGATTAAAGCAACAGTTCCCGACAACGACGCCAAAAACTTGGTTCGCAACGAAATGTGCAAGTGTATACAGTCGTTATCAAGTAATAAGTAAGTAAAAGAGTATCGTCTCCACGTGGATTGTATCTATTAATCAATAATTGTAAAATTGAGAATTTACAAATTAGTTAAGGAAACACAATATTTTTAACGTGATGGATGATAAATTAAATTAATCAACTAGATGCAAATGAATTAACCTAAATGCAATGGAATGAAATAAAATGCAATGAAATAGTTTAGTAGCAATTCTCAAGTTTTAACAACAATAACATAAATAAGCTAAAGCAATTACAACACTTGACTCAATTCATCCTTTATCACGTTTAACAAGGTTTTGAAAAAAATTCTATGGCAACTCGATCGTTCATTAACTTGGAATCTAATATAAGTTATTTCGAAGTCTTATACCTATGTCCATATTTAACTAAGGACTCTCTAAAATTTATGTGAAGTAACAGGGACTAGGTCGGTTTGAAACAATTTAATCACATAAACTTAAAGTTACACAAGATAATAGAATTCTTTTGGAATCATTAAGAACCTTTAATTTATTCTAGGTTGGATATAAATTAAGCATGCACCTTCCAATTATTATGTCCATTAATCACCATCTGGTTCGGATTAAGTAACTAATTATAATACATCCGAACATATTTTAATTGGAAGAATGAACAACTGAGGCACAGAACAATAAAAACATGAATTTAATCAAATCATTGCAATTATTCTAACTGAAACAATTTAAGTCATTATCATTAATGGAAAAACAATCAAACAATTTGTGAACATATTTAATAACTAAGAAAAAATTAAAGATAAAGGAAGAATAAACTCTTGATGATTTGGCGGTTTCTCGAGGACTCTTCGTGGTGCCTTCCTCCAATTTCCGTGGTTGCTCCTTCGTAAATTGCTCCTCAAGGTGGTCTGTCAAGAGAGTTTTTCTCTCAAGGAAATTCTAGCTAAAAGAAAATGGAAAGATGGAGAGCTTTAGGCGTGGAAGAGAGGAGAGAAAGATGAGAGAATGTTGAGTGTCGAGGGATGTGATGGATTCTTTGAAAGGTGAATGGTTGGTGCTATTTATACATGAGGGAGAGCTTGTGAGTTTGCTAAAAATAGCATGCACATCCCTTGAGAATCTCTTATGGATGAGGGGTTTGTTGGTTACTTGATTTGTGACTGATTCTCCCTTGATTCATGGCATGAGGTTGGACGACAATCAAGAAACTTAGTTGGGGCTGATTTGTAATTTTTCCACACATGTAGGGTCCTTCCTCCGATTGTTCCAAAGCGATTTGGGCTGGTCTTTCATGTCTTTTCCAAATTTGGGCTCCTCTTCTCCTTATTGGACGGTTTGGCTGTTAGAGTATGCCCAAAGATCATTAATGAGATGATTGTAATCATATACTCATTTTACCTTGTTTAGTAATATAAGGCATTGTCATTATTATTTCAATTTCTTTTTATGTGTATATAAATAAATTGAATTGTAATAAAGTCCTAAGAAAATATAATTATTCTTAAAAGGTCCTTAGTCAAATATTATTGTGGGCTTGGATAACAATAATGCATTGAGATTAATGTGTAGTTGATTAATGACAAAGAGTTACCATTGACATAGGGATGTCAAAATCAATACATGAGTATGTGTTAGAGAACAACATATTGGACTAACCCACTATGAGTATGTTTCTTGGATTATTATGTAATAGTCGTAATATTACTCATAGTGATAATTTTGCATATGATCCTCAGACTTGAGATCATCATTGTCTCAACATCATGAGTCGTATATTTTGATACTGTCAAAACGTCTATCGTAACAGATTGTACTATAAAGACTGATGTTGGATATACTACAATCCATGTAATGGGATATAGTTGAGTGAGATAGAATTTATCCCTCCTAATAATTGGAGCAATATGTTAGGCCTCTTGATGGAGTGAGACTAGAAATACACGGCCATGCTCAAATAAGTTTATATGATATATCACACTTATTTGTTTATAGTAGTATGCTAAAAAATAAGAAATATGAGATTGAACTATACAAGTGTCACTATTCCATGACTTATGTCTAATCTAAATATTAAGAATAAAAGGATATAATACATGAAAAGATTATCACAGAAAGGTTATGCCGAATCACAATTTCTTTTAACTTGGGTGGCAATGATGCATTGCTAGATGTCACTCATTGTTTGTAATGTTAGAAACGTTATAGTATTACTACCAACGTTACAATAGCCTACAGGGTCACACCCTATAGTTGAAACGAACACAATCCAAATACATTTGGTATTGTATTTAGTTGTCACATGAATTAAATTAATTGTTGAATTAATTTAATTTGATAGTTAAATATTAACACATAATATGTACAAACTTGTTGTACAAATAGAGAACATAGATAAAATTAATATATGAATTTGATTTATACAAAATATTAATTGTATATATTTTATTGAATTTATTAATATAAAAGACATGAAAATTAATATTTTTTTGGAAAGAATATAATTAATATTTGAATTTGTTTCATACAAAATATTAATTGTATATATTTTACTGAATTTATTAATATAAACAATTATATTAATTAACTTCGGTTAAAATATAAAATAATTGGAAATTAATATTCTTTTGAAAAAAATATAATTCCTTTTTTTAACTTTCCATTTGCCTTTTCAATTAATAAGTGAATAATCCTTATTTTTCTTTTTAATATGTGATATCAAAGATGATAACAGGATGATAATTCATTAGTGTGTGAAGGTTACCAACTTAATAATTTAAAAGTCTAGCAATTGTTCTTAATTCTCTCTGAAAAGTTTAAGAGAAAGTGATTGCTCATTTTTTACGGGGTGGATTACATAAAGGCTAGAACGTTTTCGTTGTGGCTTGGAATCAACATCGAATCACATCCTTTCAATGTTTTCAATAAAGAAGGTATAGTTTTAACCTGATTCGTTCTTCGTACATGAATCCTTGGTTGACGATCGTCAGAATAATTTTTTTCTGCTATGCCACGGGCCATACCGACGATCTAACATTGACAACCCAATTAAAAAGCAGAATAATTCTTTTCAGCAACCATCTTTCAAGCTGGGTCAAGGCAATTTTTATGAGCCCAATTCATCAACTTGGCCTCCATATTGTTGGATAATTACCTCACTTGCACGTGTTTCCTTACTTGCTCCCAACATTGAGCAATTTAATGGTTCATACTGCAGCATTTTAAGAAAGAAATTATCATATAGCTTAATTTAGTAAAATTACGTAAAATTAACACCTAATTATGTAAAATTACAAACTTTACTTAAATTATGTCCAATGTCTCAATATGAACTAAAATTACACAATTAGCTATCACATACTCGGAATTTGCATAAATTCTAATTAAAATTGTGCTAATTAAACCTATATAATTTAGACTTATCAGTCGTGACGCGATTCACTGTAATGATGTCGTCGTGACGAGAAAGCTTGAAGTTGTGACGTCAGCCCAAAACTCTTAAATTTTACATTTTGATCCTGATTCATACTCGAGTTAGCAAAAAAACTTTCATAAGCTCGTGTGAGACCCAAAAATGATTGTGTATCATATTGTGAATATGTTTTAATGTTGAATTACATGTTCAAATGGTCGGAAAGCATATGTTTGCCCGTAGTTGCTCTGACAACAATCGTAGCACTTGATGACTCGAATCCGACGATCAAATTGGGCAAGGGATACTACACAAGTCTTAGTAAGACTTCTACCTTAATCCATATAACCTTGATTTAAGCCAAAGAGATTAAAAAACTCATTTTATGATTTGATAATATTTATATATGTTTTCAAAGACCCAAAATGATTTTTAATCATATAAAAGTTTTCTTAACTCTACCAATTTGATTTAAACAACATTAAAATGTTACAGAACATTTATTTTTATAAAAGAAAATTTTAGCTTAAGCTTGAAAGTCTTCGGTAATATCTTCCATATGTCAAGACGGATTGAGAGTTGTTGCATCTCTGTTTTGTAGACCTTTCGGACAAGAAAAATTCATGGGAAGAATTCTTGAGGGAAAACAAACACATTTGCCCTGATAGTTTAAACTCATATTCGATAGACATTTCCTCTACGATGAAAGCCTTCTTGATTTTGTTCCTTGTGTTACTGGTATTGAAAAAAAACACAGTGGTTAAATTAAAGCATATTAACATCAGTGTAGATTGGCTAGACTCGAAAGCCCACTCAAAAAAATAGAAAGGTTTGGACAAAAACATAGATTCGAACAAATTTGTTATTGGCTTTTTAATATTTTATTATTATTATTTTGCTACTATTTTGCTATTACATTGTTATTATTTTGTTGTTATTGTCTCGATATGACATAACTCTTGTTTATTATTAAATTTGCTATTATTTTTAAAAATATTTGCTTGCTAAGTTGCATTTATGTTAGTGTTATTTAAGTATAAATAATTTTTTAATTTTTTCCATTTGTTGAGAAATATTTATTTTAATGTTTTATTGTATTTGATGTATTATATTTTTTTAAAATTTATTTTATATAAAAATAATATAAAAAATTTAAAACGGACGAGCCGAACTCAAGTTTTAGCATTTTTATCTGGGATTGAACAAAATTTTGAACTCATTTTTTGGACCAGATCAAGTCTGAATCTAAAAAATAAACTTAATTTTTTTACTTAATCTGATCCGGCCCGATCCGTCAACATCTACATCAGACTATGTCGTGAGTTAATCATACTACTATTAACAAATAGATTCAAGACTCCTCTTCAAGCAAGGCAAATGCCCTCAAAGTCTCCAAAGTCGTCACTCAATCAAACCCCATTTCATCTTTTAAGTCCCTTTTTTTACATTTTTTAAGGCCTACACAAAATAATAAAATGAAGTTTTAGGTTCATTAAAAGTTAAAGAAAATTTTTTTTAGGTCTTGTAAAAGTTGGTAAAAAAAAATTATAAACCCTTAAAAGTTAAAAATAAAAATTTTGGGGCCATTAAAAGTTGATAATTTTTTTCTACCTTTAAAAGTTAAAAAAAATTAAACATTTTAAAAATTTAAAAACAAAATTTTGAGCCCTTTTAACCTTGAACCCTAAACGGTGACACCTCCAAAAAATCCCAAATCCAAGCATGTTCATCCTTTCATTGCTCTTCAGCAATATCACTCAAAAGACCACCCTGGAGAGAAATAATAAGTGTTACGAAAGCCTTTAAATGGTATATTTTTAATTAAAAATTTAAAATATTTTAAGTAATTGTTTTTTATAAACATATATTTGTTATAATAAACTTATTAATTAAAGAATAAGGATTTTTCTTAAATCGTTTTTGATATTCAATATTTATAATTTTAAAATTCATACCTCTATAAATATTATACATATAATAAAGATTAAAACTTTTGAAGAGAATTTTATTCTCCATTTTGCTTCAAATCTGACCATATATAATGCGCATCACAATATTTTCTATCCTCCTTTTCCAATACTTATACTAATAAATTAAGTTATCAGATAAATCTTAAAATTATACATGAATTTTGATTCAATGTGTAATTGTATATATAAGTTTTAATTTGGTACAATTATTCACATGAAACTCTAATTGTGGTTCAAATGTATACTTAAAACTTTAATTTTGATTTAACCACGCACATTTAAAGAAATAAATACATCAATTTATTTTTATATTGGATAAATATAATTATTTATGTATGCAATATAGTTATAACAATAATTGTGTGAATAAATTACAAGAATTTGATCAAATCAAAATTTCATGTATCAAATTACACAAAATCAAAGTTCATGTATACAATTTTCCATTAAATCATAACTCGTGTATAGTTTTGAGATTTATCCCAAAATATAAATATTTATTATTTCAAAATGAAAGAGTATCGTATAATTTAGTGCAATCTGATTGAAGGGTGATATCACATTTTTTTAAGTGAATTATAAGGGAAGAGTAAAGTCCTAACAACAACGCGATTAACACGACTCAAATTTAAGCTACGCCTGAGACAATAAACACAATTAACTATCAGACCAATACAAGAAGTTGAGTGATATATCACTTTTAATGTAAGAAATTTTTAAGATACCAATAAAATATATCGACGGTTAACAAAAACAATAATATATGCACATCTTTAAATTAAGATGAAAGTAGTGTATTATGCTCGTGACTATTGAAGAATAAATGATTGTTTTTAATGCGGGGAGCCACGTTCAGGATTCTGATTCATAATTAAACTTTAAATAAATAATCAAAAGTTGATCCTCAATAACATTGACACTCAAATTTTGTCTTCTTCCCCCTTGAACCAAATCATATCATGCTAATTTTATTCTAAATTCTGCACTCATCAATTTTTGGAAATATATACCCACATCACACCAATCTTTATCATGGAGAGCAATTCATTTGTTTATTTGCAAGCCACCATTAATATTAATTTTTCAATAAATTTCACAGTTTTTCTTTGTTAAAAGCAATTAATTTCCAGAATTTGCACTTTTAATCAGCTTGTGATTAATAATAATTTCGAAAGTAATTTAAGGCTACAAATTTCATAAGTGTGTCGACTCTACAATCTAATTAAGTTACCTCTTTTTTTTTTTATTATATATATATATAAATAATATAAAAAATTAATTTATTAGTGCTGCCACCGACATGTCAAGTGATACCGTGGTCCTGTGACGCTGTTAAGCAGCATCACCCACTATCTATAATCCATTGTTAGCTCAATAAATTAAACCGAAACTTTTAAGAAGGGGTGAATTGACCTTTAAAAATTTAGTGGAAGCAAAGAGAGAAAATGAAACAATGAACGCAAAGATTTAGAGTGGTTCGGTTCCAATTGCCTATTCCACTAGCTTAGCTTTTCATCACTAAGGATTTTTCCAAATTCACTTATTAGCTCAACCTTTGAGGATAAGATTTAACATTACAACTCCCTTAAGATTTCTATATGAAATCTTAAGATACAAACCCTCTCAAAGAGATACAAATAAGCAAACAAAAAAAAACCTTACAAAATTAAATTATTTGCAGATTAAGCTCAAATACAATGAAATATACTTGAGCACAAGAATAGAAGTAAAGCTCACAAATGTATGTAAAAAAATATGAAAATTTTAAGCTCAAAAGTTGTTTGATTGATAATTATTACTTGAAAGTGCTTTTTTGTTGTTGTGGGGTCTTTGGAAGTTGGTATTTATACTCCCTAATTGATTTCCAACGGTTGATGTTGTTGGTGTCATGGATAGAGTCGTTGGGGGATGTAAAACCTGAACATTTAATTCACCTGCAACATTAAATATCGATACCAAATAAAAGGGTATCGATACTTTAAAAAAAAAGTATTGATACTGTATCGATACTTTGTAGGGTTTATGAAAAAAAGAATGTCATTTTGGTAACGTTTTTTAAGATGACATTGATTTTTTTTAGTGTTTGTGAAAACAAAATGCCATTTTGATATCACTTTTAAAAAGGGTATTGATAATTCAGAAAATATTGATACTTGGCCAAAAAGCATCGATACTTTTTGGTCTGGAGCAAATTTGACTTGTTTTAAAAGCAATTTGATTTTTTTAAAATGATTTTGACATTGTTAAAATCATTTTGACTTGATTAAATCATTTTAACTTGATTTTAAAATTATTTAAAAAATTTTCTAAGAGTTAAATTTAAAATTATCTCTTAGACTTCAGATTGAAAAATCATTTTGTCAATTTTGTTCAATTTTAACTTTTATTCAAAAACACTTCAATTTGTTATATCAAAACATTTTATTAAATAAAGCTTTGTTTAACAATATCCCCTTTTTGATATAACAAAACATTTGGTAATTTTGTTTTTGAATAATTGCTCACACTTAATAAAAGACATTTTGAATTTAAGGTCAAGATAAAATTTCATATACAATTTGACTTTCATTTTTACTTTAAGAAAAATTGGTCACAAAATTTGCATATAGTTAGCATCAAAGAATAATCAATCAATTTAACTTTTCTTCTCCCATTTTTTGTTATATCAAATGGCAAATAAAACTTAAGGAGAAAAGAGGTTAGTTCACCATAATAGAAATATAAAAGTGAATGGATAATTAACTAAAGCATCAATGCATCTAAAAATACCAATAAAGTTCTTTAAAAAAAAATACCAATAAAGCAATAAAGTGAAATAAAACATAAACATAAACATAAGCATTAAATAAAGAAATGTAGGTGCAAATGTTGTGAATATGAAATGAATGTCCTAGATTTACTCTAATCATCATTATGAGGAGAGAAAGGAGGTGTAAAAAGAAACCGAACAAGGAGAGACGCCATTTGTGTCTCCAATGACGATAGTCAAGTGTTAATATCTTCTCTAAATCCCCGGACTTTATCTCTATGAGTTCGAACTTCATCTCAAAGTCCCTGGACATTATTGCTCAAAGAATTTATGGCATCGAGAAGAGAACTATTAATCTCGGAATATGGTTGAGCAGCATGAGAAGAAGAAGCCAATGGAGGAGCATACTCGGGTTAAGGGACGTTTGTAAAAGCGCCTTCATCTTCATCATGTTCATTTGCAGTCGAATGACCACCCATAACCCATTGATCGGTGTTGGCATCATAATGATAGCCGACATGGTGAAGTGTCTCATAACTAATAGGTTGATGAGAAGTGATGGCGTGTGTTCATGAGTACTAATCCCTAACCACCAAAAGATATATGATAAATAAGTATCATGGGGACGGGTAATGTTGGTACTCATCCCTCTCCCGATAGCCTTGGTAATGTCATTAAAAAAGATAAGGGCAAGGTTGGGACGCATATCGGTATGAAATGAATCGATCCACCAATAGTTTATGTTTTGAAGCTTGACATGTTTTTTAATAGGGCGAAGGTTCCAAGTAATAAATAAATGGAGGACACGGTCATGGATGTTAAGTTCGAAAGCTGACCCGGACTGAATAAAAAGAGTCGAATTAAAATGATCCTTTTCATTTGATTCACCTCCGAGAGGAAAATGAAAAAAAATCGTCGAACTCTTCTAAAGAGAGACAAATAGGGGTATTCAAAAGAAAGGAGGTGATGGAAGTAACAATTTCACCAGACTCATCATGTTCAAGTTTGACACTTGAAAAGAAAGCTCGAACAAGATTATAATAAGTAAGCGAGCAAATTTTAACAAAATCCATCCAACCCTAATTTTGTAAAACAGGGAGATAGGCAAAATTAATACCCTTTAACATGGCTATATCAATAATCCTCGATTCCCAAACTCGTTTAGAAGCAAAGTGTGATTTAAAACGAGATAGTGAGTTTGAGGTTTGAAAACACTCGCTAAAGGATGATTCCAACCGAATAGATGGATTAGATGAAGATGCAGTAGTCCTAGAACGTTTCTTAGGAGCCATTCTAACTATTTAACTACTTAGAAACACTAAGACTTAAAAAAATCTTTGGGGAATTTTAACAGAAACTTGGTGGGCAAGAGTTTTGGGTAAAAATTTTAAGAAGAGCCTCAGAAACAGGTAATCTCCTACAACAAAACACAATATATATTGTTCAAAATAACCCAATAAAGCATCTACAAGAATTATTTCAACCTACATTTTATAAAATCAACAAGTTCAAAAATTTAGGTTTTTACCTCAAAAATATTGAAATAGGCAAAATCTCCAAGGAATGCTGAACAAATATTGATGAAATGATGTTTGAAGGTGTTGAAAAGCCAAGATTTGACGAAGAAATCAAGAAAGTTGAAATTTTGGACAAGGGTTGAGAGGTTTTCGATGAAGGGAAGAAGAAAAATTTAGGGTTTTGAAAATATATTTTAGAAGCAATTGTAGGAACCTTTAAAACCCCCGAGGTATCGATATTTTTTCACGAGTATCAATATTTTTATAAAAATATCAATATTTTTTAAAATAGATACAAAAATGCGATTCTATTTTTTAAGTGCAGTGAAAATTGCAAATTTGATATTTTTAAGTCTTAAGAGTTCCTAAAGGTCCTAAAATTACTCTAAGATCATTCCTAAATGTTTCATATGCATGAACATGCAAAATGTAAGCTTGATGTATATAATTCATGAAGCAAAATTAGATTTTTTTTTAAAGAAAAATTACTAAATTAGTCAGAATACGACTAATTTAACAAGTTCAAAATCATCACAAGAGTAAATAATGCTAGATAAATAAAATCAAAATAGATCAAATATCCACATAAAATACCCCTATCTTTATGCATACAAGATCATGAATTTTTTTACAAAACAAGCTTTTTGGAACAAAAATAATTAAAGAGCATAAAAAATTTCAACACAAAATCAAGGCATGGTGGTTAAACCTAATTCTCTCCTAAGTGTCCAAAATCTCTCTTTGTCTAATGGTTTTATAAAATGTCAGCTAATTGGTTCAAGGTATCTATATACTATAGAACTATTTCACCATTTTGGACATGATCTCTAATGAAATGATGTCTAATTTCAATGTGTTTAGTCCTAGAATGTTGGATGAGATTTTTAGTGAGACAAATAGCACTAGTATTGTCAAACTTCATAGGAATGGTATCAACATTAATTCCATAGTCCTTAAGTTGTTGTTTCATTCATAAAACATGAGCACAACAACAACCGACAGAAATATATTCCACTTTGATGGTGGACAAAGCAACACTATTTTGTTTCTTTGAAAACCATGATATTAGCATGTTGCCTAAGAATTGACAAGTACCGGAGATGCTTTTCCTATCTAATTTGCAACCTCTAAAATTTGCATCCAAGAATGCGTGCAAGCTAAATGATGAGTCTCTAGGATACCAAAAGCCTAAGTTAGGAGTGTCTCCAAGATATCTAAAGATTCTCTTAAGGGCTTGTAAATGTAATTCCTTAGGACAAGATTTGTATCTAGCACATAAACATACGCTAAACATAATGTCATGCCTACTTACGATAAGATAAAGGAAAGACCCAATCATTGTCTTATATAGTTTTAAATGTACACATTTACTTTCCTCATCTTTGTCAAGCTTTGTAGAACGACTCATGGGAGTAGCTTGTGGTTTGAGAGTGTCCATCCCAAACTTCTTGAGCATTTCCTTTGTGTACTTAGCTTGATTGATGAAGATGCAATCCCTTCTTTACTTGATTTGGAGTCCCAAAAAGAAATTTAGTTATCCTATAATGCTTATCTCAAATTCACCTCGCATTAGCTTAGAAAATTCTTGACAAAGAAGATCATTAGTAAAACAAAAAATAATATCATTAACTTAAATTTGACTAATAAATCTTTCCCTTTACTTTTAATAAAAAGTGTTATGTTAACATTTCCTTTACAAAAACCTTTTTCAATAAGAAAATTGAATAATATTTCATACCAAGCTCTAGGAGCTTGTTTCAAACCATATAAAGCTTTTGAAAGTTTGGAAACATGTTTTAAAAATTTTAGATCTACAAAATTGGGTGGTTGTTCAACATTCACTTCATTTATAAAACCATTTAGAAAAACACTTTTTACATCCATTTAATATAATTTGAAATCATTAAAGCTTGCAAAAACAAAAGGCATTCTAATGGCTTCCATCTTAGCTACGAGAGCATAAGTTTCATCATAATCTATTCCTTCCTCTTGAGTGTAATCTTGAGCAATAAGTCTAACCTTGTTCCTCACTATGTTACCACTCCCATCTAGTTTGTTCTTAAAAACCCATTTAGTACCATACTTTATTTCTCTCAAATTGATTTAACTCTTCTTGCATAGTCAATATCCATTATTCATCATTTATTGCTTCTTTGATATTTTAAGCTCAATGGCATGAGATAAATGCAACATAATTTCTAAGAAAAGATCTAATAATTACCCCTTGGGATGGATCTTCTAAAATTATTCCATCCTTCACACAGTTGAACTCTTTTACATGAGTGACTTTCCTTTCCTCAATTGAAAGTTCTTCTAGAGCATCTTGTGTTTGTTCTTAAATTTTGTCATTTGATGATTGATCCTCTTTATCATTATTATTAAAAAATTCTGCATTATCATCATCAACACTAGAATCCTTTCAAGGAGGAGGATTAGAGTCATAAAAAATAACATGTTCTATTACTAAAGTTCTTTTATTAAAGACTCGATAAGCTTTAGAACTTAAAGAATAACCAAGAAAAATTCCTTCATCACTTTTTGCATCAAATTTACCAAGATTATCTTTATCATTGTTTAAAACAAAACATTTGCAATCAAAGGGATGAAAATAGCTAATGTTAAGTTTTTTTATTTTTAAAAAGTTAATATGAAGTTTTCTTTAAAATAGGGCTAATCATCACTCTATTAACAATGTAGCAAGCTGTGTTTGTGGCTTTCGTCCAAAAATATTTTGGTAAATTATTTTCACAAAACATGGTTCTAGCTATTTCTTCTAAAGTTTTATTTTTTCTTTTAATAACTCCATTTTGTTGAGGGGTTTTAGGTGCAGAAAAATTATGGTTAATTTCATTTGAGTTGCTAAAATTTTCAAAACCAAGATTTTGAAATGCAATTTCATGGTCACTTCTAACACTAGTGATATAGTAATCTTTTTCATTTTGATTCATTTTTTAAAATGTGATGAATTTTTCTAAAGCTTCATGTTTAGTACTTAAGAAAAGAACCCTAGTAAATCTAGAATAATCATCAACAAGCACAAAAGCATATTGTTTTCCACCCAAGCTGGTTGTCCTAATAGGACCAAATAAGTTTATGTGAATTAATTGAAGAGCTCTACTAGTTGATACATCATTAATAGGTTTAAAGGAAACTCTTTTATGTTTACCCTTAACACATGCATCACAAACTTTATCGAGTTCAAAATCAATTTTAGGAAAACCTCTTACTAAGTCATTTTTAGCTAGTTTATGCAATATGCTCATGCTAGCATGTCCTAGTTTTCTATGCCATAATAAAAAAATATTTTTATTTTTAGCAACAAGGCATATGTTAGAATCATGCAAATAATCTAAATGCACTATATATATTTATTTTTTCTATCCTATGTCCTACAAGCACAATTTTATTAGAAGCAATGTCAATAACTTTACAACCTTTAGAATCAATTATGCCATTGAAACCTTTATCACATAATTGACTAATACTTAGAAGATTATGCTTAATACCATTGACATATAAGACATTCTCAATAATAATTGAAGAGTTTTTATCAATAAAGCCTATTCCTTTAATTTTTCTTGTGGAGTTGTCATCGAATTTAACTTCTCTTCCACTTTTTGACTTCAAATTGATAAAGTGACACTTGTCACCAGTCATATGTCTTGAGTATCCACTATTAAGGTACCATAAGTTTTTCCTTGAATAGTCCACCTCAAAACAATGCTCATTTTCCTACAAACATAGAATTAAATTTTGATTTTTGGTACCCAAATTCTTTTGGGTCCATAAGCATTAGTTCCTATAATTTTAGTCCCTTTAAGTATCCATTTTGAAATCAATTTCTTATCTTGAGAAGTTATGAGTCCTTTAAAGACCCATACACTTTTAATAATTTTTTTTTTGTAAAAGTTTCGGGAACCTCTATGTTTATAGAAATTAAAGCTATTTTTAATAAAGTTTTGTTTTGAATTTTCTCCTTTCTCAAAAACTTTGTTAGAGTGAGCTTTTTCACTCTTAAGCAACTTAAGTTGCTTTGATGATTATTCTGAACTTTAGAAAATAAATTATACAAGTCTAAATTCTTTTTCTTAAAATCATTTATACTAGCTTGCATATCATTTATTTTGCTTTCAAGTTCATGCTTAACTTTGGAGAATGAATTGTTTTCATTTTTAAGTTTTGAAATAGTTTCTTTATATTTTGAAACCATTAATTCAAACTCCAACCCAACTCATCATAACCATATTGTAACTTATCAAAAGCATAAGAATTTGAATTAGATGAGTTTAGAAGTAACCTTAGTGTCGTTGAAGGTCATAAGGCAAAAATTGGATACTTCTTGATCTTCATTTTCCAATGAATCCTCATTACTCCAAGAAGCAACATGAGCCTTAATCTTTTGTTTGCTTGACCCTCTTTTCTTCCATTGAGGACAATCAAACTTGATGTGTCCTGGATTCTTGCAGTTCATAGCATATGATGTGGTCCTTCTCCTTAGTAGATTCAATCTTTAGACATTCTTTCTTTTAGAATTGTCTTCCTTTTTTTGACCTTATAAACCTCTTGAATCTTCTTGAAAACATGGCCATCTCTTCATCCTCATCCACATATTCATTAAAATTTCCTTTTTCTATTATGGACTTGAGGGCAACACCAACCTTATTCTTTTCAACTTTTTCTTCTCCTTTATTCACTCTCTTGAGTCTCATTTCATGAGTAAGCAAGGAACCAATTAGCTCATCTAATGAAAGAGCCTCCAAATTTTTAGCTTCCTTTATGGTTGTAACTTTGGCATCCTAAGAAATAGGTAAGCTTCTAAGCATTTTCCATACTACTTCTTCATTGGGATAGGTCTTCCCATAGGATTTGAGTTCGTTAATGATGATGGTGAACCTATCGGACATAGCTTTGTTGTCTTCCTTGGGCTTTTCGTGAAGGTCTCATAATTGAGAGTGAGAATCCCCACTTTTGATTTCTTGACTTGATTGATATCCTCATGAGTGACCTCCAATTTGTCCCAAATTTCCTTGGCGTCGGAACATGATGATACCATACTATATTCATCTGGATCAAGTGTATAAAAGAGAGTGTGCATAGCCTTAGCGTTGAGTTGTATTCTCTTCCTATCTTCCTCATTCCATTCCTTTTTGCCTTTTGGAACTAGCTTTTCTCTTTCTTGCTTTTAAGGAATGGTTGGATCATCCATGATTACATCTCAAACGACAAGATCATTGGCTTGTATAAACAAAGTCATTCTAGTATTCTAATAAGAGTAATTTGCACCATTAAAGTAAGGACGTTTATTGATGAATTGAGACTCACCAACCATAATGGAGCCGGAAGAAGATATCTTGTATAGGATGAAGTTGAGCTACCTCGAGGATCTTCTCTTGATTGTTAAATCGTCTTCTAGATATTAGCTCTGATACAAATTGTTAGTTCGATAATCAAACCGAAATCGCTAAGAGGGGGTGAATTGACCTTTAAAAATTCAATTGAAGCAAAGAGAGAAAATGAAACAATGAATGCAAAGATTTAGAGTGGTTCGACCCCAATTGTTTACTTCACTATCTTAACTTTCCACCACTAAGAATTTTTTTAAATTCACTAATTTGCTCAACCTTTAAGGATAAGGTTTAACCTTACAACTCCCTTAAGATTTCTACCCTAAATCTTAAGATACAAACCTTTTCAAAGAGATACAAATAAGTAAACAAAGAAACAATCCTTACAAGATTAAATTTTTTGCAAATTAAGCTCAAATACAATGAAATATACTTGAGCAAAAGAATAGAAGTAAAACTCATAAGTGTATGTAAGAAAAATATGAAATATTAAGCTCAAAGGTTTTTTGATTGATGATTTTTGTTTGAAAGTGCTTTCTTGTTGTTGTAGGGTCTTTGGAAGTTGGTCTTTATACCCCCTAATTGATTTCCAATCGTTGAGGTTATTGGGGTCATGACTAAAGTCGTTGGGGATATAAAACCAAAGCATTTAATTCACCTGCAACAAAAAGTGTTGATACAAAATAAAAAGATATCTGTATTTTTGTAATAAATGCTAAATTCAGTGATCGTTGAAGTTTTACAATCGATACCAAAATAATTTTATCGATACTTTAAGAAAAAAGTATCGATACTTTGTATGGTTTGTAAAAAATAAAATGTCATTTTGGTATCGCTTTTTATGATGTGTATCAATATTTCATAAAATATCAATACTTGGCAAAATGGTATCGATATTTTTTAGCGTTTTTGAAAATAGAATGTCATTTTGGTATCACTTTTAAAAAGAGTATCAATAATTTAGAAAATATCGATACTTGGCGAAAAATGTATCGATACTTTTTGGTGTGGAGCAAATCTGACTTGTTTGAAAAGCACTTTGATTTGTTAAAATGATTTTGACTTTGTTAAAATCATTTTAAATTGATTTTAAATTTGTTTCAAAAATTTTCTAAGAGTTAAATGTAAATTTGGTCTCTTAGACATCAAATTGAAAAATCATTTTGTCAATTTTATTTAATTTTACCTTTTTTCAAAAACAGTTCAATTTGTTATATCAAAACATTTTATCAAATAAAACTAGATTTAACACCCACCCCCGACCAAAAATTTGTTTTTGGTGAAATTTTGGGTTTTTATTGAAGTTTTAGTAAAAGTTTTTACTGTTTGTTGAACAAAAGTAAAAAAAGTAGTAACATTTTTGTTTAGTATAATAATAGAAAATTGAAAAGAAAAGAAGAAATATTTGTGGCAAAAATCAAGTTCAAGTGTAATAGCCTGGTTTTCAGTGGTATCGGAAACAGTGATTTCGGAATCACAACTCCAATGAATCTAGTCGTAAATTTATTTATTTTAATATTTATAACATCAATAGCATTGTATGAATTTTTTTTTTGAAAATTAAATTGATTAAATAGTTAATTAAATGGAAAGGACTAAATTGTAATAGGTGCAAAAGTAGAATTATTTAATTAGAAAGACCAAATAAGTGAATTAGCCAATAGTGAGTAAATGAGTGGAATGATATGTCATTTAAGTGAAATAGGTTGGATTTATTAAGGTTAAAATGATTAATTAAGCTAATTATAAAAGTTTGAAAATTTACAAAATTGTCATTGTTATTATATAAGTAAAATTTAAAGAAAGAAATTAGCATTTTTCTTCATTTTCTCTTCTTCTTCATAAGGATAAAGGAGAAAACCTAGGGTTTCCATTGTTGAAACTTTAAATATTTGATTGGGTAATTAAACATTGATCAGTTTTATTAATTTTTATGTTTTTAAGTCCCTATTAGCTTAATCTAGCTAACCTAATGACTAATTTGTGAATCTGTCAAATGTTACAAATCTTACTATTGTTGAATATGCTTATTCTTGAAAGCTTTTATGGATATGAATGTTTGATGTTTGGGTTGAACCTTTTTTTCAAAGTGATTTTTGATGAAATTAGGGTTTAAAGACTAAAATATGAAAATAGTGAAAATGCATGTATTATTGTGAAAATAATTATGTGTAGGGGTTGGGTAAACACCCTAGAGAATTCAGCTATGGTTGGTTGTGTAAGAGAAATGTCATTTTGCATGTTATGTATTGAAAGGACTAAATTGAATAAAAAGGAAAGTATTAGAGGAAATTTTGTAATTTTCCCAAAAAGGATCAAAATGTGATAAATGATTTAATTGTGTGTTTAATGTGGAAATTTGGATGATTTGTTGATTTAGATTACGAGCGTGCCACAGATCGCGGAAAAGTAAAATTAGCAGAGTAGTCCCTAAAACATATCTGTAACTACAATTTAGTTCAGTAAGTTCGTAATGTTAAATTATTACTTGTAACTGCTTATAGCGATCTTCTCTATGATTGTTGAAAAATGGGAAATGACAATTGAAGATGTGAAAGATGGAAACGACGGAAGGAGAATTACCCGGCCTTGTGCCAAAGTTTCAAATGGTCTGATGGCTGAGATCTTGCATTTGTTATGGATTCTCTACAACATCGTGAGTCACTGTAAAGTGAATAGAATCCAAGATTGGATTACAGGCCCTACGATAGCTGAGATTTATGACAGTTTGCATATTCTCGTCAGCTTAGTTTGAGCAGTATCGTAGGGAACAGTTATACCGTATCGATGGCTGAGGTACCGCACGAGATGCGAGTCCTTGTCAGCTTAGTGTGAACAGAATCGTATACTGGTAACAGAAATGACCTTTGGGTCAACAAGAATGAAATCAAATAAAGATCACCGAAGTACAGTTCTGTTGGCTCATTTGATTTTCAGATTGTACCATACATGTTATTCGGTAAATTTATGAACTTGTCAAACTTACTAAGCTATGAAGCTTACCGATGATGTTATTGTTGTTTTGTAGATTATTTTGCTGTTTGAAGATCGGATTGTCTCAAGAAGTTACACTATCGTAGAGCTCGTTTGGTAGTTTTTCCTCACTTGGTTATGTGGCATGTACTAGAATGAAGTTGCCATTTGTACTACTTGTATGGGTGATCAGCCTGTAATGTCACACTAGTTGTTCAAGAGAACACATGTCGATGCAAGTATAGTTGATAGATTAACTCTATCGGATATCGATCCCACAAGGAATGGGTTTTTGATGTCTATATGTCGAGGCAATTAAAACTAAGATTATAGATAATGTGAATAAAGATGTTAGAGCAAGTAAGTTAGATTTGCACACTAAAATTGCTAATACTGTCAATGCAATTAAGGTTAATTGTTAAAGCAACAGAAGGTAAATCAATTGTTGTGGAAGTTTTGAAAATTCAAATGCATAAAAGTAAATGTTTGATCAAGTGTAAAGGATTGGAGTGGATCACTTGTAACAGCTTGATTTTTAGTGGTGTTGGAAACAATAATTTCGGGATCACAAATCTGACAAGTCGAGTCAGAAATTTATTTACTTAAATAATTATGACTTCATTAGCATCGTGTTAAAATTTGGTTATGAAATTTTAATGTTTAAATAGTTACTTAAGTAAAAAGGACTGAATCGTAAAAGTCACAAAATGTAGGAATCATTGACCAAACATGCTAAATTGTAAAGGAATGACTTAGAGAGGGTCCTTAATGAGTAAATATACCTTAACAAGGTATAGTGGACGGTTATGGACCCTTATTTGGTGGAAATCACGTTAATTAATTAAGGGTATTTTGGTAAAATGTAAATAAATAAGTAAAGATTAAATAAAAGATAATTTGGATGATTTTAATCATCTTCTTCAACCTTGAAACAAAAGGAAACCCTAGAGAAGAAAGAAGAAGATTCGACCAAGCTTAGTCTTTGCTTTGGTGAGTGAAACCTCATCCGTTTTTAGTAATTTTTATGTTTTCGAGTCCGTATTAGCTTAATCTAGCTTATGAAAGGACTAATTTGTGAATCTGTCAAATGTTGTGGATCTTACCATTGTTGAATCTGTCAAAAGTTTTTGATGAAATTAAGGTTTAAAGACTTAATTGTTAAAATGGTGATATTGATGTACTTGTTGTGAAATAAATGGATTAGTATGGGTTTGTATGATGACTATGAATGTTCGGCTGGTATGGATTAAGGAGAAATGGGGTATTTTGCATGTTGTGTATCGAAAGGACTAAATTGAATAAAAAGAAAGTATTAGTGGTAAAATCGTAATTTTACCAAAAGGGGTTTGATTCTATTAATTGAATTAATTTGTGATTTAATGCGCGAAATTAAATAATTTGTGAATGTTGATTACGATCGTGCCACCGATCATGAAAAAGGAAAATTAGCGGAATAGTCCTTGGAATCCATTCACTACTGCAATCCAGTCCTGTAAGTTTGTATGGTTCAATACTAATTTAATCTGCATATTCTTGTAATGTAAACTATTGTATCATGATGAAATAATAATCGGATTCGTGAAAGATGAGAATAAAGGAAAAATAGAAGGCAAACGGGCTTTGAGCCATAAACGAAGAGGTTTGACGATTATGAGTCATTGTGAGTATATGAATCATTTACGAATTAAACGGTTCGATGACTAATTATGAGTCATTGTGAGTATATGAATCATTTACGAATTAAACGGTTCGATGACTAAGTGTCATCGTGAGTATATGGATCCTTTACGGATTAAGAGGTCTGATGACTTTGTGCCATCGTGAGTATATGGATCCTTTACGGATTAAGAGGTCCGATGACTCTGTGTCATCGTGAGTATATGAATCCCTTGCAGATTATAAGGTCCAGTGGCTATGTGTCATCATGAGTATATGAATGAAGTGAAATCCATGGCGGATTAAAGGTCCGATGACTTTGTGTCATCGTGAGTGTTAAATGCAAATTGAAACTTACCTTAATGGATACGGTTTAATCAATTTAATTGATTTGATTTACAAACTCTTGAAGTTGGTAAATCTATTTAACTTTATGAACTTACTAAGCTAAGAAGAGCTTACTTCTGAAATTTGCTATTGTTTTGTAGATTCAATTTTGCTGTTCAAAGATCGGATCATCTTGGAGCACTATCCCAAAGTTGTTCGGTAGACTTTTACATCACTTGGTTAATATGCCATGTACTAGGATGATATTACCCTTTGCTTTATACAATGAGTTTGTGGAAAACTTTGTTATATTTTGGTGAAAAGTTGAAAGTAGACTTTAAGTACTTTGTATTAACATAAATCATGTAATTGTGTTGAATTAAGTGCATAATTAAAGTTGTGTATGTATGAAGTTAATGAACTTGTGTTTGGTATAAATCTTGAGATTTTGCATACTTGTTCCGGTAAAACCATGTATGTTTCGGTAAAAGTACAGAGTAGGAGAGAGATTGTACACTGACTTGAGTTGTATCGATAGTTGAATTGTGAGTATCGGTAGTTATATGTATAGATGTATCGGTAGTTTGTATACTTGTATCGGTAGAAGTTGCAGGGTGGGAATTATAGCTCTCTGGAGTTTTTAGTATCGTAGACGCATGACATGTATTGGTAGAAATTATACTTGTATCGGTAGAACTAGTACAGGTACCAGTAGAAATCTACATAATTTTGGAATTGTTTTTCTAATAGGGCTATTACTGACATTTGACCATCAAGTACCGATAGCAGCCTCCCAAAGTATTTAAAAATATCGTTTTTACCCTTGTTGATTTGTGTTTATGTTTAAATAAAGATATGCAACATGTGAAGTGTATTATTTTAATAAATGAGGTTGTATTATGAACAGTGAAATTTAATAGTAAAACACTGAAAATCCTAACTAGTGTCGATGTTTGAATTTTGGGTGTTACATCACTAATTTCGCTAAGTCGCAACACTGGATGAGTCGACAAGGTATTATATAGACGAATTGTCGCAGCAATAGAGCTCCAATGAAATCTCACTAATAACAGTTCTTCGTTTAATCAAGACTCAAGTACCCACAATCACCCCACCTCTCGGTTTGAGCAATGTTGTGCACTCAAGAACAAGTGACTAGAATCTCTTTTAATCCCAAGCAACTCTCATTGTCTTGCTTGTTAACCTAACTTGTCACCGCATCTCTCGATGTCGGTAGACTGCAAATGCACTCTCATGTTTGATGCAGTTAGATCTAAGAATAAATAGATGAAAAGCATTAAATAAGAATCAAAGCAATCTAATAATGAAAGATACTCTCGTATTCATTCAAATGTCATTAAAATTCATCAGCATAAAAGAGGGGTTAACGAATACAATCGAAGCTTACTATCTCTAGACTACTAGGACTATTCCTCAACTGCTCCTCTTGCCTTGCATCAAGCACCTCTCTTCAGAAGTGATTGCTCATTTTCCCCATCAGCTCACTGTTTTCCAGCTTAAATATAAAAACACACAGTAATTGCAGTATTTAATTCCTCCACCTTTTGATATCTTTCTCCATATTTTCTCCTCTATTTATAAGCTTAAGAAATTACAGATTTCCTCCATTCTCAGATCCAACTACTTTGTATAGCTGTAAAAGTTTGTTATTAACAGCTACGCGGATCTGATTTGTTTACTGGACTGTAGCATAATGTAGGTGCAAATTATGATTTTAATTTGCGATGACAATTCATCAACAGATTGTCATCGCGTTTCTGAACATCTCTTCTTAGATCCAGATCTAATTGCAATTGTCAAAGTTAGTTAAATTCTAGCTGTGCACTCACGTAGATCTGGTGTGATCTTTATAAATCTACAGATTGTCACCGCATCTCTGGTCGCGATCTGAAATCTTTAATTACGGCGACAACGTGTGAAATTCCTGCGCTAATGCTTCCAGATGTGCTTGTGGCTTGAATTCACTCAAACAAAGTAAAGATTTCTATGCGTCGACATCTTTGGCTGCATTTCCAAGTTATACATGTAAGTTCATCTTTGACTCCTTTCTAGCATCAATCTACTGATATGGATCCCTGCGCTGACATTTTTAAGATGCAATATATATGGTGCATGTGGCGACATTAGTGCAAAAAAAAAAATAAAATAACAAGAATATAAACCAAACAAAAATGAGTTAGAAAATATAAAAACTAAGTATGGAATGCCTATTATGCATGCTAAATATGCTACAAAAGAGACAATTAATACACAAATTTAAGGAGAAAATAAGTATCATTTCTAATGCTATCATAGCCCCAAACTAGAGTTTTTATTTGTCCTCAAGTAAACAAAAATTAGCAAACTTCACAAGAAAAAATGTCACCGCAATTATTATTCTAACAACTTAAATTTTCTAGAATTTTTAATGTACAAATTGCATTCACATGATAGAATAATGCACCGACAATTTATAGATACGAATAATTAAAACTGCAACTTCATTAATGTTAGTAACATGCTCTGAATCTTAACCATTCCTTAACCAATACATCATTTATTGCAATATATTTCTCTTCTTTTCTCTTTGTTATTTCTTTTTATAAGTGACTAAGAGATGTCATTGCATTACTCGACCTTTGTTCCGGGTAGTAACGATGGGGTGTAACAAACCCCTAGGAGGTATGTAATTGTGCTGACACACACTCTTGCAATGACAGCCTTTGGCTAGATGATTTTTCTAACACCTGCAGCGGAGTGTTCTCCCTTGATATGTCATAACGCACTCACATTGTAGAATTCTTTATTAATACAATGTCGCTGCAATTGGCAAGTTACTTCAAATCTCAAAGATTGATACTATCCATTCATTACTGATGTATTTCCAATCATTCATCCAAAAATAGAAGGTTCAATATTCATTCAAATTCACTCAATTCATATACCAACATCCCAAATAATTCAAGAATTACACATAAAATAAAAATTATGGTTACATTTTTGTTAAAAATTTACATATTTTTATTAAACTAAAGAAATAAGTAAATTTTCAAAAATGAATGTGGGTGCAATTGCATTTCCATTTCACACAAATTCCCCCCAAACTTAAAGTGTGCATTGTCCCCAATGCACTTACATTAATTAATATATATATATATATGGAAATGCAATGACAATGTAGATGCAGCGACAATAAAAATGCAATGACATTAATAATACAGGGACAATTATACTATAGCTACATGATATGCATGAAAACTAAACTAAGTGCTAAAAAATAAAAACTAACTCAGTGTGCTGCAGTCAAAGATGTGGTTGCATTAGTCTTCTTCTTCTTGTGCTTCCGTTCCTCCTTGCGTTGCTTCTTGTCTTTCGTGCACTTCCTCTTTTGTTCCTTTGGCTTGGTCGGACTTGTGGATTGCTCCTCAACAGCAAGCATCACAGCCTCCGCCTGAGTCGCTTCAGGTTGCGCCAAATCATTAGATGATGCATCCACAAGTTCAGGTATGGTGACAAATTTCTCAACCGAATTTGTCGTGACATCAGGTCCTTCTCTTCTTTCTTCTTTTACTTTTGTTTGAACTTCGCATGATCTGTGCACTGCTCCTCAGTTTCTATCTTTGCTCTGGCATTATCAGCTGCTTCATTCGTTAATCCAGTATAGACCACTATCTCCCAAAGGTTTTCATTAGCAGCTTCTGCCTAACTCACTCCATCTTACACCAAGCCATCAGTTATTGCACCCACAACTTCAGGTGTAAGGACAAATTTCTTAGCTAAATTTGCCTCGACATCTATTTTTTTCATCTTTTTCTTCCTTCACATGAACTTCGTCTGTGTTCAACATTAAGTCAGTAGGTGCAGTACTGCTATACAAAATTGCATTGACAATGGAATCCTAATGTGCCAACAATAATGTTTACTTATTCCTCAATTGGTGCAGACACAATATGTGTTTCTTCTTCTTCTTCAAGTGCTTCGTACTCTTTTATTCTCCACACAGTCCTGAAAAATTTCCACTCTTTTTTGTGTTTTTTCCAACTCCGTAACTTCTTAATTATGGATATAGGCATCAAAATTATGCTTTCAAGGAAATCACATAATGTCTTTCCATTATACTAATCACCAATGAAATAGGGTATTGAGAAGCTCTTGGGATCCTTAAATTCTTGAAGCAATTTAATTGTCATGATAGTGCACCCTTCAGTAAGTGTGATTGCTTCGACATCTCTCAATCTTCTCTTCTTTGACAATGTGTCTTCAAGTTTTTTAGGCTGTTTTGCTGTAGCATTTGTGGCAACAAAGTGATCTGATTTGTTGCTGCAATATTTTGTTTAACCTCTTCAGCTGTAGTTTGCTTTTCAGATTGCACTGACATCTTTCAATTATTGATATTTGAATTATCTCTTTTTCTTTAGCATCTCTAACAACTTCATTTAGTTGAGTTTCACTTCTGAGAATGATTTCCTCACAATGCTCTTGCCCTTGTGATATCGAATTCTCAATATCAATCGACAAAGTTTGTGGTCGCAAATTTATTGCGCCCACAATCTAGCCAAATTGGTATTCTAGAGCTCGTATGGGTTCAGCTTGATTCTGAAGCAAAACATCAATCTTGACAATATATTGTCTCAGCAAATTTTCAATTGATTAAAACTCTATGCTTCGTCTTACTGGATATTTTGCCTTGACAAAGGTTGATCATAATTGGGCAATGTTCACTCGGATCTAACATCATTGTCTATACTTTCAGAGTCTTAATTGTTTCAACAAAAATTTGGATGTTGCTCCCACCTTGGCGTCTAACTGTTGGAATATGAATTTTCACTTCGATAGAAATTCCCCATATTGTACACATTTGCTAGATTTGATGGGCATTCTCCAAACTCATGGTTGCCCCCACAGTAATTACAAATTGTCACTGCAAATTTTCATTTTGCAACTGCTATAACATTCTGCATTGAATTACTCATTTTAGTCAAAGAAGATACTTAGGCTGTTATGACATCGAGCTCTATGTCTATAGCATCACACATGTCAGTTCAAAACCTTGAGGTTTTATATACCTCGTTCCTAGCCATATTTTACTAAAAGAAAAAATGTAAAAGTCAACAATAGAAAGAAAACAAGTTAGTGACAAATAAAACTCAGATAATAAAGAATAAATGCAACGAAAAAAATAGACATCAAACAAATGTCATTCCTCGGTAATGGTGCCAAAACTTGATTGGCCTGTAACGTCACAGCAATTGTGCAAGCGAACACATGTCGATGCAAGTATAGTTGATAGATTAACTCTATCGGATATCAATCCCACAGGGAATGAGTTCTTGATGTCTATATGTCAAGGCAATTAAAACTAAAATTATAGATAATGTGAGTAAAGATGTTAGCGCAAGTAAGTCAAATCTGCACATTAAAATTGCTAATATTGTCAATGCAATCAAGGTTAATTGTCAAAGAAACAGAAGGTAAATCAATTGTTGTGGAAGTTTTGAGAATTTAAATGCATAAAAGTAAAGGTTTGATCAAGTGTAAAAGATTGGACTGGATCACTGATTTCGCTAAGTCGCAACGTTGGATGCATCAATAAGGTATTGTATAGACGAATTGTCATAGCAATAGAGCTCCAATGAAATCTTACCAATAACAATTTTTCGTTTAATCAAGACTCAAGTACCCACAATCACCCCACCTCTCAGTGGGAGCAACGTTGTGCACTCAAGAACAAGTGACTAGAATCTCTTTTAATCCCAAGCAACTCTCGCTGTATTGCTTGTTAACCTAACTTGTCACCGCATCTCTCGATATCAGTAGACTACAAATGCACTCTCGTGTTTGATGCAGTTAAATCCAAGAATAAACAGATGAAAAGCATTAAATAAGAATCAAAGTAATCTAACAATGAAAGATACTCTCATCTTCATTCAAATGTCATTAAAATTCATCAGCATAAAAGAGGGGTTAACAAATACAATCGAAACTTACTATCTCTAGACTACTAGGATTATTCCTCAACCGCTCCTCTTGCTTTGCATCAAGCACCTCTCGTTAGAAGTGGTTGCACCTTTTCTCCATCAGCTCACCGTTTTCCAGCTTAAATCTCAAAAACACAGTAATTACAGTATTTAATTCCTCCACCTCTTAATATCTTTCTCCATCTTTTCTCCTCTATTTATAGGCTCAATAAATTGCAGATTTCCTCCATTCTCAAATCCAACTACTTTGTACAGCTGTAAAGGTTTGTTATTGACAGCTACCAAGATCTGATTTGTTTACTGGACTATTGCAGAATGTCGGCACAAATTATGATTTTAATTTGCGGTGACAATTCGTCAGTAGAATGTCATCGCATTTCTAGACATCTCTTCTTAGATCTAGATCTAATTACAGCTGTCAAAGTTAGTTAAATTTCAGCTGTGCACTCACGCAGATATGGTGTGATCTTTATAAATCTGTAAATTGTACCGCATCTCTAGTCGCAATCTGAAATCTTAATTGCAGCAACAACGTGTGAAATTCCTATGCTAATGCTTCCAGATGTGCTTGTGGCTTGAATTCACTCAAACAGAGTAAAGATTTCTATGCGTAGACATCTCTGGTCGCATTTCCAAGCTACACTTGTAGCTACATCTTTGACTCCTTTCTAGCATCAATCTATTGAGATGGATCCATGCACTGACATTTTTAAGACGCAATATATATACTGCATGTGGCGACATTAGTGCATAAAAAGAGATCAAATAATAAGAATGTAAACCAAACAACAATGAGTTAGAAAATATAATAACTAAGTATGCAATGTCTGTTATGCATGCTAAATATGCTACAAAAGAGACAATTAATACACAAATTTAGGGAGAACATAAGTGTCATTTCTAATTCTATCAATGGGATTATTGAATTCCTTGTTATGAATTTTAGCTAAATGTTGAACATAATTTTGTATGCTAGTTCAATGTGATATATATGCCCTATGAGATGTATGAAATGTCTTGAAACTGTGTACAATGAACTAGCATACTGTTTTTTTGAAGTTATGAAATGATGAATGGTTGATAAACTTTAGTTTATGCATGATTTATTGAATTCTGCATACTTATTTCAGTAAAACTCTTGCATTTATCAGTAGAAGTAGAGGGTAGGAGAGAGGTTGTTCACTAGTTTGAGTTGTATCGGTAGTTGTATAACAGGTATCGATAGTTCTGTTCATAGGAGTATCGGTAATCTATGTACTTGTAACGGTTGAAGATGCAGGGTAGGACTTCCTAGCCCTCTGGAGATTTTAGTACTGGTAGAAGCATGACTTGTATCAGTAGATGTCTCACTTGTATCGGTAGAACTGTCATAGGTATCGGTTGAAGTCTCTACTGTTTCTTGAATTGCTTACTGACTTGACAACTACCGATACTTGTTCAACAGGTACCGATAAAAGTCTTCAAAAATCGTGGAAATGACATTTTTGTCGCTTTTGCATTGTATTGATATTAATTTAATGATTTTTAGTCGAGCATGATGTAATATTTTATTAAATATGATTGAAAGGACTTAGCAATTTAAAGATAAATTGTAATGGATGATCGGAAGACCCCAAGACCTTAACCGACAACAGTAACGGGTTTTGGGTGTTGCATCAAGTATACAAGGTTAGTTTGTAATTATATTTTTCAGTAGGATCTATTTTTAAGTTTATCTTACATATTTAGTATCAAAGATGAATACCCAATTCTTCGTTTAAATTCATTTTGTGGGAGTAATTTTACAAATAGTTATTGGTTGTATATTTAAAACTCACCAGCAAATATAAATGAGGTTTAGTAAGAATGTAAAAGTCGATATGAAACAAAAGATTAGTGCAAAAATTGCTTGACATTGTGGGAGGAGGATGCCAAGACTATTTTACAAATTTACAATTTCGTTAAATTCGTGGAAATATACCGAGATGGAACTTGTAGATTATGAAGACGTGGAGACAACGATCTCACTTTATTGCTCGACTAGGAACGTGAATGCTAAACTAGTTGAGTTGTTTGTTAAGTTAACAGATGCGAAGCCTGTTCAAGATGTTACTCCATTAAGTCAACAATATGGAGTTCAAGACTTGTGTACGAAGGTTACGAGAGCGTTTGTCGATAAGCGATCGTCTATACATAGGTTTTGGCTTCGATCTAAATGTTGGAGGAACAGAACAGTGTGGTAGTGGAGCGACATGGTGGTGGAACTTGATTCCCGTTGTACCACACGAATGAATAGTGGTGAGTCGACGAGGGAATGACAGCCCCAATGTCCAATGATATATATGACATCCATACAAACTATACAATTAATAACATGGTAATAGTGACATAAGTCAAAGAACATAAATAAAGTAATTACATGACATGAATAAAATTTTATTTTGAAAGAAATTACCACCTCTTTGATGTATGCCTTAATCATTTGTCGGTATACAATGAGGGTTTCAGACTTTTCGATACTCAGACAAGTAAACCATCTAGAAAAAAAGCAAACTTGTGAGAACACATTTTCTTAAAAAAAATTAGTTCTTGATCGAATTTTTAATTTTTTTTACCTATTTACAAGTGGGAACACATGTGGTTAGTGACTCACTGATGCCAAAAATGAAATCATGTATAGTGCCTAAGATTGCAACAGTATCAAGCACCTACCTATATCTTGTGTATCATGCTTTGTCACCTAAGAAAGCTCACGATACAGCGTTGCTAATACAGCTGAGCCCCAACTATATGAACAGGCAACTTGCAAATCAACCAATAGAGGCAAGTACATCATGTAGACTTTATTATTATTTGCGCTCAACATAAGTACCCCCTACCAGTTGCGATATATATGCCTGAGCAATGCACATATTCTCTCACTCAGTGGCACTACTCGATAAGGTTTCAAAATTTTTCTTTAACCAAGAAAATTTCAAACTAGTAAATCTAGCTTCACCATCATTGTCGAAGGTTCATACACTTTACTTGAACCCGTGACCGCATCATTATCAATTGGGAGCCCAAGTTGCAATGCGACATCTTTTAGGGTGATGGTGCACTCCCCACACGGTAAATGAAATGTGTGGGTCTCTGGACATCACCGCTCAACCAAGACGGATATTAAGTTGGCCTTTTACTCAAATATCTGAATCAATGCTGCTGTTCCAAGTCCAGCGACATCCAAATATGTCAAAATATCTTCATCCTGTCGATAGCTCAGACCATGGGCATGCACCCTCAACACACAATACTCACCCTATCCATATTAAATTTCGACATTAGTTGAAATATTCCAATTAAATAAAATAGGACATGCAACGCTATAAATATACTCATGAATAACAAATAACAAATTTTTTTACTGACACATTAATTATCATTTATGTGTGATCGATTGCTCTAATCAAAAAACTCATTTCGATATCTGCACAAATAAAATTGAATAAACATATCATTTTAAATAATTAATCACCAACTTATTAATCACAACATAAAAATATTAATCACCAACTAAACAATAAAAATTAAAATAATCGATATGGACATATACACATAATAAAAATATTCTTGCAGCTGAAATCTCTATTTATTAAAAATGATTTAAACATTAACATTACTAATCTAATATGATAGAAATTACAAACATAAAAATGAGAGGTTCGTGTCCGACATGTATCGAGGAGTATAAATGGAGTTGTTGATTACATGGCAAAATATAATGATTAAGGAAACTCAATGTTTCATCTATTTAAAGTACTACCAGATTCAGTTATTCATTTGCTTGAGGAGAATCGTCGTGGTGCTAGTTCTAGATAAAAATAGTTTTTCTTTTGTAATCGCTTAATGCTATCTTTTTTTACAAAAAAAAAATTACATATATAAAAATAACAGTGTAAACATATGGCTTAATGACAAATTTGACCAATAACGTTTACATATTTTGTCAAATTGATCCTAATTGTATTTTTAAATTTTTTTTTACCATTAACCTTTTCTTTTTCAAATTACTTTTTTTAACATATTTGATGAAAGTACTGTTAAAAAAATTAACGGGGATGATATGAAATATTTTTAATAAGATGTAATTTATTACTTAGATAACCTAATAAAATAATTACATGTGAAAAATAATAAAATAAATAAATCATACATGAAATTAAAAAAATAACTCTTAATTTAAATATAATTAATAAATCAAACCGAAAACACTGATTGTGTGCATTCATTTTGAAACATTCCACATCATCCTGTTAACTTTTTTAATGGTACTTTTATCAAATCTGTTAAAAAAAAAAGCAATTTGGAAAAAAGAACAAAGATTGATAGCCAAAAAAAAACTCAAAAATACAATTAAAGTCATTTTAACAAAACATGTAAACGTTAGTAACCAAATTTGTCATTAAACCTAAACATATAATATACAAACTATTATTAAAAAAAATCATACATTTTTTTCTCCACAAAAATCCAACTCAAACTAATTTTTTTTACAAATAAAAATATAATATTTAAACACTACATCTTAAATATGAAGAAAAAAATATTAAAAATCTATCCTTAAAACTATCATAATCTATCCCTAAAACAACTAAACATAACAAACTTTTCACAAACAATCTTAAATCTTAAATTTTAATTTTAATAATTATTTAATGAACAAACATATAATATACAAAATTTCATTTAAAAACATACCTTAATATATCACTTTCTCCCTACAACTTCTACACAAATAATTTCTCTCTTAAACACTAACACAAAACAACCCACATTTTTTTAACCCCCCGATGGTGGTGTGGGGAAAGAGGACCATTGCCTCCTTTATGAAAGATAGAAAATCGGAAGAAGGAAAAGAGAAAAAAAAAAGATAATTGATGTCTCAGTACAATTGAGACGTGATTGAATGGTCACATCAGTGGCAGTTGTTAAGTCGGTGTCGCCTGGCTACCAGGCGGCAAGCTCGCTTATCGTCGATGTGATCACTCGATCACGCTTCAATTGTACCGAGACACCAAGCATTTTCTAAATCCACAAAACTTTTTAATTAATTTTTTTTAATATTTCATCGGTGTCGCCTGGCACACCAACGAAACCATTAAAATAATGTTTTTTTTTTATTTTTTTAATCGATATATTCGTTTTTTCACGAGTATTTTGAAAAAATTAATATCGGTATCGTCTGACACAATGACGATATCAAAAAAATTCTTTAATTAAAAAAGAACACGTGATTGCACCATGATTACCTGAAAAGGATCGGTGGTGCAATCGATATGTCAGACAATATCGATGGGTGCTATTAAAACCAATTCATTTTCATAAATAATTTATTCCCAATCCATTTTCATAATTAATTAA
The DNA here is from genome assembly GCA_039519145.1 of Kokia cookei. Taxonomy (NCBI): domain Eukaryota; kingdom Viridiplantae; phylum Streptophyta; class Magnoliopsida; order Malvales; family Malvaceae; genus Kokia; species Kokia cookei. The sequence continues at coordinate 29,206,418 of CM076905.1, forward strand.
AATTTTATATTATTTATATTAAAAGTCGATTTTTTATAAATATTTTGTGATCATTTTGATGTAAGTTCAATGCATTTTAATCAGATAAAGAGAATAGGACAAAAAAAAAAAAGAATAAAAAAAAGCAGGCTGAGATAAAAAGAGAACAAAGATATCATGGGAAAGGTGGCAAAGATCATGAAGATTGAGTACCCCCTCCCCTCTATTCTAGTTCTAGAAGAAATAGGTTAGGTTTTGGATAATTAATAGCCCTTCCTGTTCCACTTAAAACCTTCAAATTTTAGAGCTTTAAAATTCCAGAATTCGACCTTAATTTTAACTTTTATGTTAGGAAAAAACAAACCAACATAAAGTTAATTTTTCTTTTTAGAGAAGTAATAATTTCATTAATTTAAAATGTTAAGACAATATAAAAATTAAAATGATAATACAATTAGATTAGATATTTGTGTTCCTTTTTAGGCTTAACCATGTAAAAAGTTCTCAAGCTTTTTCAAAAAAATTAATTAAGCTTCAGTTTTCTTTTTCATTTAATTGGGTACTTCCGCAAAAAATCATCAAAAAAACTTTCAAACTTTAAAAAAAAAAAACAATTAAGTCTTTACCTTTTTTTGCACTCAATTGGGTATTTGAACTTTCAAAATGCATCAAAAAGACCGTCAAACATTTTCAAAAAAAGCAATTAAGCCCCTGATTTTTTCACTAAATTGGGTATTTGAACTGTAAAATGCATCAAAAAAGTCTTTTAGTCGTTAACTTTAACAGTTGACCATTAAAATTAATTATCCTTAAATTTTTTCAGTTAAAATCACCCCGTGTCACAATCACAGCGTGTCATATGACAAAAAACTATAAAATAAAAATAAATAAAGTTATTAAATTTTAACAAAAAATATAAAATTTATTAAAAATTAGAATTTTTTTATAAAAATCATAAAAAAAATTATAAAAAATTGTAAACTTTTATAAAAAAAAATTATAAAATATATCAAAAAAATCATTTAACCATTAACTTTAACCGTTGACTATTAAAGTTAATGATTTCTGATTTTTTTCAGTTAAAGCCATCATATGTCGTAACATATTTTGACATGTGACAAAAAATGATAAAAATAAAAATAAATACAAGTTATAAATAATTATAAAATGCTTCTTTTAGTATGATAATTTTTATAATTTTTTTATGAATTTTATATTTCTTTATATTTTCTATAATTTTCTTATGACTTTATAAAATTTTATAATTTTTTTCTATATTTTTCTATATTTTATAATTTTTATAATTTTTTTATGATTTTTATAATTTTTAATAAAATTTAAATATTTTTTTATAGTTTTTTATTAAAATTTAATATTTTTTACTTTTATTATTTTTTAATTTTTTATCATTTTTTGCCATATGTCATGCTATAGTTGTGACACGTGGTGGCTTTAACTAAAAAAAATTAGGGATGATTCAAGTACCCAATTGAGTGCAAAAAAATCAGGGTTTTAATTGCTTTTTTTTTTTTTTTTTTAAAGTTTGAGGGTCTTTTTGATATATTTTGAAAGTTCAAGTACACAATTGAGTGTAAAAAATGTAGGGCCTAATTTTTTATTTTTTTTGAAAAAGTTTTAGAATTTTTTTGATGCATTTGGTAGTTCAAGTATCAAATTGAGTGCAAAAAAATGTAGGGACTTAATTGCTTTTTTATTTTTGAAAAAGTTTGAGGGCTTTTTACTCCTTAAGCTTTTTTTTATTCGATTGTAAATTTATCTCAAAATTAAAATTTTTAAATTATCTTAGTATTACTATCCACATCTAAATTGGTATTAAATATTATTATCCAACAAATATCTAAATTTAACACATTCGCACCAGTGAGTCAAGTCGCGACTTTCACTCTATCAATGTCAAGACCTCGAACCATGGCCACTTCTTGCTATCTCAATCTCTCATGTCGCGGCGCCAAACAACCTCATGTTGCAGCTTGACTCTCTGTCTTGTGAACCTTCAACCTTCGTGCACCTTAGCCCTTCTACCACGTATACATTCACAAGTGCACTCCTTTAAATATCATTTATCAACAAACACGCCTACAAATAGATTAAAACACAATTTAATCCTAGAACAACTCGGTTTCACTCAAAAGGAAGCTAGAATGAGCATGGAAAGATCGTAAATGTATATGTCCAGTTACCTATTATAGTAAGTATTGTAATTTATCATTGATGTTACGAAGGGTCTATTTAGTAATGCTTCTAAGAAGCACTTTTAGGATAAACGTATTCTTATACAAGCTGCTTTTTGAGAGAGAGAATGCTTCTCCCAAGTTAAAAATTAACCCAAAAACACTCTTTTTTCGAAACCTGAAAATTTTAACTTCTCCCAAAAATACTTTTGAAAAACATTCTTAAATTAGGCTTAAGCCTCGTACTTAACACGTGGTTATCTTTGTATGTAGGTTTATTTTGCTTTAGAAGCTCGACTCACCTCGTGGATCATCATCACACACCATAGCAAAATTAAGAGAATATGAAATTCTTGTATTTTTATTCGTGACTCCTAGTGACATGTATTAGGAAGTCATTTGGGTTTCATTCTACTCTTGAACTTGTATGAAATGTGATAGTTAATCCCATTTTTGAAGCCAGGCACGAGTTTTTCCATTAATCCTTGTAGGCTATTAGTCTGTCACTGATAGTAATTTGGGAACAATATAATGACTTTACTACACCCATTTATATAGTTTTTGCATGAGTGTTTAAACTAATAGCCTTACATGAATTGCTTTGAATTTGGGTTCACCAGTAGGTGATGTTGCGATTCGACTTTGCATCCTCACTTTTTGTTTTGATCACATTGCATAATTTTAAGTTGTTCTGATCCTTCGAGGTTGATTTTGAATCTCAATCACTTTTGATCAATTTCGAATAAATTTTAAATGATTTTAAATTATTTTTAAAGTTTTCAATTTGTATTGATCATTAGAACCAACGAAAAGTGTTATATTGAGATCATAATTAAAATTCATCTAATGATTTTTCCATACTCGAATGTGAATTGATTATCTAAGAGAACTATGTTTACCTAGGTAATCGATCCTAGTGGCATTTCTCGACAAACTTATACCTTGTTGCCTTAGTGTAATTTTTGTGATTAATAGAATGAAATCAATATTGAAAAATAAATAAAATAAAATAAAATCCAAACTTAACCAATTCGGCCTCGAATGAAAATTTTTAAAAATTTCATAGACATAACTCCACCTCCACCTCCACCTCCACCCAACCTGTATGTAATTTTCTCTATAGACTTGTTTAGGTGTAAAAAAAGAGGAGGGACATTATCAGAATTGGATTCGTTCATTCCGGTCCTAAACGACCACACTTGTTGGAGATGAAAGAATAAGCCGGTATGCAAAGTCAAGGCTCACCATTGACAAGGACTCGTCTCTTTTGGGCACCTGTCCTTATCAACGCTGTAATCTCACCGTTACTCTGGCAGACAAGAGTCCATCATAACTAGTTCAACATCTCATTGCTAGTGATCAGTTGAATCTCCCTTTCTCCCCTCCCTGCCACCTTTTTTTTTCTTTTTTCTGAATAAATTCCCCTAATCAAAACAAACACGTGCACAGTACTGAAAAGAATAAAAACAAACGACAAGGACCTAACATCTCATCTGGCTAGCTTGTGAAACATGACAAGTGTTGATGCAATCTAAAAAGTCATGTAACTTTTTTCCCTTTTGGTGAAATCCCTTGTTCACGTTTGAAGAACATCACCACGAGGCATTCGGCCTTTCATGTTCGGTCAGATGTTTCCAACTTGACAAACCCTTAATGCAAGGTGAATGTTAGATGATGCAAACTAAATGATCATGTTCTTACCATGACCCACCTCTATTCACAGACACTGCAGCAGATATCATCAGCAAATAGAAAACACTGTCAGAAAATGCTTGCTATTCTGGTTATACCACTTCTATGTATTCCACCCTAATTGTAACAACAGCGGTGTTAAATTCTGTTTAAATTTGCAAAATCTGGACAAATTAATTCATATCATTGAATTATGTATATTTGGATATCTTACCATAAATACATGATGTAATTAATTATTACCCTGCATCAGAGTCATAAATGCATTTCCCTATTAGCACCATCACTATGAGAAATAATTTCCTTAATCTTGGCTTTTTAACTCTATTTGGGGTCGTTCACATCATCCAAACATGGCAGTTATTTAACCCATTCACGCTATTAAATCTCAGGTGTAGTTTAGGTTTGAGTTACGTTAGTCACATTTTTTATTAGGATTTTATCTTATCATTGTAATTCAAAAAAAAAAGTGTTTATTGAAATGAAACTTGCATTATGAATAAGCTTGACATAAATTCAGTGGAAATATAAGAAAATCATTTAGTATGTTGAAGTGTAAATGAATGGTTTTTGAGAATCTTAAATGCAGTGGAAATTAATCAAAAAGCAAGAAAGAGAGAGAGAGAGAGAGAGAGAGAGAGAGCACTTTAGAATTTTGATGATTCCGCCTTCATGAGGCAACTTATAGCAGCCCCAACGCCCTCTATCTTTGTGTATATATACTCTCCCAAAGTCATACACCTCTCTCTCATACACATTTTATTCTAACGTAGGTTCCCTTTTCCTTTACATTCTCTCTGCAACTCACGGTCATGGTTTCTCACCTGGTCAACACTATACGAAATGTGGTAGGGATCACAGGTATTTTGGTTTATAGAGCGAATCTATCATTCTTTCTTCCTTAAACTAGCCTGTTACAACATCAGATTCTATTTTCATATATGGGTTATTCTGGTTCTTTCCAGGGAACGTTATCGCACTCTTCCTGTTCTTGTCTCCAGTGTAAGCTTCTTCCTAGGCTTTTATCATGATCCTTTCATAGCACAGTGTCTGAAAAGATATTGTTGCCATAGCAGTAACTGGGTTTTATTTAAATAAGAAGTTAAAGGCCGTTGTTTATATATAAAAATTATAATCAATGTTCTTTTTCTTTTAATTTCCTAATGAAAATTGATTTGTAAAAGAAAGAATTAGATTGGACTGATAACTTTTTTACAAATTCAAAACATAATTTAACAAAATATTTGCTATAGTTCTTTTTTTATTGATCTATTTATATATGCTACAATTTTTTATATTTGATGTTTAGCACAACCACAAAACTTAAAATATAATTGTTTACATGAAATTGAAAAGAATATAAAATTTAGTTCGATTGACATAAGTATTGTTGTGCAAGAATATGTGAATTTGAATGCGGAGGAGAAAATAATTTAAAAATAAAACAAATGGATTCCATGTGCTAAAATAAAGTTTGAAAGAATACTAGTTTAATTAATCGAACAGGAACATGTATTAAGCAGTGGTCCTTGTTTATTGATGTTAGTTGCAATGGATGAAAAGGGTAATCTTTTTGCCTAATCACACTTATTATTGCAGGCCAACTTTTATTCGAATTTGGAAGAAAGGATCAGTGGAGCAGTTCTCGCCAGTACCATACCTAGCAACCTTAATCAATTGCATTGTTTGGGTCATTTACGGCCTGCCAATGGTGCATCCCAACAGCACCCTTGTTATAACCATCAATGCTGCAGGGACCGCCATCGAGGTCGTCTTCCTCACCCTCTTCCTCATCTTCTGTCATGACAAGGAAAAGCGACTCAAAGTGCTGCTTATCATCATGGTCGAGCTCATTTTCATGGCCGCTCTGGCCACTCTCATCCTCACTGTCCTTCACACCACTCAACGCCGATCCATGGTCGTTGGAATTATAGCAATTTTGTTCAATGTCATGATGTATGCTGCGCCTTTATCCGTCATGGTTAGTATCATACTTACACATGCATTTATTTTACTAATGATTTTAGGTGGAACATAGGTCCATAACAGACTAGACGTATTCATGTAAGCTTGACTGCTTAGTCCATGAGCATTTCTTAATGATAGTGAAATAATTTGTTATTGGTTTAGCATATATTCCTCAATCCAACAGCCTTAGCTGTATTCTCTCTCTATATATATACACACACACAATAATGAATCATGATGGTGCAGAAATTGGTGATTACGACGAAAAGTGTGGAGTATATGCCATTTTTCCTCTCACTGGCTTCCTTTGCCAATGGTGTTGCTTGGACTATTTATGCTTTCCTCCCTTTTGACCCTTTCATTGCTGTAAGTTATACCTACTGTTTTTACCTCTATTTCTTTTTGGCTCCCTATTCGAATATATGTATGTATGTATATATATATTATGTATATTTCAGGTTCCAAATGGAGTGGGCACAATATTTAGTTTCGCCCAGCTATTGTTATACGCCACATATTACAAGTCCACAAAGAGAATAATAGCAGCAAGGAACGAGGCGAAGGTGGAGCTGCATATCTCGTTGTCGGAGGTGGCCGTCTCCAACGGCGAGGTTGATCCCAAGAAGACGGCAACACCTTAACCTTGAGAGATCCAAACCATTCATCCATTTCCAATATATATAATTCTATCCAACTATATCTATCCATGTTTGACTTTTTATAAAAATGAGTGGGGTATTGAGAACAAAGTTGTCTTCAGTTAATGGATTGATTATGTTGAAGAAAGATATACACCCACATCTGCATCTGTGCTTGTCAACGCTGTAATCTCACCGTTACTCTATCAGACAAGAGTCCATCATACCAACATCTCATTGCTCCAATATATTTTTAAGAACCAAAGGTAAGTGATGAGTTGAATCTCCGTTTCCCTCCTCCCCACCACTTTTTTTTTTTCTGAATAAATTCCCCTAATCAAAACAAAAGTGCACAATACTTAAAAGAACAAAAATAAATGACAAAAGGAAAAACAGAGGACGACAAGGGCCTAACCTTTCATCTGGTTAGCTCTGAAAAACATGATAAGTGTTGATACAATCTAAAAAGTCATGTAACTCTTTTCCCTTTTGGTGAAAGCCCTTGTTCACGTTTGAATAACATCACCATGAAGAGTTTGTGTAAGAGCAAACAGAGATTGCTGATATGCAGCAGACAATGACTTGAAGCAAAAACTTCAACTTCTTGCTAAAAAGTCAAGAAGTATTTGCAAGAATAAAGAAGAAAAGAAGCAAAAAATTGAATGAAGAATACTTGATCTGATAATTTTTCATTGGTTTTGAGCTGCTAAGGCTAACAGAAATCTGATGGTGTCTAGCCTTGCCACAGGTGCAAAAGTCTCAAAATAATCAACTTCATACCTTTGACTAAAGCCTTTTACCACCAGTCTTGCCTTGAGCCTATTCAAGGAGTCATCAGCATTATGCTTGGCCCTGAAGACCCATTTAACTCTAATAACTTTCCTGTTGACTGGCCTTTCAACCAATTTCCATATTTGATTTTTGTTGATCATGGTCATTTCATCTTACATTGCATCCAACCATCCTTGTTGTGCCTGAGCTTTGTTATAGGTGATTGGTTCAACATTTGCCAAATTTGCTCTTTCGTAAACATCAGCCAGCAACCTTGTCCCTCTAACAGGCAAATCATCTATGTTCAGATCTTGATTTGCTTGAGCATCATTTTGAAAATCTGGCACAGCTTCTTCACTGACCTTCTCAACCTTTGACTTGTCCCAGTTCCAGGTTTAAGCTTCATCAAATACCACATCTCTACTTACATAGACTTTATGAGTTGAAGGATCCAACATCCTATATCCTTTCCTGTCATTACTGTAACCAACAAAGACTGTAGGTTGTGCTCTTTTATCCAACTTGTCTCTTTTCACAGTTGGAATTGTTGTAATAAACAGATGCAACAAAAAATCCTTAGGAGTGCAACTGAGAGTTTGAAGCCAAACCACACCTCAAAAGGTGTTTTCTCCAACAAGGCTTTAGTAGGAAGCCTGTTTTGTAAATAAATAGCAGTGTTAATTGCTTCTGCCTATAAGTTCTTAAGCAAATCTCTTTCAAATAGTAAGCACCTGGCCATGTCCATGAGTGTTCTATTTTTCCTCTCACTCACACCATTTTATTGTGAAGTGTATACATTTGTGAACTGATGTGCAATACCAGACTCATCACAAAAACTCTGAAATATCTCAAATGTGTATTCTGACCCATTGTCTGACCTCAACACTTTCAGCTTGCAATCTACCTGATTTTCCACTGAAGTCTTGAACTTCCAAAACATTGAGTCTACTTCTGATTTCTGCTTAAGAAAGTAAATCTAGCAGTGTCTTGAATAATCATCAATAAATGAGATGAAGTACCTATTGCCATTCAAGGATTTAGTTCTCATTGGACCACAAACATCAGTGTGCACCAATTCTAGCTTCTTAAAAGCTTTCCAAGCTTTATTAGTTGGGAATGGAAGCCTTGATTGCTTTCCCATTTGACACACATCAGACTTCTTGGTGCTCAACCACATTGGTGAAATTCTCAACTAATTGTCCCTTAGACATATGAACCAATAACTTATAACTCACATGCCCCAATCTTTTATGCCATAGCATTGACTCATCAGTAATAAAAGCACAAGAAACATTTGAAACTGGTTTCCAATCCACTATGAAGCTCCTATCAGTCATTGTGACTGTTATTAATTTAGATCCACTTGCATCACAAATGGAGCATTCATTGTTTTTAAACACAACTGAGTAGCCCTTCTCAATCAACTGAGCTATACTCAACAAATTTCTATCAATTTCAGGCACTAAGACTACATTTGAAAGAAGCTTAGGACCTTAGGATGTGTTGATGATCACCCCTTCCTTTAGCCTTGATATACTGACCATTCCCAATTCTGACTTTGGTGTTGAAACCCCTGTCAATCTGCTTGAAAATGGCAGCATCAAGTGTCATGTGGTTTGTGCAACCACTATCCAACAACCATCCCTTGGCAACCTTTTTCTGATAGCTAAACAGGATGCTGCAAATGTCTGCTCCTCTTGAACTTCACCTCATCTACAACTTAAGCCTTAACTTCATGTTGTTTTGGTTGCTACTGTTTATGTTGCACTTTGTTTCTACATACCTTCTCTACATGCCTCATTTTCTTACAACTTTTACACTGAACATGTGGTCTATACCAGCAATAAGCTTCAAGATGAGTTGTTTTCTTGCAATGTGAGCATGGAGAATAAATTTTCCTCATCCCATCTCTCTTTGGTCTGTCTCTATTACTTAGCCAAGGTTTATTCCCTTTGTAGTTGGAAGAAGTTGATACTGACTTTCCCTTGGCCTGAAATGCACTTTTATGGTGTTTCTCCTGCCTTCTTGCTCTTCTTTGCTCTTGAGCTAGAAGGCATTGACCAATTCAGTGAGTATGATACTGGTCAGATCTCTAGAGTCCTCCAATGAAGAAATTTATGTTTCAGACCTTTCTGGCAAGGTTGCTATAACCTTCTCAACTATCCTGCTCTCAGCAAACTGCTCTTCAAGGAGTCTAATACTATTTACAACTGTCATGACTCTTCCTGCATACTCCTTCACTGTTTCAGACGCCCTCATCTTCAAATTCTCAAAGTCTCTCCTAATGTTGATGAGCTGTTGCTGCCTGGTTTTCTTAGTACCTTGAAACTCCTCCTTCAACTTGTCCCAGACTTGCTTAGGTGTCTCACAAACCATGATCCTTGTGAAGATCACTTCTGAAACACAGTTCTGAAGGCATGACATTGCCTTGTATCTCTTGGCTTTGTCATCTGAATGTTGCCTTATCTGAGCTATTGTTGGGTTAGCTCTCAAAGGTGGTGGCTCAACATCAGCATTTACTACTTCCCACAAGTCAAATGTCTACAGGTAAGTTTTCATTTTTACTACCCAAATGTGGTAGTTCTCACCATTAAGTTGAGGTGGTGGTGTTAGAGAGAAGCTCGATGAAAACATGAATGAGTTCTTGCATTTTCTTTCTTCTTGCCTTGCTCTGCATTTTTTCTTCTTTCTTTTGTTGCTATAAAAAAAACCCAACAGTTTGGCCTTTCATATTTTTTTATTCACCTTGTCACAATAATATTAGACGTTACGGTTAGATTTTTTTTCAACTTGACTATCCTTGTTGTCAATGTTCAATGATGCAAACTACTTCGATAGTTGGATCAAAATCTTTTTTGTAAGAAAGAAACAATATAAAGCAATTATAAAAAAACACATATCTTAGAAACTATGAAAGCTCATTTTATCAGCTGATAGAAGTTTTTGGACGAAAATTGGGGATTCTTCAAAAACGACTAGACTTGGAGGATCAAATACCATAAGCCTTGTCATATGATTAGCAACCGCGTTTTGGGATCTAGGAACAAGGCGAATGCACACCTTCCATTCACGACTAAAGATACCATAAATCAAACATAGCTCCATCGTTTTGCTATTGACAGATCCACCAGCCAATAATGATTCCACTAAAAGTGCATTATCACATTCGATCTCAACCTGTCGCAATCCTTTCCCCCCATGCAAACCCTCTAACAAAACTCTCGCTTCCACCTTGAAAATATTATCCCTGCCCTTTCCCATAAAAAAACCACATACCCAGTTTGCATCAAATTAGTTTCTCTACTATAAATAGATTAATTTAATTTATGTATTATTAAAAAATTAAATAAAGTTAAATTGAAAAATAGTTAATATTTATTGTTAAAAATGTCATTAACTATTTTATAGAGTCAATGTTTTTAAAATTTTTATTGTTTTGTAAATGAAATATTTTTTTTGGAATAGAATTGCAATTAAAAATTTAATTTTTAAAACATTTTTTATACAATAAAAGTAAACTCCATTACAATTTAAACTTATTTAATTTTTTAATATATAATGACTAAATTAATCAATTTAATAATAATAATAATAATAATAATAATAATAATAATTAATTTAATCAAATCCCCAAACTAAATGCATGTCGAATGGTCATATTCTTACCATGACCCACCTGTATACACAGACACTGCAGTAGATATCAACAAATAGAAAACAGTGTTAGAAAATGTTCATAATTCTGGTTATACCTCTTTTATGTATTTGACATTATCTGTGTTAAATTCTGTTTAAACTTGCAAATTTTGGACATATTATTGAATTATGTATATTTGGATATCTTACCATATATACATGAGGTAATTATTAGACAGAAACATATCAATTATAAATTAACATTGTTATTTTTTGAATTGCAATAAAAAAATTGGAAATCTAAACGAATTTTATCAGCAATTTTAATCGGAAGAACATGAAAAATTCATGGATCACTCGGATGGTCCTTCATTAAGCTCGTCAAGTAGTTTGATGCATAATTTGCTTCTCTTGGAATGTGTTTGATGAGTACCTGTTAATTGCATTTATAAAATTCTTGAATCTTAGAGACCAAGTCTTTAGTTATATGATTATTAGGATCTCTAAGAATGTCTTTAACAGCTGTAACGCAATCAATTTCAACAGTCACCTCTTTTCATCTAGATTCCTAAATAATTATAGACCATCATATATGACCCAAAGCTCAATTTGTTCGATGCTACTAAACTGTTAATCTTAAACTTTTTACTCTATTAGGGTTGTTCAAATGATCCAGGTAAATAATGGCGCTGTTTGCGCCACTCACACTTTTGAAACTCAATGAATTAAGGCTACGTTGGGAATGACCAACAATGACAATTTTGTTAATTTATTGATTAAATTATAAAATACGAAAGTAATTATGAAGTTTAATTATTTGATTAATAATTATTTCTATCATTTTTCATTATCATAATCCATCATCAAAGTAAAAACTTAAAATTTAAGTTTCTCGATTAATTCTTTTGAAAAGAGTAATATCCTGCAAGAGTTTATCGTGGGTTGGGTCAGGTTTAACAAATTTTTAGGTTCAATTGTTAGGCTCTAGCCCGGTCTGGTCCAAAAAATGGGTTTATAATTTTGTCCAAGCCCAATCCTACTTATAAAAGTCAAACTCGAGTCCGATTTGACTCGACCCGTATTAATTTTTTAGATTATTTTATTATATACAACAAATTTTAAAAATATATAATATATTAAATACACTTAAAAACATTAAAACAAACATTAAAAAATAAACAAATTTAAAATACATTAAAAAATTCTTTATATTAAGATAGTTGCAAATAAAATAGTAGAAAAATTAACAATAAAACATAAGTTCTACAATATTCAAATAATATTAAAAATACAACGAAACAATAGTAAAAACGTATAAAAAATAACATCTAAACAACAACCAAAATAGTAGTAAAAATAACAGCAAACAACAACCAAAATAGCAGTAAAAATAACAGTAATCAACAACCAAAATAGCAGTAAAAATAACAGCAAAAAACAACAAACACAATAAAAATAGCAACAAAAACAAAAGCAAAAGCATCACCAAAACAGTAAAAACCAGCACCAAAACAACAAAAAAACATACACCAGAAACAACAAAAAATAGCAATATAATTTTTTTTTAAAATGGTTAATTTATTTAGGTCGAGTCGGGCCGAGCCAAAAAACTCTTACTTGAGGCCTAGCCCATTTAGAAAACGGGCCCTATTTTTTGTCCAAACTCATTTTTTAGACCTATATTTTTGTCCAAATCCTCCCATTTTTCGAACGGGCCTTCAAGTCGGGTCAGGCGGCTCGACCAATGATCAGGTCCATATGCTGCAAGATAATTATTAATAAAGCTTTTTATTCTGATGTCAACCTCCGGTAACATTGAGACGACAGTGATTGTCCGATGGATGGTCGTAACACTAAAAATGTCCACTTTAAAGACGAATGTATCGATAGCGAATAAATATGTCAGTAAACTCATTGTCAGCCTCTGCTATATCTGAGAAAGATATGCTCTTAAGTAACTCTATTGAGTCCGCGAAGGAATCGAGGGAAGATAGTGGGGAAAACTTTTACTTTGTAGAAGGAGACTTCACTAGATCCTCAATAAACAAAATTTTGTGATTGTTATCTCAGATCGAGTCCAAAATTATCTATACATAGAAACCACAGTAGTAGTTAAGCTTCTCGGGTGGAACATTGAGTACACTACTATCCTAAATAGAGTCTCGAGTCTGTGGTGGCCATCAAATCCCTTTCAACTTATGGATGTGGAAAATGAATATATTTTTTTTAAATTTCAGAGCAAAGAAGATTATGAGAAAGTACTTACACAGGGACCTTGGATTGTCTTAGGACAATACCTTACGATTCATCTGTGGACTCTAGAAACCATACTCATCTGCATGGATCCAATTGCCAAGCCTTCCCGATCATCTGTATAACAAGAAGATTCTTGAGGAGATTCGGGGACTGATAAGGAGGGTCGCAAAACTTGATTTTAATATTGACAATAGGTTGAGGGGACAACTTGCTCGAATGGAAATTTTCGTAAATTTAGATAAACCCTTAGTTTCTCAGATTCTAGTTAATAAAAAATTACATAGAATAGAGTATGAATCCTTACCATCTATTTGCTTTTCATGTGGACAGGACAGCCTCATTAAGAAGATATGCTCATTCTCAATCGGTGACAAAGACTTAACTGGAGTCAAGGAGGGATCGAAGGTGGTAAACTCGACAACAAAAGTTTTAGTGGAAGAATCGACTAAGGTTAGTCCATGGATGGTTGTTGAAAGGCATTATCACCGATATCCAAAGAAATCACGTAAACTAGCAGCTAAAATTCCGATAAGTGATGGAGAGGGATTTAGATTTAAGGCATTATTTTTTTGTATTAATGAAAAATGGGAAAAGGAAGATACGAGGGTTGGTTTCTCGAGGATTTATTTCAAAAAGGGTGATTTCTTTAAAAAGCTAGAATGTGAAGTTGTTAATAAGGGAAAGGATGGGATTGATGAGTTGAAGAAGGTAAAGGTGGGGTGCAGGCAAATCGTTTCGTGGAAGTAAGGCTGGGCTTGAAGAGTAGGTTGAGTTTTTGGGCGTTAACTCTAAGGGAGCTAGGACGTTTAATGTGTCTATAACAGATTTAGGCTCAAAGGGTAGAATGGGGGTTATTGATAGAGTAGCTTCAGCTGGAATTTGAGCCTTAGGTCTTGACGAAACTTGTGTCCTTGGAACACCCTCTACCCGGCCCAGTTGTCGAGCCCGAATATTAGGATGCCACACCACCATCTCACATCATGCTTACCTCATTTTAACGTTTTATTTTACGTACAAATTTTTCTTTTTAATTTTCTTACTGTAGTGTTTAATTTTTCACAAAATTCATACATATTAAGTGCCATACATAACCAGAGTTATGTTAAATCATACTATCACACATCGATTTATCATCTATCAAACATTTATCATGTATTAGGACCATTTAGCGAATTTTCTCAAAACTGTTTCGTAGGTATTGGTATTTTGAAGAAGGTATCAATAATTTCGTAAGGGGTATCGATACTATTTAAAAAATCGATACCAAATTTGCTGACTGTTTTCGAATTAAAAACCTAATTGTTGGAAAACATCGGTACTTTGGCACAGGTATCATAATTTCCCCTCAAATATTGATACTCATGTCAAGGTATCGATACTGACAAGCAATGCTGATTTTGTATACTTTAAAAATTTCAGAGGTATCGTTTTTAAAACCCGATTATCAATATCTCTATTCCACACTTGAAAAATACAATATATATATTAGCATATAAATCATTCTAACAAATCCCTAAACAACATGCAACAATTACCTCATAGAATATACCTCAAAATGTCTCAAACATCATAATTTTTAAGTTTGTACTGATATGCAAATAACTAAAAAAACCAACATAAATCCACCATATTGCCTAACACATTGCCTTAGGTTCCCGAAACATAAATAACTTTATAAAACCTACAAATAAAAGTAAAAAGGTCAACTTGACTTGGATCACCATAGAGACCACACCGCTCACACTGCACTAAGTATCTGCAATGGTTAAAAAGGGAGTGGGTGAGCTTAACAAGCTCAGTAAGTGCATAAAATAATCACTACATAAACAATCATCATGCATCAATTAAACAATCATATATCACATTCATGTCATCTCACTATTATTTATTTACACATTCTTTATATAGTTTTCAGCTTACTTTATTCACATACAAGCATATTTAGTCATATATACAAATAAAAACATAAAAATAGAATTCATGATAATTTGGCTGTTGAGACTATGAAACATAAAGTGGATTCTATCACAACAAATTGGATACGCAGATCTCCAACACACCAAACACTACACTCGTAAAGTCGAAACATATCCGATAAGTGAAGCATATAACTAACACTCTCCAACACACCAAACATATCCCGTTGAATGGAGCATAGCTCGCATTCCCTTATCTATCCAAACTATCTTTAGGCCTCAACACCCCACATATATCACAACACAAAGGTGAGTACTCACAATCCTATGGCATGCCAACTATATCCAACGATTTCATAATATCACAAAGTCAAAATATCCACATTACTATTACATATTTTCTTACACATATTCACTTTATTAGAACAACATAACCAATCACATGGTATGAAGAACATACCCACATATTTTCTGTCACATGGCATGAATAACATACCCATATATTCACTTTCATAACAGACATCATAAGCTTATAGCATATGTCATAACATCTCATGTTTTTCACAATATTACATCTTTTTCACAATCATATTAAGCATAGGTAAAAGAACACTTACACTCAGAATTTAGAGTAGAGGTTTAGGTTATCTCTAAATTCCAAAATATATAATGAATCATCTACAAGTAGCGATTCCAAAATACTAACCAAATATACACTTTTTGTCGAAAACTCGAAAGCCTATATAGGCTTTCCTTTGCCTTTATCTCTACTTGTTGAAGGTCCTAGTGACTCTGACACTTCAACCACACATATCACACAAATACACAAGCAAAAATCATTCTCCTACTCATCTCATACCGTTATAAACAATAGCCTAAGCTATGTTCTCTTAAACCAAAACTTTTAACCTAGTAAACTTTAAACTCTAATATATTGGTTTACACTTAATCTTTTCTCATGAAACAAATTTCATTCATCTATATATTTTCCCATGACTGATTCTCAAGCTTTCAACCACGCAAAACTACACATTTTAAGATACTGAATATTTTCGACATGTAATGGCTATAATAACGAAAATTAAATAAAACTCAAGAAATATTTAACAAAACTTTAAAGTAACTTTAGAACCTTCTAATCATGTTAAAACAAGTTGAAAAAACACTTTAAACCCAATTTTTCATACATAAATCCGAATTTCACCATTAAAGACCCTATTTTTGGCTTTTGTTCAAAACTTGCATTTTAATAGGTAAAACCTTAGTTTAAAGGATTAAATTTCATTTAAAACTCATAAAAAGTCGATTGGTTACCTTTTCTTGAAGAAAAACGAGTTTTAACACGAATCGAGAAAAACACACATTTGGAGAAAATGAAGAAAAAGATGAAGGTTTTTGGGTGTTTCTCTTGATTTTTATAGGTATTTAAGGTTTTAGGGTTATTAGTATTCAAAGGAAATTAGGAGTTGGAGTTTAAAAAAGATTGAGAGGGTTTTGGAGAGTGAAAATCGGCTAGCATCGGGAAGGGTAAAGTTTGACATGAATTGTAGTATAAATAAGGGGTTTTTAAGTTGATTTGGATTTTTGGTCAAATTACTTCATAAAGACTCTTAGTTTTGACTCTTTTACAAAACAGTCTTATTTCAAAATTAAAGTCATGTAAAACTTATTTTCAGAAATTGATTTATTCTCCTAATATCCTGTAATGCCCAAAACCCGTTGCTGTCGTCGGCTAGGGCTCCAAGTTGTCTTCGTTCAAGAATCTTAGATTAACTTTCAATTTTCTTCTTTATTCACATTTTAAAGAAGCATTTTTTTTTATATACACGTCATAAAACACGTATAAGAGACCAATGCAATTCAAACAGGGGTAAAAAGGTCATTTCCACATTTCTAAACGACTTTTACCGATATCTGTTGGACAAGTATCGGTAGTAGTCAAGTCAGTAAACAGTGTTAAAATAGTAGCAGACTTCTATAGATACTTGAAATGGTTCTACCGATACAAGTGTACTTTCTATCGATACTTGACACGTTTCTACCGATACTAAAAACTCTAGAGAACTAGGAAGTTTTACCCTAAAACTTCTACCGATACAAGTAGACATTCTACTGATACTTGTATGTTTAGAACTATTGATACATCAAATTCTACTACCGAAACAACACAAGACAGAATCTAACCTCTCTCCTACTCTGTACTTCTACCGATACATGCAAGAGAACTACCGAAACAAGTAAGCAGATTTCTAGAAATGCACACAATTCTTTTAAGTATTGAAACTACTATAACAAAACATTTCATAGATATAGATGCAATATGATATTCATCCAAAATGACTCAAAACAAGGTTACAACGGTTCAATACAAGTCATACTAACTAGATACAAATAAGTCAAACATTTGGAAACATTCTAGAGGTTTTACAACCAATCATATTAAGTTCACAGATCCTACTACATGCCATATAAGCCGGGTGATACGAAAGACTACCAAACGAGCTCTCGAGATAGTGTGATTTTTCTCGAGGATTCGATTTCCAACAGCAAACGAATCTACAAAACAGAGACAATACACAAGTAAGCTTACAGAGCTTAGTAAGTTTGTTGTACAATTAGCTTACGTAATAACCAAAAATGAGAAAGTGAATGTGAACTATCATTTCTATTCATTCCGTCTTCAATATTCAATATCCCTTTCGGGTCTTCTAGTAAAATAACTCTTCGTTATCCAGTATGCTCTAACGAGCGAGTATGTTATTCCTTCTGTGTCTTCCATCACGATCCATCATCAAGAATAAAACTAAACAAGTAAGGTTAGTATTTAACAAGTAGAACATAGTACGCGAACTTACCAAACAATTTTGTAGCAAAAGAAAAACTCTAGGGTTTATTTTACAACTTTTTTTTTTCCTTGATCAGTCGCTTGCTCATGATCTAAATCAAGAAATTATTAAATTTCCATATTAAATCATGAAATTTAGACCTTTTCTTGTATTCATGTCCTTTTTTGGAAATTTACGAAATTACCCTTATACTTTCACTTTTATTCAATTTAGTCCTTTAAGTACAAAACATGCAAAATAATCTTTTTACAACTCAACTTAAGGCATTCGAATATCCATGGGTATTCACCCAAAACCTACATGAAATTATCTCAATCAAGGACATGCATTTCACCATTTTCACAATCTAGTCCTCAAACCCTAATTTCATCAAAAATCACTTCACAAGAGTTCTAACTCTAATCATCAAGCATACAAATCTATCAAAAAATTTCAAGAATAAGCATATTAAAAATGGTGAAATTTTTAACTTTTGACAGATTTACAAATTAGTCCTTTGATTAGTTAGATTAAGTTAACATGGACTCAAAAACATAAAAATCACTAAAAGCGGACGAAGTTTGCTTACTCAATCTTCAACACAAAGCTTGGCCAAATGTAAGCTTTTTCTTTCGGGTTTGTCTTGAAGAAGAAGATGAAAAGAAGAACAAAATGATGGTTAATTCTTTTAATTTTAACTAAAATAGGTTTTCTCATAATTTTACATAATTACCCTTTAAAAAATCTCATGATTTTCCATTCAACCTAGTCAAATCCATCCTCTCTTATTGAGGACAGTCTATTTACCTTTTAAAGACTTTAGTTTTTCAAACAATTAACATCTAGTGCCCTTAATTGATGGAACTCTACCTTTGTACTCTTTACGATTCAGTCCTTTTTATAAAATTAACTATTTAAATGGTAAAATTTCTTAACCAAAATTTAATATGACATTCATGACATCATGAATATCAAATAACTAATATTTATGACTTGACTCGTCGAAGTTGTGGTCTCGAAACCACTTTTTCGATACCACTAAAAATCGAGTCGTTACATATCCATTGTTGAAAATGTTCTCTGTTACTAAACTTATGAAATTTCGAACACATTTAGGTTAAATTCCTATTTTACCCTAAAAACTTCTAGGTCCAATTTTGAGGTGTGACACGTCCCATCTTAGTTCGTTTATTGAAAATTATAATATGGGTAATGTATTTCAAGCCCAACAGGAAAGCCCTTGAAACTGCTTTTAATAAGCAGCCTTTTAAGAATTGAATATTGTTGCAACATGTTGGTTTTTTTTTTGGAAAATTCTAAAAAAGGGCATAACATTTCATATAATTTCATCAAAAGCGTGCTTCAAAGAGTATTATGTGTCTCATAACATGCTTCAAATACGCATAAAGATTCTCATGATCAGGTACTTCACTTTTCAGACAAGAAAAATGTTAAAGAAGGCTCATCCAACTGTGGAAAAAGCATCCAGCTTGGCACACTTTCTTACCATGTCAGCAAGGAAGCTCGCCCAACTGGATGAGCCTTCTCTAACATTTTTCTTGTTTGAAAAATAAAAGTACCCTCGAATTTTTCAGCAGATTTTAAGCATGTTTTGAATATATTAGATTGAGACGCTAGTCTTGCAGCGCATTTTTTACTACGAGAATTTTCTACTGTATAATATTACCCTTCTCTTGTGCCTATAAAAGGGGTCTCCCACCCCATACTTCATCATCTCTAAAATATCTTCTCTCCCAACCTATCCATCCCTCCACTATAAAATATTTCTCGATGTTAAAAATTTCCGTCATTAATAAAATTTCGATCATTCAAGGTATTCTTGATTCGTCGCTGATGTGATATCGCTCTAAGACACACACATTTCATATATCCAATCGAGATGGGACCATTACCTCTGAAACCTATCTTGTGGAAGTTGAGTTCTAAGGTGATTTTGGTTTGTATGGTCACGGGTGGAAGTCTACATAGAGGTTTCAATCGACAATCGTTATGCGGTCATGGATTGAGGTATAACGGAGGAGCCAATTTACGATCGTTACGTGACCACGTTCTCAAACTTTTTGGATACTCGGAAATGTTACCATACAAATACCATACAGAAGTTTGAGAGCATAATCATACGAAAAAACTGTAGGGCTTCTCACTATAATCGATTTAATTTTTTTTCTCCATTTCCAGGCAGTCGATACCTTTAACCTTCCTTCTTATCCAAAGGTCAGCATCGTCGTGGACGTAAGAGGACTCTCAGATGAGGGGTGGTTGTTACAGTGCAATAAAGGTGATATACTTTTCGGGGTGATAACAATTACCGTTATTAAACAACTCATTAATAATTACAATCACCGTCGCGTCGACCCGAGTTTGAACTCTATTATGCTAGAACATTTGCAAACCGCCTGAGAGCCCTCTCGTGTCCATCTCGGTGTCAGCCTTCGAATAAGAATAAAAGGTTAAAGATATCAGTTGTTTGGAAATATAGAAAAAATTACTTTGATTACACCAAAAATTCCTCTATTTTTCCCTATGACTATGGTCTCAATATTATGTATGGTATATATAAGGCACTATTTGCGGGTATCCAAAAAGTTTGAACTCGTGACCACATAACGACTGTCAACTAGCCCCTAGTTATAATCGAAGCCATGATCACATCACGACTGTTGACTGGGATCTCCACTTAGACTTCGACCCATGACTGTATTAAACATTGTCACTCAAAACTTGACGTCCCTAGGATGGGTTTCTAAGGTAATGGTCTTATCCCGCCATGACATATAAATGTATGTGTTTTGAGGCACGTTATCACATCCCCGACCCCTCAAATCTACCTATAAACTTTGGTGATTTCACCCTTAAATCCTAACCATAAACGCTTAAAAAACTTAACCCTAATAAAATTTAAAAAAAAAAAACCTTAATCTTGATAAAGAGAAAGGAAAAATGCACCCGACTGGACGCCTTTTCCCTCTCTCTCTCAAAAAAAAACAACTTATTTTTCTAAATTAAAAAGCCAAATAAGAAAATTGAAATATATTGTTAATTTAACTATTAAAATCAATATTATTTGTTTCTTTTTGGTTTTACTGTATCAATTGGGTAATGATTGTTTTATTGTAGATCGCACTTAATGGATTTTTCTTTCCTGTATGTTTCCTTGTTTTGTCCCTTTTGATGGTTTGAGCTTTCATTACAGTAGCAATCGGGTAATGCTGCAATGGTGCTGTTTTTAAGTATATACATAATATGGTTCATTTAAAATGTAATTTACTTCACAAGATTTGAATAACTAGAATGCAATGGTGCTGTTTTTAAGTATATACATAATATGGTTCATTTAAAATTGTGTATGGCACGAAAAAGAAACTAATTCAGTATATTTAAGATTAACTGCTAAGTTCAGATCAAATTTGTCATATATTAAGAATGAATTGGTAGGTTTAAGTTACAATTAAGCCACCTATCATAAAAAGAAGTTTCTTACAATTGAGAGGGCTCTTGAAACCAAAATCTGCACTTTCCCTCTTCTATAATTCTACGAGTAAATATATCTACAACCTAATTATAACTCTCCAGTGCTCTCACAAGAACTCTCTGGATTGTCCATGGTGTCATGAATACACGATCTAATGATATTGTTGCCTGATGATCTTGAAACATCTATACATTCCTCAAGGTCGGCATCACATGCTATCATAACCCATTCATTGTCGTCATCCAAATACTTGATGTCGAAAGTACCCACCTCTAGCTTCAGCCTATTGGCTACTTCCTGTTTCAGTTCCACAATACCAGAGCTCATGGAGATCCGAAACCTGATCATATTTTCTTTGTAAGTAGCCTTGATGGTCACACCCTTCGTTTCCTCTCTAGCTGTTACACGGGGTGTTGGCTGGGTAAAGGTGGACATGGCTTGCTTAAGATCCAGATTAGAACATGGAGCTAGTGTCCAACTAGGTTCTGGAAATTGCTCATTAACACCGATATCTGCTATTGGACATAGGTTTCTTAAGTCTTTTGAACTTCCAGCATCCTCCACTAGCATACCTCCAAAAGGTTCTTCAAGTTCTGCTGCCACAAGGACTTTAGGCATCGAGAACATGGCTGATATATTTGGCTCCCCTAAAGGTTGTTGAAAGGCCAACTCAGGAAACCCATGCGCTTCAAAGCATTGGTCATGGATGGAACCGAACGAAGCCTTAGTAGCAGCAGTTTCAATGCCAAGGCTACCTTGGCATGAACTATAAGAAATGGGTGTCCCAGCACTCCCTTCTCTTGAGCCACTCCCTATTCTGGATCTTTTTACCCCTTTATCAAAGTCTGATGAAAACCCATTTTGCTGAGGGAAAGGTTCTGGGCTCGGTGTCCTCCCTCCCAGCAACTGATCTTCCACTACAACTTGTCCATTACTTTGTGGTGTTAAACAAGTTGGTGAATCATTTTTCTCACCTTTATGCTCAAAAGGTATAGAGTTTGGCGAGTTTTGTTGATTGGACCCGTTCAAACCTGTTGGCCATGAAATAGAATCAGCACCAACAGGTAGTGGACTATTGGCAAGCGAAGTTAAACCAAATGCTCTATCGGTACCATGTACAGATTCGATAACATGTTTTAGCTTAGTGAGGGAACGATTGATTTTGTTGATCTTACGAGATGGCCACCGTGAGATCCCATGCTGCCTGCAGATGCGCTTCATTGTAGTTGGACAAACTGCAAAGAGAGAAGCTCCCTGAGCATAGTTCACTCTGATAGGTACCAAAACATTTATTCTTTTACGTAAAAATAATAATGAAAATTTATCAAAGAGAGAAGATGCATACCACCAAGACTTTTTGCAGCATCTTTGAGACTCCCCGTAAAATACTGTTGGAGCACCTCCAGACTAATTGATTTCTCAGTTTTCCCACGCTTTCTCTCTGGTTTTTTCAAGTCTTTGTTCTGTAGAGGACAATCAAGATTGTGGCTTCCGCTAGCGACAACCCTTCCTCCATGAGCTGAAGGGTCAAAATTCATAGTTAATTGTTGCTTTGAAGAATCTAATTGCAATTCTCCTTTATTGGGTGAGATGTTATTCTCAGGTGGTGACTTCACAGATGGAGGTATTGGAATACATTCGAGTTTTGTGTCGAACCTGTCTTCTGAAGAAGCTTCAACGATTTCAATAGATCCTTCATCCTCTTCCAATTCAGCTCCAGAAGCAACCATAAGACTTTGGAAATGCTGCTTCATTGTTGTCAATATGGAACCCAATAACGTCTGTTGTTCATTGCAGTCGAAAATAGCAGGGGGCAAAAAGAATTCGAGAACATAAATATCATCTCTTGTATAAGTACTCCGTAAGCAGATTGCAAAACAACTGGTTAATTTAAACATGCGAGCATAGTGTACTAAGGGATACTCAGTTTTGCAGAACTGGGTGATGTCTGAGCAAAAGCATGAGTTGAGTGATAAAAATGCCCTCCCAGCAACCCCTTGACCCTTCTGTAGGTGATGCTCTTGACAAGCATCTCGAAAACCCCACATGTGAGCATCTACAACATAGAAAGCCAAATCAGTTGTTGACATGCAGACTTGTCCCATGCAGCTGCCATCAAAGCTTGTACAGCTTTTCTTTAGACCACCACCATGGACCAAAACCCTGCGATGCCTGCAAGGGACCCAGGTTTGAGCCAAAGGTAGTTTGTGTGTTTCACAGACCACTGTCAAAATCTCCAAAATTTCTGCCAGTGCATTTTGGCGACTTTCATTGCAAATCTGGCACATAGGGATTAGTTTGTCAGAATAGGGAGCAAAAAGAACAAAACAAGAACATGTCTCAACATCCAAATGAATTAGAGATTTGACAGATTACAATTAAATCTCACCTGGGTGCTTTGGTAACCCAGAATTTCTGAGCTTTTTAGATTCACTGCCTGCACAAAGAACCGAGGAATCTCAGAGCATTTAAAACTAGAAATATTTTCTAAGAACCAATTATTAAGGATGAAAGAAAAAGTCTAATCTGCTGAAGTACCCAATGAAGACTGATGATTTAGCAATAAACAAATAAGAAAAAGAAGTGAGTAGGGAAAGAAACCCAACCTCAAGTGCTTTGCATACTTTATCAACCTCTGGTGCATAATTAATCTTCTGTGATGTCATTATGAGTTCAAGTACACCCACACAAGACTGTCCAGAAGGTTCAAAGACTGGCAATGCCAAAGTTCCCTGAACATTGTAGTGCAGAGCATGATTAAGCCGAGAATACTCTCTGCTGGAATAATACTGTACATTTGGAGTCCATTCCGGCAATTTTTGCAGGAAAACACGGCCAGGAAGTCCAAGCTCTACATCACTCTCTCCATCCACAGAAAACATGTACATCAAAGAAACCATCCTATATTGATGCAATCCACTGCTATGCGGATCAAGGACGAAGGGTTGCCCCAATGTTGTTAGCACATATCGACCCCCATCCTTTACAGGTGCCCAAACCTGTGCTAGAATATGTTGTTCAGTTGATTCCTTGAAGTAACGCAACGCCCGAGCCATCCTCTCTTTAATTACACAATAACTATCTGGGTTCTCAAGGGGCAGCAGTCCCAGAAATAGAGATGGCAACCCTCTATTATCATTCTCCTCCTTTGCATTTTCATTTACTGGATTCGGAGTACCTGCATTTAGTATATGACTTAAAATACAAATACACTCAGCTAAGCAATAGATGCTTGCACCAATCAAATATGTATAGTTTCTAGTATGATAATATGAATTAAACCCAGAAAATTCTAAAATTCAGGTGCTAGACTGTTGAACTTGGAGGCAAGACGTATTCAGTGGACCTCTTTTACTTTCTGAGGTCTTGATTGAGAAACTGAGCTTTGAATCCTAAAGACCACAAATAGACTGGCAAATTTATGCATAAAAGTCTAGGGTCACCAATTTCTAAGAAAGTACCTAAATTTCCAAGAAAATTTAAGGGGGAAAAAAAGATTCAACCGGGACAGAGAAAACCAAATTCAAGCTCCAAATAAACCAACGAAACCATAAAACAGCCAAAAATGAAGGGGAAAAAAAAAAAGCTAATCCAAATCAGTAAACCAAGACAAAAAGAACAACAGAAAGGAAGAAAACAGATAAGCAAAATTATCATGCTAAGAAAGGACTAACACGTGACGAAAAGATTGTAACCAGCGGCAGCGGCAGACCCAAGCTTATCATCATCAGAGAAAGCCCATAGAGGAGAACAAGGCTGCT
This sequence comes from Kokia cookei, assembly GCA_039519145.1. NCBI lineage: Eukaryota > Viridiplantae > Streptophyta > Magnoliopsida > Malvales > Malvaceae > Kokia > Kokia cookei. Next base: position 29,231,545 of record CM076905.1, read on the forward strand.
CGGAAGAAGAGGAAGTGACGAAAGGAGAGGTGGGGTTAGAAAGGAAAGTCAACTGATCAAACGGCCAGGAACTCTGGAGGTCCAGATCATCGAAATCCATTATTCCCTGGTGTTGTGGCTGTAGCTGTTTTGGCGGGAACGGACACGCATTGTCTTCCCCCAGCTCGCACATTTTCTGGGAAAGGAAAAACCTGAAAAAAAGTTCCCTCCAATAACTTTCCTGACGATTTCCCTTGGAGAAGGAGAACAGTTATTTTCCTCACTTTGCTGTTTGGAAGGCGATAAAACTTGGGAAATATGCAATTGCTCAGATGGCACTGGTAAATAATTGCAGACAGTGATTACAATTTTTTCCTGATTTTTCTTAATTTAAAATATTTTAATCGATGGAATCCAAGCTGGGTTGTAGGCTTCGCCTAGTTGCCACAATTTGGATAAAAATGTTTTAACGTGAGGAGATGATTCTCTGCTCGCCCCCTCCATTATCAGCACTATTCTCTCTTTTTTTCTTCTTTTATTTTATGTATATAATTAAATATAGTTTAATTTTGCCTTCACTCCCTCTACCCTTTACACTTTTTAATCTAATCCTCCTCTTTTATTCCATAAATTATATGATTTAACATTTTAATAATTTAAAAAATTAAAATAGATAAATATTTAATAAAATTATGATATTGATGATTTGAAAAGAAAAAATAATTAACATATTGATATATATATAAATAAGTCTCTTGCATCGTCAAAGATTTTACTAAAAGTGGAAGCTTTCATGCAAAAGAAACAAAGCTTTCTTAATAAATCCGGCAACTTTATGTCTATTTTTGGAAAGTTTCTCCCCCTTACCAATTGGGCGACTAAAACAAAGGAATCTGAGTGCGCCATTTCGCAAAAAATGCTAATCTTGTTTTAAATATTTTGATTAGCTGCGCCCAGTTTAATAATTTAATCTTACTTACATCACTGCTTTCGTTTTATGGAGCACCAATGATTGGGAAAAAAAAGGGAAACTAATTAACGAAAATTGTTTAATTAATTCTTTAAATAAATACAATTCGGAGAAAAAAAATGTTTGCTTTTTAACACGATGATTACTATGAAATTTTCTACTAAATTTTTAGCTGTCCTTAGCACTTTCTCCTTTTAAAAAAAATCAAGATAATGATTGATGTACCAAGGTCCATTGAGCTACAAAATGACAGAGTTACCCCCAACAATAATTCTATTCCTAGAAAGAAAATTGGAAAATTTGGTGCTCAAATGATGGCATAATGGAGAAAAGGATGTCTTAATCATGGCAATCAAATTGAGGTTGATGAGGGTTCGATGTTGAAATAAACACATATTAGAGTTTTTTTGCGGTAAGGACCAAATAAAAATTATTTTATAATTTATGGGATGGAATCTAAGAAAGAGGATAAGCATTAAGTTTTTGTCATACTATAGTTTCATATATATGGGAAGTTATGTATTTATTGTATTTAAATTTGTTTTAATTATATTGTTTATATTTTATAAATACAGTACAAATATAAATATATTTTTTAATTAACTATAATGTAAAATTAAATTAATAAAAAACAGAATGAATGAATAATAATAAATAACTATCGAAAAACCACAAACATAACACACTCACAAAATAAGAGCTATGAAGCAAATTAGAAACTTGGTATCTACAAAATAATATTAAATGGAATGAGGATTTATTAAAATATTAATATGTGAAATATTATGTAATAATATAAAATTAATATAATTTTAGAACAGCATATGAGATGGAGCAGTGGCTGTTGCCCTAGAAATCACTCAAATCCATAATTATATTGATGGAACATTTTTCTTTTTTGTATTCGTTAAAACAAAGTATTAGGGAGTTGGTTCACGTAACATTTATTTTGATTTTGCCTTCCATAGTATAGGTTATTTAATTTAATTATTTAAAAATTATAAATATATAGATTATTAAAATAATAAAATTATAATTTTATTAACGTCTCTGAAATTGTTTCGAACCTGTACTAAACCGAATAAAAAACCCAGTTAAAAAATAAAATATTATTTTGATTTTTTAATTTTTAACCAAAAAATTGAATTTTCCATTACGTTAATTTAAAAAATCTATTTATAAATAATAATTTATCTCACCTATAAAATTAGTTTATTTATCATAACCGATGACTTGATTTTTAGTTCGAAAAAGCCGAAATTAAGAAGATGACAAAAAGGGGCCGGCATTTAAAAATCAGTGCAGGCCTCTCCATGTTGTAATAAACTAAAATAATAAGTGTTGACAGAAGCAAATCTGGAATAGAAGTATGTATTGGGCAATTCTACTTTTTAGTGATTTCGAACGTAAATTGAGAGAAATGGACGGCGGAGGCAGTTGAGTTGCCACCTCCCTCTCATCCCATCCACTCATTTCACTTTAATTTATGCTTCTTTCATAGTCCCAAAAACACATGAATAAAATTCGATTCGATTTGAAAATTTTGAATTAAATAGTTTAAATTATTTATATTAATCGAATTATTATAAAAAAATTAAATTTTTTAGTTTATTTTAAATATGAATTATATAATTTGAATTATTTGAAAATTCGAATAAAAAAAGGTAAAATTACGTCGTTTTGATAAATATTTAACTTTTTTAAAATTAAAAGTCAAAACTATTAATTTAAAAAGTAAAATTACGTCGTTTTGATGAATGTTTACTCATTAACCTTACTTATGTAGTTAAATAATATTGTATTTCATCTACTAATTAAATAATCAGTCCATGAAAATGTAACATTGAATATAAATAATAAGATTCGTTAATTGACTCCAAGTTTTTTTTATTCAATTCGAAAATTGAGTTCGATTACTAAAATAAGATTCGTTAACTCGACTAACTCGAAATTTTTTTTTTCGATTCGACTCCTCTCAATCAAATGCTCACCCTTAATTTTGACTTCAAGAGTCATCACTCACTAGACCCACAACCAACCAACATCCTTAAATTGTTACTCCAAATTTAATTTTTGTTAAAAGGAAAATAAAGAAAAAAAAAAGAAAGTTAAAAAAATCAAATTAATCAAACGAAAAATATAGAAACGAATTGTATAATTTAACATAAAATTTTTATTTGAAATGATAATTTAACGCATCACATCAGCTTATCATTATATCGTTAATGATAATTAACAACTCAATGATTAAAAACGTTACAACATGTTAACGTAAGTGACTACAACGTAACATTTCAAATATAAATGACTAAAATATAACCTGAAATAAATAAAAATGATTATTTTAATACTTTACCATAATATATAAATGAAATTTAATATAATGAATAAATAATATCATTATAATAATCAATTATATATTTGTTAAAGCTTATAATTTGACGTAAATAAACCTTCCCACTCCCACTTTCAATCCACTTTCTTCGACGTCCACCTTTGCCATTTCCCTTTTTGGTCATCCATGATTCACTGGCTTCAATTACAATTTTCCTTTTGGTTTTTCAGAAATAAAAATTGTTGTTACCCTCTCCAACTCATAAAATAGCAAAAAGGAAATCACTATTACTTTTTGTATTTGGTGTCTTTTATTAAATTTTATTACTATATATTTTTGAATAATTTTATTATATCTGCTCTTTTTAATATAATACTTATAATTATTCATAGTCTCTCTCCAATTCATGAATAAGAGGATAATACGTTTTAGTGCATTCGAACTCACGGTCTCTTGCTTTGACAACAATACTCATGTCAATCAAGTTAAGAGTCAATCGACTTACTACATAATATTAAATGAAAAACTAATTAGAACTATAAAGAAAGGATTTATAGTATGCCCAATCATATATGAAAGGAACAATTTGACGATTTGATGATTTGTTTATTTTAAAAGTGAGTAAATGAAAATAATTATATATAAAATTGATTGGTATAATAATAAATATATCTTTTGATGTTTATATATTGTGTATAAATGTTGAGAGCTAAATTTATTAAATCCGGATAAATTTGATAGAATTTATTATGGCAAAATTTGTTAAAGCAAGACCTAATTGACAAAATATATTAACTTTGAAAGTTAAATTTATTATTATACAAATAAAAATATGTATAATTGATAAAACATTTACGTTTTTGAATAATTGTTTGTAGTTGATCACTTTTGAAATTAATAAAAATAGATTACTTTAATATTTTTTAAAAAACTGATTTACTCAATATTAAAATTGAGAAACTAAAAATAAAAAATTTCTGAATTTTTACCCAAAAAGTCAACAACAATTTTTAACTTAATTTTAATTGGGTTCACATTTTTAGACTAATAAAAGTTTTCGATAATTATATCATTGTCATTTGAAATCATTTGTGAAAGAAAAAAAAAAAAAAAAAGCCCCAACTCCATTAATTATGCCTAAAGCATTCATTTAAGTGCTGCAATTTGTCAGCATGCACAAGCTTTTTGACATTATCAAATTGCCTTTTGGTTTAGTTTAGTTTAGTTTGATTTGTCAGCATGCACAATTTCATTTAATTTAATTTGATTTGTTTCGTCTTTTGGTTATTTTGTTTTTATAACAAAAATATTCTTAAATTGCAAGTAACAAAAGATTTTATGATAATATAGATGATAAGGATTTTTCTTATCTTAATCAGTAGTCAAAGGTTTCATCTTTGTTTTGAGTATGAAGCAGCTTTAAAATTCGTGATCAACATCTACCCTCTTAATAGGTTTATAGAATATGAAAAATTAGTTACTAGACTCGTTTCGATAAATATTTAAAAAAAATTATTTTATACTCAATTTTTTAAAATTAAAGAACAAATACATATATTTCTTTTGAAATTAAAACTCTTACCTACTGTTGATACCCCTGGATTATTAACTTGTTTGATTCAAAGACATAAAATTCCTCTTACATAAAAAAAAATTGCAAGAAAAAGAGATAATAATAATTTATTTATAAAACAAAAGACATAAAAAAGATTAGTCAGCGTTAATATAGAAAAAAAGATCCACTGACATACCTTTTAATTAGCGCATTGTAACTTTAATAAAATGAAGAAAAACTTTTCTATTAAATACAATTTCCAAGTCAACCAATCTTTATTAATCAACTCTTTTGTCTTTTTCTATTTGGAAAACTTAGAGCAGATTTTTATATATACATATATTAATGGCGGGGAGTTGGGATATGTTTTTTATATAGTGATATTCTCGAAAATAATTCAAAAATTAATCGCGTCATTTATTAAAAAGCATAATTAATTAGATTTTTAATTCAAAAATAACTATCAATTAGATCTTTCGAATTGTCATTTCGATTAAACCACATGAGTGATTGTTAAGTGTTGACATGATAATTGATGTGGTCGCTAACATGAAAATTTTCATAATGTGATGATCGACATGAAAGATTTTTTTTAATTTTTAATTATTTTAAGAGGATTTCAATTGATTTTTAGAGATTATATAAAAATAATAAAAAATTATAATATGATAGTAATTTTAAATTTTTATGACATTTAATAAAATTTAAAAATTTATATTTTTTTTTGTAATTTTCTAAAAATTTTAATATTTCAATAATTTCTAATATTTTTTTATAATTTTTTAATAAAATTACTATGTATTTTTTTGTTTCCCGCATATGCTGCATTGAACCATATGCAGTAAATCATCTTTATCAACGTCGATCAATCATCTCTTCAATTAAAACTATTACTCACCTTAAACCACCAAATACTAAATTCATTATCTCTAAAATTTTTCACTCGACATCCCATTCAAGTCTAATTACCATCACACTTCAAACTCTCCATTACAATTTAATTTAAACCTTAAAATAATAGAAAATTCTATAATTTTCTTATATATTTTTAATTTTTACAACTTTTGGTACTTTTAATTAGTTTTTTATAATATTTTTTATTTCTTATCATTTTAATTATTTTTATATAATTTTCTATCATTTCTAAATTTTTTATAATATTTATTTAATATTTTCAATTTTCAGACCATATTAATAATGTTGTATAATATTTAATAGTTTTTATAATTTTTTAAAATTTTATGATATTTGATATTTTTATAGATTTTCTACAAATTTCAAATCTTTATAATATTTTAATAATTTTTGGGCTTAATTTTATAATAAATTAAATAATTTCATTTTCATTTTAATTATTTTATATAAATTTATAAAATATTTTAATAACTTTTTGGAGAATTTTTATATAACTTGATTTGGCCCTCTTAAAATAATAGAAAAATCAATTAAATATTCCACGTCAATATTTTTTTTACGTCAGTCATCATGTCAACAAAATTTTCATGTCAACTTTCACGTTAGCACTTAATAATCCGTTAAGGGCCTTAACAGAAGTGATAATTCGGAGGGCTCAATAGATGATTATTTTTGGATTAAGGCCTGATTCTCACGATTGAGGATTCACCAAGAGAATTCCTCCAAGTCATCAAATTTGTAAAGCGGAAGCGATTAGCCAAAAGAAGGCTTAAAAGACAACAGAAAGCTAAAGTAAATAAGAACAAAAGAGAAGAGTTTTTAGTAAATGCTCTCTATTGTATTCACAAAGAAACAATACAAATAATGGAGTGTGTTACAAATGAGGGGAGGATCCCTATTTATAGTTGAGCTCCCCCATAATAGACGGTCAAGATCGAATTACATCGACGGATGATATTGGCCTATCCCTTAAATTATGGGATTTACAAGGATTACATTCAAATCAAATCTTATCTAATCCTAAAGATATGATTCTTCCTTATCTTCTAATATTAGTTCCCATATTTGCCAAGATGCCTTAAGTTGCCAAAGCTTCATCATTGGGCCACCCAAGCTTCAATTTGATAGACTTGACCAATAGCTCTCTGAATCAGGCCAACTCATGTGAGCTAAATGATCCCAATATCAATGATAGACCTCCATGGGACTCATTGTGTGCAATGGTCACGGGCTTTGAACTTTGGCCCGTGACATTCTCCCTCACCCATTCTCGCAACGCCCTCGTTGTGGCTCCAGAATGGCATTGACTTGATTCACTTCGATCTTGTCTCGTTGCCTTAGCATTATCCCGATTAGTCTCACTATCAGGTTGTCCTCTCTTTCGGAACTTTTGCCTCAATTGATTGCACTTTTTTGGATTTTCGAATTATATTCAAGGTTATTTTTTAGTACTTTAGCTTTCTATCAATAATGATGAAAATTATTAGTTAAATATATTTATTATTGGAGAAGGATCCAATTACATCGGTGTAAAATTAAAATGATTTTAAATCCTTTTGTGACTTTGTAGACAATTAATGCTTTAATGATCCAACTAATAAATTTATCGATATATTTATACTTATCATTTTTTATTATATGTAAATTTTCGAATTGATCTAATATATCTATCATATCGATATATATATATATAATTGAACTGTTAAAATATTAATTGTAAAAAATAATGAAAGTGTAAAATTACATTTATTTTATTCTATTCAGTAGTCGTATTTCATATAAATTAAGTATGTAAATTTTGAATAATTTTGATAAAAATAATCATTGACTAATAAAAAAGAGGACCCACTTTCATTGATATAAAATAAATGTAATTATATATATATATATATAAAATTATTCAACTGTTAAAATATTAATTGTAAAAAATAATGTATCAACTGTTAAAATATTAATTGTAAAAAAAAAAATAATGGAAGTGTAAAATTACATTTATTCAATGAAAGTGGGTCCTCTTTTTTAATAGTCAATGATTATTTTTATCAAAATTATTCAAAATTTACATACTTAATTTATATGAAATACGACTACTGAATAGAATAAAATATTAGGAAAGTAGGTGCAATTATTTGGACCAGAAAGACTTGTCCAATAGTTTTGGGTCAACTAAACAGCTTGAGAGATGATGGTGAATTAATACATTTTGATTAAGATGGTAATAAAATAATTAAGGAGATCATATCAAGATTGTATCCAATCAAAGTCAACCTTTGCCTAACTGGATTCGATATTTTGATTTGGGCGGTCCAATTTACATATTTTGAACCTATATTTACAATTTGTTTAGACTTTCCAGGACCTTCGAGAGAACACCATCATTTTTACAGCAGCTTAAATTCCTATTATCTGATGTAGATAATAATCTAGTTTTTTTTATCCCGTTTAAAATTTTAAAATATTTTTGAAATTTCATGGGTTGACTTGATGATCAGGGTGTTCATCACACTAGGGTGATCTGCGTTCGAGTCGCGCTAATCGTGCTACTGTTAGGGTTTTGCCTTCCTTGTAATTCACCAAAAAAATATATAATATATTTTTATTATTATAAATATAATTTATGCTTTAATTATGAGAAACAAATTGAGAGATAAAACTGTTATAATATGTGACTGAAAATGATTTTTGAAAAATGATTTACTTTTCTGGAAAAATTTATTATCTTTTCATTATTTAATTAAGTTTATTTTATATTTATCAAATTTATATTTTACATTATTTTTGTATGTATGCAATGATTTATTTATAAATAAATACATCAAATTAAATATATAATAGCACTCAATTATTAAGCTAGAATTTTAACATTCATAAATTAAAAAAAAAGTGAATAAATGATTCCTAATTGTGCTATAAAGAAAACAAAGATTAAATAATTAATTAGTACTACAAGTTAATAAATTAGCTTCCAAACCACAATTAGTATTACAAGTTAATGATATTATTCAAGTGCATAATTAGTAGTACACTATATGATGACTACAATATTGTCCAAGTGCATTAGTAGTATTACACCACATAATTAGTACTACACCATATTAAAGCATCAATATCTTTAACCTTGAGAAAATTTTTTAAGCCAATTTTTTCTATGCTTCGTACTTTTAGCCAAAAAAGCTTTGACCTCAAATTCATGACCCACAAGATAATAAAACACACTACAAAGGAAGTCGTCATCAAATCCTTTCACCTCCATCAACATCACTACTCCATAAAGATGTGGTGTCTTATCCTATGTAAATTGTTCCAATGCATTAGCAATCTTACCAAGTTGTTCACCCACAAATTTAATTTGTTCATCAATAATACTTTCTTGAGTATTTTTCCTTTTACGTTTAGATGTGTCATATGAAGATACTTTTGTTCCTACCTCCTCAACCTATTCATTGTCGTAGTTTACAGACAATAAATCTTGGTTACCATCATCCAAGTCTATGTCAACAAATGTTTTGGCAAAATTCTCTGTTGTCATATCTTTGCCAACAATCAAGCCATTTCATCATAATGATCAATGCTTTTGTTCAAAAATAACTTATACTTCTTATGTGTTTGTTGGATATTATACACAATTAGAATAACAAGTAAAAAACAACTGAAATATATTTAACATATATATATTACCATCATCGTTACATCATATGTCCTTAAGGGTGATCAAAGTCCGATTAGATTCAAAAAATTCGATAAAAATTTCAAATTTTGAATTAAATAGTTTGAGTTATTTGAGTTAATCGAGTTATTCAGATCAACTCAAATAAAAAATTAAGTTTTTTGGTTTAACTCAGATACAAATTACACAATTCGAGTTATCCGAAAATCCGAATAAAAAAAGGCAAAACTACGTCGTTTTGATAAATGTTTACTCTTTCTAAAGTTAAAAGTCAAAACCATTAAGTTAAAAGGTAAAATTATGTCATTTTGATAAATGTTTACCCATTAAGTTAAAAGGCAAAACCATTATATTGTTTATGTAGTTAAATAATCTTGTACTTCGTTTACTAGTTAAATAATTAGTCCATGTAAACGCAACATTGAGTATAAATAATAGGATTCGTTAACTCGACTTTAATCGATTAGAAATTTGTTGACTCGATTCGAAAAAATTTCAAATTGAGTTCGGTTGCAAAAATAGGATTCGTCAACTCGACTAACTCGAAATTTTTTTACTCGACTCGATCGAATACTCACCCTAATCATTCTATTACATGTACTCATTTTCATGTTATCATCCCATCCAAAATCACTTTCGGCCCGAATTGTGCATATAATTTGTCATGTGTTTTTTACAGTCCTTAGATGATATTTCACATGCTTAGCATCACATTGAACTTGAAATCTTTCAGAAATAGCTGCAGCAACTCGATTAATAGAAACTGCTTTGAAAGTGTTAGGAAGTTTATTTCCTTTATGGGCCTCCTCTACAAGAATTTTGAGAAAAAGATGTTTCATCAGTTTTGTCCACCTGAATTGCTTTATTGTCCCTTCTTTGTTGTCCTTACCCATTGTACATTAACAATTTACATTGTCAATAATTTCAATAACCAACAAGCTTAAAACATAATAATTTCATTATCCAACAAGCTAATTTCAATATCCAACCAACATTAAAAAAATAACAATTTTAATACTAAAACATACATAACATAAAAATGTTAACCCTAAGCCCTAAGCCTACCTAATATTTCTAGGCATATAATCAGTCCACATAATTTGTGCAATTTCCTATCTCTTAGCACGTAACATTCCAAGGTAGGGCTTGAAAGTTTTGTCCTCACAAGTGAGGGTTCACTAGTGTTTCAACGAACTAGGGTTTCGTCAATATTTCAGTGAGCTAGGGTTCGCCAAAAGAATGACAACAAGAAGTTTGCCAATGGTTCAGCGTAGTAGTATACACTAAAAGATGCGGTAAGAGGGTTCGCTAGATTCATTACCAATTGGGTTTACTAGTGTGTTTGGTGAATTGGTGTTCGCTAGTGTGTTTGGCGAGCTAGGGTTCGCCAATTGAGCTGCAAATTGGGGGCTCACCAATTGAGCTATGAATTGGGGGCTCGCTAGTTGAGTTGTGAACTGGAGTTTGCTAGTCAAAAATTGAGTCGGATTCAAATTAGAAAATAGAGATATGGTGTATCTAGGAATACTTTTCGTGCAAGTAACACCTTTCCAAAGTCAAGTAAGGTATCCTAAGATTTCCAGGAAACTTAGGCCTATAAATAAGACCCTTATTTTAAGAAAATTTTGTAACAACTTGATTTTTAATAGTGTCAAAAACATGGTTTCGAGACCATAATTTCGACGAGTCGAGTAATAAATATTAGTTATTTAATATTTGTGATGTCATCAGCATCATATTAAGTCTTGGTTATGAAATTTCGACGTTTAATTAAAGAATTGAATAGAAAGGACTAATTTGTAATAGGTGCAAAAGTATAGATGTTTAATTAGAAGGACTTAATAAGTAAATAAACCATAAGAGAAAGGATAGTGAAATATCATGATAATTAAGGGTAATGAAAAGATTAATTAAGGCTAAAAATGATTAAGGAAGTTTAATTATGAAAGTTATAAAAATTACAAATTTGTCATTGATATATAAATGAAATTAAGAAAGGAAAAATAAAGAAAAACACATATATTTTCACTACTTCTTCTTCAACCTTCAGCCAAGAGGAGAAAGATTAAGGTTTTACATCCTAAGCTTGAAGCCTTGATTTGAGTAAGCAAATGTCAACAGTTTTTAGTAATTTTTATGTTTTTGAGTCTGTATTAGCTTAATCTAGCTTATGTAAGGACTAGTTTGTGAATCTGTCAAATGTTAAAAAACTTGCCATTGTTGAAAGTGCTTGTTCTTGAAAGCTTTTGATGTATTTGAATGTTTGATACTTGGGTTAAATGTTTTTGTAAAGTGATTTTCGATGAAATTAGGGTTTAAGGATTAAAATGTGAAAATGGTGAAATTACATGTATTGTTATGAAAATAAATGTGTGAATGGGTTGGATAGTTACCCAAGAGAATTCGGCTATGGTTAGTTGTGTGAGAGAATGATTATTTTGCATGTTTTGTGTGGAAAGGACTAGATTGAATAAAAGGAACCTATTAGGGGTAAAATCATTATTTTCCCAAAAGGACTAATTTGTGTTGAATGACTAAATTATGTAGCTTAATGTGAAAATTGAATGATTTGTGAATGTAGACTAAGATCGTGCTACCGACCGCGGAAAAGGGAAATTAGCAGATTAGTTCCTGAAGTCTTTCCAAAATTGCAAACCAGTCCGATAAGTTCGTAGAGTAAATTTTACTTAATATTCCTTGCATATGTATATATAATGTCAATGTACAGCAAATCATAAGCATTCGGTATTAAAGATGAACGAAGAAATGAAACACAAGAGATAGTAGGCTTGATGCCGTTACAATAGTACCGACATGATGGTTGAGGTACCGCATGTGTTGCGATTCCTCGATAGCTTGTGTAAGCAGCATCGTGACTCGAAAAAAAGATATGGATCCTATGTGGATTACAGGTCCTACGATGGCTGAGACTTATGCTTTATGCATACTCCTAATAGCTCGTGTGAGCATCATCGTTAGGAAACAGTTTACAGTACAGACAGACACCGTACCGATGGTTGGCATACCGCATAGGTTGCGAGTCCTCGACAGCTCGTGTGAGAAACATCAGGTACTGGTAACAGAAAGTTATGAACAGGAAGAGAAGTTATAAATACTTAAAGAACAATAGAATTATGTTGGCTTGATGAAGTCATTATTGCTTATTACTATGTTGGTATTTCTTAACTATCGAACTTACTAAGCTATAAAACTTACCACAGTTATTGTTGTTATTTTGTAGATCGTTTTACTGACTGAAGATCGGATCATCGTCCTCACCTGAAGTTACACTATCGCGGAATTTTACATCACTTGGTCTTATGACATGTACTAGGATAATGTTAACCTTTGCTATTAAACTAAAAATGTTGAAATCTTACTATTTTGATTGTGTAAAATGCATGAAGAATAACCTAGATGCTTAAGCTTGTGATGCTTGTAAAGACTTAAAAGTTATGTATGTTGTGTGAAGTTTAATTGCATAACTTGTATTGGTTGTGTTTGAGAAATTAATCTTGTGTCTTGGCATTATTCTTGAGATTCTACATACTTGTTTCGGTAGAATTTATGCATGTATCGGTAGAAGTACAGGGTAGGAAAGAGGTTGTTCTCTGACTTGGGTTGTATCGATAGTTGAATTACAAGTATCGGTAGTTTATAGTACTGATGTATCGGTAGTATGTATGCTCATATCGGTAGAAGTTGCAGGGTGAGAATTTTTGCTCTTTGGAGTTTTTGGTATCGATAGTTGCATGACTTGTATCGGTAGAAATCATACTTGTATCGGTAAAACTAGCATATATATACTGGTAATTGTTTATTAAATTGATTACTACCCATACTTGACCATCAAGTATCGGTAGAAGTCCCCAAAAATGCTAAAAATATCATTTTTACCCTTGATGAAATTGTGTTATGAATAAATATTGATCCAAAATATGACAGGTGAATTTTGCATTGAATAAAGATCAAATATTTTGATATTCCAAAAGATGAACAGTGTTAAATGAATAGAAATATCGGAATCCTAACCGGCGATGATGTTCGAGATTTGGGTGTTACAAATTCTCTCATCAAATACTCTACCATCAAGTCTCTGTTTTGAATTAAGTTCATAGCAACCAAGGTAAGCCTCTATCCTGTTAGGGGTGATTGTCTAGAAAGCTAGGTTCGCTTACATGTGTGAATTTTCTAAGTTTGTCTGTTTAAGTAATCTGTGTGTTTTTGTATGTGGCGAACCAGCTAGACCATCTACCAACAAGGATAAAGGCAAAGCCAAGCTTGTTTAAGTTTCTTAGTTTATCGGTGAGTGATATGGATCGTCAAAAGTATGTGCATTATCATGTTGTTTAAAGTGTGAGTGGTTAAGAATTGTCATAAGTGTGCTAACTATTATGTTTTTCAGTATGAAAACTCATGGTTCGTAACTTGTGCGCGAACTATTATGATTTTCAAGAATTTTATTTTTAAAACGAAGTTTCAAGAGTAAATTTTCTATAAAACTCTGTTTTCAAGTTCTGAGACTCTATTTTCAAGATATGTTTTTAAGCTACGATTTAAAGATACATTTTATGCGAGATCCTAAGTCGGCTCATGTTTTAAAAAGTACATTGGATATATATATCTTTATAGAATAAAATGATTATAATCTTCACCTAATGACTAATGAAATAGCCCATAACGAATGCGCACGTTCCAAAAAGAAAAAAAACTTAACGAGCTTAGCAATGCACTTTCACAAACATTCGTTGCATTGTTATATTCCATTCTTATGAAAAGGTTCAGGTTTTATCATATGTGATTTCCTTTTTTGGAATTAATATATTTTTCATGTTTATTTTACGGTGAGATTAATCCTTTCAGGTTTGTAGTTTTTTCTCTCAACAATATCGACCTCAGAATTTGAACTTAAATTCTCTCTTTGAGATTGCTACAATGTAAAAGTCAAAGCCCGACTTCAAAGTCGGCACCTTTGACTCCCAAGTTCCACGTATTTGTTTCACCTTCAAAGTCATATCCTGGAGGTTACATACGTCTTTCACTTGGTGTTCATATAAAAAATATAATAATGTCATAAATGATCCCTAAAAGTTGATCAATTTATCAATCTAGTCCATCTAATTCAAAATTTATTTAAATATAATATGTAATTTTCAAATTTAATAAAATTTTAAGGACCATTTATGATATCATTCCCTTTTGTTTAGATTTGAGTATGCAAAAAGCAGGGGAGTCGGCGGTGGCGCCTCACATGCTGACTTCCAAAATGAAATAATATCATAAATGACCCCTAAAGTTTTATTAAATTTTCAATCTAGACCATTCACTTCACAATTATATTTATAATTTAATAATATGTTACTTAAAATATTGAATTTTATTATTTTACCATGCTAGTTAACATTTTTTAAAAATTAGAGATTATTGAATATTTTTAAGAAATAGTATATTATCTTTTAAAATATTAAAAATTTGAGAGTTGAATTACAATTTTAAATTTTTTATTATTGAAACATTTCAATATTAAAACTATTTTGTAGGTTTAAAAGTAACTTTTAAGTTTCTTCTTTAACAAATAAATTTTCATATTTTAAAAATAATTTTATTTCAATATTTTAAATTTTAAATAATTAAATAATTTTTAATTTAAATTTTAAATATAGTTTAATTTTTTAATTTAAAAAATAAAATGCCATTTTAAAATATAACTTTAAAGTGAAGTGAAGGTATAAAAAATTTAATAAATTTTAAGGACTATAATAAAAATTTGATAAACTTTTATGTTTCATTATAATATTATTAGAGTTTTTTATTGGCATAACCTCCAAGATACTACTTTAAAAGTGAAAGAAAGTGAAAGTCGGGTTGTGGAAGTGTTGATTTTGATGTCGGGTCTTTCGTACGTGGAAGCAAAATCTTTATTTTTGTGTATCAAATTATGGAGTAAAAACTTTAAAGTTAAATACTATATTAGGGAATTTAATCCTTATTGAAATTGATGCTTCTATTCCTTAAATTTAAAAATTTATGTTCAGTTATTATCACTGTTAAAGTTTTTTTTACTAAATTTACTAAAATGACATTTTAAATTTAAAAAAAAAAATCTATTCGCTTGATAATCATACAACAATAAAAATAATATTAAAAATAATTATTAGGATTTTTTTCTTAAAAACATTATGTCAAACTCATCATGATAATTTTTTTATGGTGTTCTTATAAAAAATTAACGTCAACATTTGATTAAAATAATTAACAATATTAATTATTTAAATTAATTAATGACATTATAAAGTAGAAGAACCAAATTATGTAAAAAAAAAAAAATTAAAGCATATTTCTTAAATCTTATAATGTAAAAAAATAAAAACAAATTCAAAAGAAATAGGATGTCACTTGTCAATCTCTAACACTCTTAAAACATTTAAAGTTATATAATATTTTAATGAAAAATTAATAATATTAATTATTTAGATTAATTAATATTATTATAAAAATATAAAAATTAAATTAAACTACAAACTTAAACCTAATAAAAAGACCAAAACTAAAATTTAACCACTGAAAAAAAAGAGAGCGCCATTTATTAATAGAAAGAAGAAGGCCCTTTCAACCGTCTCTCTCTATATTATTTATAGATGATACCTTGGTCAATTTTGCTAAATATTCTTTATTTCATATATAACCAAAATTATAAATGTTAATATAAAATATTATTTTAATATAATTCAAGACATGTAGTGTTGACACTTAACATGTAATCCCCGACAGGTAGGGGGTGTAAATGAACAAAACGTTCGATGAATTGTTCGTGAACCGTTTGTATAACGTTCGTTTATGTTTGTTTACTAAACTAAATAAACAAGTATGAACAAAATTTTTATGTTCATTTAATAAATGAATGAACACAAACAGAGATGTGTTCAATTCGTTTATGTTTACAAACAAGTTCGTTTAAAAGCTCGTTTACTGGCTCGTTTAATGACTCGTTTATTTATTTATTATTTTCTTATAAAAATATTAAAATAATATTTGTGTGTATTATTTATTTATTGTTTGTTTGTTTATTATTCATTAACATTGTTCGTGAACATGTTCAATTATATATTTATGAACATATTCGTTTAATGTTCGTGAACATGTTTGATTAAGTTAAATGAACATATTTGTGAACATTAAACAAATGAACATGAACACACATAATTTTAAATAACCGAACATGAACAAAAAATTTAAAATTCTTAACAAACACAAACTGAACACGGACAAGCTTAAAAATAAATAAATCAATATGAACATAAGTTTGTTCGTTCAAGCTCAGTTCATTTACAATCCTACCGACAGGAATGGATCCAAGATTTTATTTCAAGGGGGGCAAAATTTCTAAATCTGAATGATCTTTTTTTAACATAAAAAAATGTCAATTCTTCTCAGATACTTTTTTTTTTCTTATCAAACAAATCAATTTAATATTTTTTAAAAAGCATGAACGATTTAATTGTAAAAAAAAAAAATCACACTATATAAAATTAAATATTCTTTCCAATATGCAAAAAAGAATAACTAATACTATATTAAAATTTTCATAAATATCATTATAATTCCAAAAATTAAATTAAAAAAAAGTTTGTCATTAGTTTTATTTCTCAATACTAAGCATCCTAAATTGCACCATTTGTTTTTTTATAAGATTGAACTCATCAATGATAGAATTTGTTGAAAATTCTTGAGCTATCTCTTTTTCGATGTATGTCACAAAGTAAGTTAAAAGATCATCCTCCATTCTGTTGCGAAACCTTGTCTTCATAATTTTCATAACTGAAACTGCTTGTTCGATTATTGCAGTAGACACATAAAGAGTTAGCACAAGACGAATAATTCTATTTAGAAGAGGATAAATACTTGACTTATTTGTCACTTGACACAACTCGGCAACTGTAGAAACTTTCTGCAACTCCATGCTTTGATGAACATCAAGTTGAAAATGCTCCAATTGAATCTTCATATTTGGTATGTACCAAATCAATTAATTATGGAATTTGGCTTTAAAGTCCATATTAGGTCTCTAAGTTTAGTCTTCCAAGACCCATCATACATTAATATTTTATTATTATTAAAGTTATATAATTAAAAATTAAAAAATACTTTCTAAATATAAAATATAACCTTATGACTTAAGAGGGCAAATTATATGAAATACAATTTGATCAAAGGGGCAAATCTTATACAATGTGAACACCAAATCTAAAATATATGATAATTTATATATAAAATTTAAAAATTTAAAAATTCCTAAGGGCTGACTGGCCACTGGATCCATCCCTGACCACCGACAATATACTTATTTGAAGGCAAACATTAATTATTAAAGATTGCTTGATTTCTTGGAATATATAAGGATGATGCATGCATCAAATGCACAATTTTTTTTTAATATATTGATGTGATTACATGGTAGTATTTGTTTATACTTTCTTAACTTTTTGACAATATACATATTGCACACACAGGTGCTCGAACCCAGGTTTGCTAGGATGAACATCATCCTCTTTTCCACAAGAGTCACTCATTGGATTCATCATATGCATAGTTAAACACCAATCATTCAATAAACAAGTATTCATTGCAATGATAAAGCATATTATAATTTTAAGAAGACATACAAATTCTAATTTTAGAAACAATATTTTTGAGAGGGGCAACCTTGAACCTTATACATGGTACAAATTGATGAAAATTTTAACATAAATGATCAATTTGCTTTTTGATCTAACATATAGAGATTAGTTTACTCATTTTTTAGTAAAATAGGCAAAATGCAATCTGACTCTTAATATAGACGCATTCATGATACTTTTACAGTATATTCTCATATATTAAATTAAGGTTAAAAGATCTAGAAAGCCTTCTAAAATAATCTAGAATGCCCTAAACATTTTTCAAAAAATTAATTAAAGCTTTTGTATGTTAAAATTTTAATTAATTAAGTTCTTTGATAGTTAAAGAGTGATGGTTATCGGTTTTAGGTTATTTTCTCCATGTGTCATTTTATTAGTGTTACGTGAAAAAAATTTATATTTTATATTTAAAATCATTTAAAATTTGTAAAAGTATAAAAATATTTAAAAAGATTATTAAAATAAAAAAATATAAAAAAAGAGCATAAATTACAAAAAAAAATAAAAATATTGTAAAAAATTATATATATTTAAAAAGTATGGAAACTTATTAAAAATTATATAAAATATTATAAAAAGCATAAAATTATAAAACTATTTTTTTTATTTGCACACTAATCGTTGTTAACAAAACAACATCTATTAAAAATTATATAAAAAATTATTTGATTTCATAAGCTATCTATTGTGTTCATCCTACACAAATCTCTCCAATGCTTACACCCCTTTGTCCATCATCGATGATTAGACTGTGTTTTGAGATACAAAGTAAGGTGGAGAAATTTATTGAGAAGATAAATGACAACCGAGGCTATATATAAAATTGTATGAATTTTTATTAAATTTTATTATACATTTTTTTTTTTGTAATTTTCTATTTTTTTTTGAATTTTTTTTTGTAATTTTCTATAATTTTTTGGTTAATGTATTATTTGAGGTTTGAACTTGGTAAGTGTTACTACATTGGCTTAAAATTTTTTTTTGTCCTAGTTAGTCCTTCAAATAGGCAATTGATCTTGCATTGGGACTTGAACTTTTTTGTTCAAGTTAATCCATGATATTTTTTTGAAAAAAAGTTAGATAAAAAAAACTTAGGCTTCAATGTGGGAATAATTGTCAAGTTCAAGGGTTAATTTGGACTAAAACAAAGTTGAAGCCCTAATGTGGGAGCAATTGTTTAATTCAGGCCTTAATGTGAGAACAATTGTCAAGTTCATAAACTAACCTATATAAATAAAAATTCAAATATTAATGTGAGAACCATTACCAAGTTCAAACCCAAAAAATAAATAACCCTAGTTTTTAATAATTTTTTGAACTTCTATATTGTTTTAATATTTTTTCCTTCTCTTATTATTATTATTTTTTATAATTTTCAAATTTGTATAATTTTTTTTGTAAATTTTATTTATTTTATAAATTTTCAAAATTTCAAATATAGAAAAATGTGTTGTATATTTTATTGATGAACAAAACCAAAAAAAAGGGAACTAAATCCATTTTGATGGATACAATTACAAGTGCCTGCAATATCTCACTCAAGCTGCTTGCAGATATCATCAATGATGCATCTTAAGTGAAGGAAAGTTCGAATAAAGAAGAACGTTTCTTTTATGGTTTGAAAGGAGCAAAAACCACCACTGAATTGTGTCCACCAAATCCAAATGAATTCGAGATAGCTGCAGAGATTTAAAGAAACATAAATTATACCAATGACATTGACCTCTTCAATCCTTATTAAAATAACATCAACTTTTAGTTGGAGAAGCAGAGTACGTACCAACATTGACTTCATGCTGTTTCTTCACATTGGGAACTGTATCGATTGTCACTTCAGGCTCCAAGTTCTGCATCGAAGAGACGATACAAGAACATCAAATCATTTGCAAACCAAGGGTTCTTTTTGCAAAATGTTGGGTGAAATATTTACATCTTGGTTAATGGTAGGATGCAGCCAGCCAGTTGTAATTGCTTTTACGGTTGCTATGGCCTCCAATCCCCCAGCAGCTCCAAGTCCATGTCCAATCATTGACTGAAATGAGAAACAGAACAAATTGCTTTAGTCCTTATCCATTTTCCATGGAATCAAATATAGTGATTTGTAATTATTGTTTGTTACCTTTGTCCCATTCATCTTAATCTCAGAGGTGTTCTTGAAGACCTTTTTTATTGCGTTAACCTCAGCCAAATCTCCTGCCAACGTGGATGTTGCATGGGCATTTACATAGTTCACCTGCTTATCAATAGTTCAACAATGTATAAATTGTTCAAGTTTCTTTTCATGGTCAAAAGTCAAGTGTTGTTCTTGCCTCTTCAGGGGAAACTCCAGCGTCTTCTAAACTTTTGCTTATGCATGATGAAACTCCAAGCCCATCTGAACGGGGGTCAGTCATATGATGAGCATCGCAAGTCACAGCACCCCCCAAGTATTCTGCAATGATGTTAGCCCCTCTTTGCGTAGCATGATCCAAGCTCTCCAAAACCTGTATGCAAAGGGGGAAAAAAGTTTTATGTAAGTATGAATACTATAAATTGATTCACAAAGGACAGAGATACAAACTTATTATGAATGATTACCAGTACACCACAGCCTTCTCCCATGACGAAACCATCACGGTCCTTGTCCCAAGGTCTGGAAGCCCTCTTGGGTTCATCATTTCGTTGAGACAACGCCCGGCAAGCTATAAACCCGCCGATCCCAGTCGGCATGACAGCAGCCTCGGTCCCACCAGCTACCATGATGTCAGCTTCACCTCTCCTGATGTGATTGGCAGCTGCATAAAAGCAGTAGTTTGCAGTTGCACAAGCAGTTGAAATGGAATAGTTAGGTCCCATTAAGCCAGTATCTATAGCTAGTAATGCTGATCCCATGTTGGTGATGGAGTAAGGGATAAAAAATGGAGTGATCTTCTTGTATCCCTTTTGAATCAGAGCTTCCACTCCATTGCTGAAAGCTGTTAGCCCTCCCATGCCTGTGCCCACCAGCACCCCAATCCTAGTTTTGTCCAGCTATGGCGCATAGCAACCAAAAGGGTTGTTTGAGTTGTCGTCAACATGCAAAAGTAGTCACTTTAAAACACACACACACACAAAAATTGAAGGACTTACTTTCTCAAGGGCTTCAGAACCAAGGTTGGCTTCATCCAGGGCCCTTCGTCCGGCAACTAAGCAGTACCTCCAGCAATCATCGAGACGACGATCATTCTTCCCGTCGATGTACCCTTCAGACGAAAAACCACGGATTTGACCGGCGAATCGGACTGAATAATTTGTAGCATCAAACTTGTCAATTTGTGTGATTCCACTCTCTCCCTCGAGAAGTTTGTTATAGAAGATATCAATGTCACTGCCAAAAACTGACACTAGACCCATTCCTGTTATAACTATCCTTTTCTTAGGATCGGTTTCTCTTTTCGGAGCTGAGACCGTTGGCGATGCCATGGCCCTGATTGTTCTGCATTTCGGACCTGATTGATCCAAGACACTAGTTAGCTAAAAGAATGAAACTAAAGTGAACAACTAAAAACTGGTACTCAATGATATTCACACTAGTTCTGATTATCCCATGATCACATGTACCTGAACAAGAAAGTTCAGTGGTCCGAGATGAAAGCAAGTGAATGGTGTGCACAGCTCTGAACCCATTGTACTGAGCCAGAGAAGCTCCGTTGCTACCTGCTTCTCTGTCTCTAAGCAGCAACCTTGAAGAACAAGAAGCAGATAGAACAATGCCTGCCATAGCTTCTTCACTCCTTGCTCCTCCTGTTTCTCTTAATCACAGGTGCTGTGATTTGACGGATATATGAGCAAGAAAAAAGAAAAAAATACAAAAAAGAAGGGTGAAGAGATAGAGAAAGGACTTTTGGGGGTGTCAATCGAAGGAGAAAAAAAGAGTTAAAAACGAAGAAAGGGCTTGGTTTTGCTTTGTCAAATATTTCTCAAGGATTGTAGAATCCGTCCCTAAGCTTTTCATTTTAGGAAATGAAACAAAAAACATGGCGATAGGAACAAAGAAGAAACACGATATGTTGGGTTCATATTGTTTTCGCCGCTCAACTACCCAAATCAACCACTTCAATCGTAGTTTTTGTTCATCAAATTGCTATCCGTTGCTTCGGCTGATTTTTCGTTGTTTGCTTAGTGTTTCTATTTTTGGTTAAATTCCATGTACAGTCCCTACACTTATTGAATTATTTATATTTAGTCCTTGTAGTTTATGTGTTCTAAATTCATTCCGCTCACTTCATTTAAAAATTAGGTCTAATCACAAATTTATTCCTCAACAACCACAATTTTTGTCAATTTAACCCCTACCAATTCTTACTTTACTTGTCCCTCAACATTTCATTTTTTTTATCAAAATGGATGAATTCCGTCCAATTTAACAAAATTGTTAGAAATTATACCAAATGGAAAGCTGACAGCCCCACGTGGAGGTCTATCTATATTCATATCAGACACGACACTTTTATTTTTATATTTCACATCAATAACTAAACTAAATTTTTTAAAAATTATTTAAAAAAAAAAACAACTAAAAAACAAACCCTGAACTCTATTCTTTTTAACCTAAAGAAATAAAAAAAAAAAAAGATTGCTTTCGGTTGTTGGTAAAGGTTTAAGGTTTCCTTTCTTTGTCTTTGTTTTTTTCCTTCTATTGATGACTTTGGTTTTAATTTTGTAGAGTAAACTATACTAGTATTCATATAATTATTAGTAATTTTTATTTATTTATAAAAAATTATAAAATAATCACTTAATTATTAAATTTTATCTTTTATATCACTCGTTGATTTATGGTGACAGTTTATAAAATTAGCATGATAACAACTTTAACCTTAAATATTTATACATCGTTTCAATTTATTCTTAATTCTAAAAAATATAACTCTCAACATTTACACATCGTGTAATATTGTATATTTTGCAGCTTTGCTTTTCTTGTGACCATTTTTTTAAAAAGCTAAAGAAAACAAAGTTATCATCTAAATTGTATTGAAAATATACAAAAAAAAAATGCAACACAAAATCCAAAGTAATAATTTTCACATTTTTATTCTTTTAAAATTAACTTTCAATGTTACAAAGAAAAGAAAAATTGCAAAAAATAAATAAATAAAGAGACCAAATTACATAATGTGTAATTGTTAAGGTTTATTTTTTTAGAATCAAGATTAAATTGATATAATTTATAAATATTGAGGGTTAATATTGTTATTATGTCAATTTTAAAATTTGTCATTGTCAATCAATTGGTGACCAAAAAAGATAAATTTAAATAATTGAATAATCATTTTAGAACTTATAATAATTGAGTGTTAAAAAAGAATTTTTAATAATTTGATAACTATTAATGTAATTTATCTCATTTTATGCATTTTTTTATTTCTGAATATATTTACTGGAGCGAATCCAGTAACTAATCATCCGTATTTTGTAAATCTATTAAAGGAGTGGATGCTAACCACGATTTTATATGCATTTTATTTTTTAAAGCATATGCAAATGCTAATGTATGCTGTCATATAATAGTTAAATAATGACATGTAAAATGCTTTTAAGTTTAATATTTTACAAAACCCAAAAATAAAAAAAAACCCTAAACTAAAAAATTGAAAAAAAACCTAATAGTTGCCTTTAGATGCTTGGTCATCATTGCCCTTACCTAGAAATCCTGAAGATTTGCAAAATGCAAAAAAAAAAAAAAAAAAAAAAAACAAAAGAAAGAAAATCACAAAAAAAATATAAATATTTTGTTATAAAAACACGAAATCAAATGTAATGAAGAAGAATTTTTTTGGAGATAAAATTTAGAGATTTTTTATACAATTTTTAGGGAATTTTGTTGAGACATACATTCAAATAAAATTCAAAACAATATTGAGGTATCGATTTGTATTTGTATTTTTTTTTAAAGTAAAAAAAACAAATATAGATCTAGTTTTTTTTTTTTTACCTTTTGATGTTGATTCGTCTTTGACCTCCGGGTCTGTGACACACATGGCTTCTTTCGGGTTTGCTCGAAGTTCATTGGAGTTCGTCTTCTTTTTTATTATTATTTATATTTAGTTGTTTATTTTGACATTTAATTTATTGATTTTTTTTGTTTATTTATTTATTTGTCATTTGTTTTCATTCCTAATTCCAATCATTTTAGAGTTTTCATAATTATGTTTTATATTTATTGTCATTATTATTACGATTATATTGTGATTTTATTTACTCCTATTTTATTATTTCATTGTGCTATTAATTATTGCTAATTGTATTCATTTAATATATTCTATTTATGCATATTTTTATTTTGCCATTATAATAGTATACATATTCATTTATTTATTTTTACATGACATTTTAATTCTTTTTAAAATACATAAATTATTTTAAAAAATAGAGGCAACATTCTTTATTTCGAGAATTTGAGAGGATTATGCCCTAACTCATCGGGTGTGATTTTCTCTTTGAACCGAGATAATTAAATATCCTATTTAAAATTAAAATATACGAGATTTTGGGATAACAGTTAGAAATGCTTGTTATTTAAAAAATTTGAATTGTTGTGTCCTAACTTACTGGATGTGAATTTTCTTTTCGATTAACTCGAAATAACTAGCTTTCTTCATAAGATTTAATTTTTTAAACAACACTGAAACATGTCATTCATGCATTTAATGATCGCAATTTAAATTTTTCTCGAATTTTTTTATTTTCAACAATTAAGACGTTAAATAATCGATTAGGTACCAATTTTGGGCGTGTGAGGATGCTAATCTTTCCTCACGCATCATCGACTCTCGAACCCGTTTTATGGTTTCAAGGACCAAAATTGTTGTTTTAATGATTTTAAAACTTTTCAAGGTGATCCAATCACACATATTTAAAAAAAAATTAGTGACGACTTCATTTTTTATTTTCAAAATATAAACCGAGACTTTTTTTTCAAAAAAATGGTTTCCACATTATTTATTTTCAAATGGAGTTAAGGAAGAAAATGGTATCTAAAGGATTAAAAATGAGCAATGTAAACTGTAGAGGGACCAAATTTTATGTACTTTTTACTCTCTTTTTTTCTATTTTTTAAAAATTCTGAAAACATTTATTCTCGTAATTTTTAAATTATTTTATAGATTTTACGGTTCCTTAATTTATTAATTTTTGAGTTTTTATATTATTTATTAGCTTAAAATATTGTTTTTATAAGTGATGTGATTTGACACGTTGATAATACCGTCTTTTACTATTTAAAAGGATCTATGGCGGTGAATAATTTTGTTTCACCGCATTTTCGTTAGTATTATCATTGTAAAAACCCCGTAGATTTAGCAAAGACCACAACATCAATCCATGAATGGAGTTCTACTATTCTTCTTTTCAGGCCCATAATGGTGGACATATTTGGACCCTAAATACCCAATTAATTATCTAAGGTAATGTTTGGATGGAGGGCTTACACGACACATTTCAAATTTAATTTTTATATTTTTAAAATTTTAATCAATGATTATTTCATATTTTCATACGTATATGTATTTTTATCTTTAAGCTCATTATTTTCTAGTTTTTTTATTTCATATTATTTTAATAGCTTAATTTTCAATTTTTAAATATTTATTCAAATAAAATAACTATAAATTATATGCATTTTATAATTCCTTTACTTCAAATTCTCCAAAATTTTAAGTTCTATGTCTAAAGAGTGGAGTTTCTAAATATCAAGCAATTTATCTTAAAATAAATAAAATAAAAATTTGGGTGTATTCTCAAGTGGCGTTTGGTATACTCTTATGTAATATTCTAATGGAAAATGGTTCTTAGGAATGTGATTGCTAAGAATTTTATTATCAATAATGTAATATTACAATGTTTGGTATTGTCGCACTCGAATTTCTTTAAACTCAAAAAATAGGAATTTACTTTGGGGTTAAATTGAAAGAGATCGTAAGTTAGAGGTCTCTATTGAAAAATTAGAGAAATATAGACATAGTTGAGTTCCAACTATGGTTCGGTAGGATTAAAACCAGGTAGTCCCTTAATGGAGGACAAAATGATTGTCAATTAATGGTTTCTGAATGGTGGAAGACCGTGCAGGAAAAGCTATAAATAGTTGGAAAATGACATCCTAAGGAGACTTCTTCTCAAATCTGTTTCAACTTCTTCTCTTTTTCATCTTCTTCTTTGGTTGCTCTGAAGAAGAGATATTTACGGGGAGCTCTGCATGGATCGATGATCATGAGGTTCGAGTAGGAAAGGTAGAGAATCCAGCTAGCTGATAAGGTTCTTAGTCCTTCTGTGTACATAAAATAAGAAAGTGAAGGCAAGGATTTCCAAAAAACCTTTCTAAAGGTTTTGCATGTTTCTGGAAAATTGAGTTTTAAGTTGAAGATTCTGAGCTTAAATTATGATTTTGGTTATAATGCTTAGCTGCTAAGAGATTGGAAGCTCTGGCACTCGGAAAAGCTAAGTAGAGGAGGAGGCAAAGTGTTAGGTGAGTTTCTATACTCCATCCCTGGAATGTTGTGTAGCTAACATGGTTTTGTGTTAAGTTTTGTGGTGATGAATGAACTCTGCTTATTGTGAATGATAAGCCTATATGAAACTTGTTTGATATATGGTATTCACCACATAGTTTGGTATGCATGAGATAGTTAAAAATCCATGTTTAAAGTGGATATATCGCATGATTAAAATGATGGGAATATAATTGACGGTATAGATGGAGCTAGGATTTGGGAACGAGAATTTTTGTTAGATATCGCCATGTGGTATTGCTGTGTACAACTCGTGATGTGCAAAGCTCCACCATCTGCGATTGTTGGGAGTAAACCGTGATGTGTGAAGCTCCGAGCCTTGCGGAGGGGACACTTAGGTGTTCGAACATCAAGGTAGATACTAGATGAATCAAAGTCGAAAGTTATAAGGTTCCATAAAAGCAACACCGCAACAACATTCAACAAGCTCTATGGGGCGACATCGCGACAGTGGTAAGGTCCTTCAAAGCGACACCTCTAAGAGGTTTAAGGTGTAAGACCATAGCTCGACTATGGCGACCAATGCAGTTTGTTGGGATAATAAACACAAGGTAGTTCACTAGGACAGTAAACATGGGATAGTCCGTCAGAAAACTAAACACGAGGTAATCCATTGTAGATATGAATACAAGGTAGTTCATTGGGGAAACAAACACAGAATAGACCATCATGATGGAAATCATGAAAAGTCACGCAAGTTAGGAAAAGGGGTTAAAAGAAAAATGTAAGTAATGGTAAAATGATAGTGAGCCAACAGATTATTTAGAGATTTGTCGAATAAGGTAAAAGAAGTAGAAAGGGAAATAATAAGCCAAAACAAGAATCAGAAAAGCCAGTAGGGCATAACGGTGGTAACTCGACAAGATTCAAACAAGAGAAATGACGTGCTAGTGAGGATTGAGGTAATCAAAAGCAAGTAAAGATGAATCAAAGGATCGCCATTGAGGATCCACCATTAAGGTCCGCCAGAAGGCGTTAAAAAAAATTTCATATGCGAGAGTAGGGTACTAATAAGGGATACCAAGTGATAGATATTGTAACATCTGCATTTTTTAACCGGAGTTGGAACAATATAGGGAAGGAAGAATTCGAATATGTAGCTAAATAAGAAGATTAGGAAAATTTAAGGATTAATTAGTAAGTGTGAGAAAGGAGGAAGGACTAAATAACAATTTATCCAAATTGAATTATGAGTCATCATGGGAATTAGATTGATTGAGGACTAGAAAAAGAGTAATTTGGTGGAAGATATTTTGGAGGCAATGTTTTGGGCCAAAGTGTAAAGTTGAAAGGCCCAAGGACTAAAAGTGCAATTTTACCATTATTAAAAAAAGATATTTTTATAAAGAGAAATTAATAGAAAAATCTAGAGAAATGAAGAAAAGAAATGATGAAAAGGCTATAAAAGCCATCAGCCATTGTGCTTCATGTTAGCCACCATTTTTCCACTATTTCAACTTTTGCTTTTCTTACAAATTAGTTCTTTTTCACCAAAAACAAACCAATTAAGCTAGTTTCTTCCAAATTTCTTCAAGATTAGTGAATAAAATTAATAGAGAAGTGTAGTAGCTATCCAATTGTTAAAATAAATGCATCCATACTTGTCTTGGAGGAGAAAGAAAATGAGAATTAGTGTTGAATACAAGTGATTAAGGTAAGAAAGCTAAACTCCTCTTTAAATACATGTTAGTTTTGGTTTAGAAACATAGATTATTATATGTTAGAATGATTTTAATGTGAATATATGTGTTTTGTATGGAATTGAAGAGAAAGAAAAGGAGAATGACTCAATTGAAGAGAAAGGAAAAAAGATGATCAAAGAGGGAAATGAAGCTTTCTACTAGAGTTGTAAGTACTACAAGATTTTAAATTGAAAATTTATTCTCTTTAAAGTATATGATTAATTGTGATAAAAATGAGTAAAATGATATGTTTAGTTATAAATATGGTGATTAGGTGTGATTAAATGAAATTTAGTTCAAAGGAAATATGAGAAGGGAAAAATTCACTTCAAAAGTTTGGACAGTAACAAGGGACTAACTTCGAAAATTCACCAAAAATTTTATATAATGAGTTAAGGGTCTAATTATATATTTAATTAAATCTTATTGAGTTTAGTTTCATATGGAAGAAATAGTGAATTAAAAGGAATTGTATATTTCGAGATATACTAGTTTTTGTGTAACAAGGTCAGAGTAGGTTTGAGTTCCTCTGTTCTGAATTTGAAAAATCATAGAAAAATATAGAAAAATTATTAGAGACTGAAATTTATATGGTTAATTCCTTAATGAGTCTATTTTCAATAGAAATAGACGGGAACATCATTTGATCTTTTTACTAAAAGATAGATAATTTTTAGTGAAGAAAGGTCGAAACTGTCAGGCAGCAGCAAAGGGGTAAATTGAAAGAATTTACTGTACAAATTGGCTAAATAAAAAATTCTGAAAATTTTATGGTAAAATATATTTGAGTCTAATTTCAGAAACATCAAGCGTTTTATAATTTTTAATTCTTTAGTTCAAGATATAAATAATTTAGTGATTGTGACACAAGTGGACAGTTTTGAAAATTAATGTGAAAATAAGAGTAAAGAGGTATATGATGATATATATGTGATGAACAATGTATATGTGAAATATTATGTTTTTAATTATGAATATTAATTATATGATAAAATAGTGATATTATGTAAGCCTTTGAGTAAATAAAGGTGAAAATTACATGATTATGTATATGTGAAGAGAAATGTAAATGTGATATATGAAATTATGAGAAATGATGAATATGAGAGATTATGCCCATGTAGACAAGTTAGAACCATTGTGATAATAGTGACATGCCATTAAGGAACGCTAGCACGCTTACTGTTTCGCACTTCGTGTGCTTACTGTTTCGCACTTCGTGTGCTTACTTTTTCGCACCTCGTGTGCCTACTGATTTGCGCTATGTGCGCCTATTGATTGCACTGTGTGTGCCTACTGAATTGCACTGTGTGTGCTTACTGTTTCCCTAGCACTTGTGTGCTTATTGTTAAGTACTTCGGTACTTTCTATTCCGTTTATCTGATGGGTTCTATAAAAGTCTATTATGGGCCAAGTGGATAAATAAGTTATGTGAGCAATGGTTAAGAAAGCTATGATGACTAAATTGTGAAAGGAGAAAGAATGTGTAAATTGTGACATTGTGGTAAGCAAAATGTTAAATACATGAAAGGTAAGTATTATATGTGTTTAAGTAATCATATGATGATAAAATTAAGTAAGCTAAAGAGGCTAAAATAGTCAAGATGTGGAAAGTGGATGAATGTGCATAATGTGATAACAAAATAAGTTAAATGATATACATATGTGAAAAATATATATTTTATATAATAAATATTCACACGTTTATTAAAATGAGTTGATAAAAAGTTTAGAATTGAATAATTATTCTTGTAGTAATTACTAAGCCTTTACCGGCTTAACGCGTTTGTTTCAATGCTAGGTACAAAGTTACAAATGAGTGAAGTCGAGTTCAAGGACCTCTCATCACATCACATTATCCTTTCAAGGATCTCTCATCACATCACATCATCCTTTGGAGAACTCCAAATATAGTTTTTCATTTTAAAAGAAATGACACGTATAATTGTACTTGTATAAGTCTCTAATGAGTGGAAAAAAAATGTTATCTTGAATGCTATGAATTATGACATGAAATGATTAATATACGATATTTCGACTCGAATGGTCTTAAAAGACATCGGTTTTTAAAGAAAATTTTCTGTTACTCGACTTTCTGTGCCGTACTGTAATGTAATACTTCTATATTGGGTTTATACGTATAAACCGAGTATAGGGGTGTTACAGATATGTTTGCCAAGACTGTTCTCTCAAAGAAGGATTTATCGCAAATACAATCGCCACAAAGCTAGTTCCAATATGAAACCTTGACTTAAGAGAAGTCACAATCTCGTACTGTTGTTGAGATAACAATCTGATGGAAGGTGATAACCATAACGATTCCTTGTGGATGAATGATAGAAAGCTAAATTTGTGTGTTTAATGTACTTATTTTTGGTCAAAATTTGAATTTAATGCTCTAAGCTTGTGATTTCTCTTGTTTAAATTTTGCCAAGACGCAATTGGAATGTCGACGTTCAAATAAACAAACAAATTAGGCTAAATTAGAATGAAAAGCAATAAAATGAGCCAAATTGAAAAGTTGCTGAACTAGTGTGTTCGATTAAAACTCAAATTTTTTATTTGTCAAACTCTATAAATAGAAAAAAAATCTTATTTTAGTTAGTTATTAGGCATAATCTTAAGAGGAATCATGCTAAATACCTTGTAATAGTTGATTAACTATTTGAACACCCCTAATAACATTCTGTATTTTAGACCCAACGATCGGATTGGGCGAGAGTGTTACAAGTCTGCAATCATCGTTCTTTGTGTCTATCATCAAGTTATTATTACAAAATCATTTTCCCTCCTTTTTATCCTAGCTCACAAAAATTAGATACTTTTCATATAGAAATCGATCTAAAG
The DNA here is from genome assembly GCA_039519145.1 of Kokia cookei. Classification (NCBI taxonomy): domain Eukaryota; kingdom Viridiplantae; phylum Streptophyta; class Magnoliopsida; order Malvales; family Malvaceae; genus Kokia; species Kokia cookei. The sequence goes on from CM076905.1 coordinate 29,262,701, forward strand.
AAACTGATTTTGCCTAACAAATTCAAATTCTGTTTATTTTAACCAATATGGTAAAAATCGTTTTACTTTGGCAATTTTATGTTTATTTAATAATAATTGGGCAAATCCAATGAGTGACTCCCGTGGTAAAAAGGATTAAGAAAATATGAACAGGTACTACTATGTAATCATACCAATATATTCAAAAAAAATAATACTAATAATTGGGCAAAAAAGCTCAATACATCCATTGATACGATATTGACTACATTATTTGTGACATTTTAAACTATTGTCTAATAAAAACTTGGATCTCTATTTACTTGTAACTTAATATATACATTCTCTTTAAAATGATAACTAATATTATTATGATGATACTTCTTTATATGTTCAACAAATGAACATGTATTTAATAAGCTTAATATACAATTTTTTTTATCACTTCACCTATATTCATTATTAAATAATCTTTTTAAAAATAGTTTATATATATATATATATACATATATATAAAGAGGTAATTGCACTAAATATCTTCAATTTATGACCTTCACTCTAAATTGGTCCCTAAACTTTAAAACGTTTTAATTACATCTTCAAACTATCGATGTTATATCAATCAGGTCCTTCATTATTGAAATTGTTAATTTAACCATCAAATGACACGTAAAATCTTATGTAACATAATTTAAAATGAATTTTTTTAAAAAAGGTTAAATGTTGTACTATAACTTTTAAAATTAAAAACTAAAAATAAAGTAAAATCGAAAGAAAGAAAGTGAACTATAGTTTTTGTAAAAGCTTTGAAAATCCCAAAACCAAAATATTTACAACATCAATTTTTATAATATTCAATTTTCTTTAAATTTTCATTTTAAATTATGTCATATAAGATCTGACATCTTATTTAACGATTAAATTAACCATTTTAATAACAGAAGAACCTTATTGATATAACATCGATAGTTAGAAGATATAATTAGAATGTTTTAAAATTTAAGAACCAATTTAGAATGAAGATCATAGTTTGGGAGTGTTTGGGACAATTAATTTATATGCATCAATTAATTATTAGGTATGATATAGTGATTATTTATCTCATTTTTTATAACTATGTGATCAAGGATTCAATCCCGCTTATTATTTTTTAAAAAACACTAATTATGAAATACACTTGTTCATTGGTCGGGCTACTCGCTCAAACCCTAAGGCCTGCCCAAAATTTGAGAGGGTTTGGACAAAAATATTAGGCCCAAAAATGGGCTTGGGGTAAAAAATTAGGTCCATTTAAAATATGGGTTAGGCTCGAACTTGAACATTCAAGGCCCGAGCTCAGCCTTGCACAGCTCGTTTGAAGTTTATAATATTTTATATTATGTTATTTTTATATATTATGTAATTTAAAACACATAAAAAAATAAACATATACTAAATATATAATACTATTCTAATGTAAACATTAAAATAATGTACCCATAGTTTATACTAGATTGTATAATATTCATGATAAGAGTGAGAAGAAAATATCATCAAAATTTATCTTTACAAGAGTTTTTTTGTTCAATCACTCTCGAAAAATGACGATGAAACTTCTACCTACGGTGGATTCGATGGCCGGAGCTAACAATGTCGATTCTAATATGGAGATCGGAAGAGCGAAAATGAAAGTTCGAACTTGTACGGATTTACCTTTCGAGTTTGATGATCCAACAGTTGATAAGAACGACCAGAAAATTTTTCTAGAAGGATTCAAGCCATCTTACAAGTCAACTCATCTTGGAGATTCAATGGACAGTCAGCAATCCGAGCTTAGGAAGGGGGCTTTCTCATTAGTAGAAGGCGATGTCATTACTGAGATGATTGATAGGGTACCCTTTATCACATTTTCAGACCGTTTGAAGGAGTTCATACGACGTCGAATGGCGAGGGCCGTCATTGTGAAACTTCTTAGAGGCAGAATCGACTTCAACGCGTTACTCAACAAGCTTACTCTGATGTGGAGCCCTATAGGTCAGTTTCAACTAATGGATCTTGAAAATGATTTTTATTTGATTCGATTTCAGGTTGAAGATGATTACCAGAGAGTTTTGACTGAAGGTCCGTGGGTGATATTTGGGAAGTACCTCTCAATCAAACCTTGGACACCAGGATTTTCAACATCTCAATCGGGCATTGATTCATAGGTTGTATGGGTTCGTTTACCAAGATTACCCGAGAGATATTATTCTGAGTGTTTTCTTCGTGTAATTGGTCAATCGATTGGCTTGGTAGTCAAGTTAGATGCTCATACGGACGGTGGCTGGAGAGGTCATTTTGCTCGTCTAGTAGTTTGTGTGGATTTACGGCGGCCTTTGATTTCCAAAATCTGGATCAATGGTCGACTCCAACAGGTGGAATATGAAGCTTTGCCTAATATTTGCTTCAAGTGCTGCATGGTGGATCAAAGTTCTGACCTCTGTTTGGGTACCTTCACGGCGAAAATAGATGTCAACGAGAATGAATCTCCGATGAAGCAACCATCGAGAATTGATAAGAAAGTGGCTGATGAAGTGTTCGGCTTGTGCATGGTAGTCGAACGGCAAAAGGGGAAAGGTCTGTCAGCAAGGGAAAGGAACGGCGACAGAAGAAAATTTTTTTTTTATAGGATCACGTTTCTCAATGTTGGATGGGTCGAAGGAAGATGGAAAAGGCGAGCTTTATGGCGAAGATGGGGGAGAAGGTATGGTGGCTGATTTGGTTGACGTTAATGAAGGGACTAATGACACTTTAAGGATTAAAAGAAATCCTAATAAAGATAAGGGGAAGTAGGTTAGTCTATCAAAGAAGAAAGGACTGGTGGTAGATGGGTCCTCAAATACTTTAAAGGTTTTAAGACCAAATGTTGGCAGATTTGGGTTGCAATAAAATAAGAGCCCAAATTTGGAAAATTTAAATTTGAAGGAAAAAAGCCCTATTGGGCAAGAGTTAAGTTTGGGTTTTCAACCTGTTACAGTAACTGGGAAATTAAATAAAGGCTCTTACTTTGCTATGCGTTTCATGGGTGCTGAGAAGACAAAATTGGATAATAATAAGGAAAATATTGTGTTTCTCTTAGGTAATTCGACTAGTAATCAAATTCAACCTAGAGAAATTCAACTAAATGACATGGCAAAGCTTGGCAAACCTCTTGAGCACAGTACCTTAAATAGTTTGAATGATTGTTTGGAAATTAGAGTTGCCATGGACTGTATCGTGGACAATTTAGAGAGAGACTCAAGTCATTCAGAATTGGCGGCTAAAGCTAGAGATGATGAGGAAGCTCCATTTGTTGATATGCGTGCAGGTCCTTCGACCATGCATTAATGCAAATTTTTCAGGTATGTTTTTTTATGTTTTATTTATTTTATGGATATTAATATTGTTGTTTGGAATTGTCAAGGAATGGGTCACCTTCGCTTCCGTAACATTATGAAGGGATATAGGAAAGATCTTTCTCCAAATTTGTTTTGCTTCTTGGAACCTCGGGTTAGTGGAGCAAGGGTAGATAGTTTTATTGCTAGAATGAGATTTCGAAACTCCTTCAAAGTTGAGGCAAATGGCTTTGGTGGAGGTATTTGGGTTTGCTAGAATGAGGATATTCGAGTGGAGATTTTAAATTATCATCCGCAAGTGATACATCTTCGACTAAGGAATAATCAGAACTCAAAACATTTTATGTGTTCAATTGTGTATGCCAGTTTGCATGCAATGATTAGGAGGGAACTTTGGTCTTTTCTTAGTACTTTGCTAGAGTCAGTGACGGAACCATGGATTATGGCAGGTGATTTTAATTGTATTTTGGATAACTCTGAACGATCTGGTGAAGCTTCTCTTGCTCAGGTTGGTTGCAAATGGTTTCAGTAATTTTTATTTGATAATGGTCTTCGAAATTTGGATGTTCTGGTGCTAGGTTTTCTTGGTATAGGGGAGGGCTTTTCCAATGACTTGATAGGGCCATTTGTAACACTTATTGGGATTCTTTTGCCTCAGATTACACAGTTCGAAACATATACAAGTTGAAATTGGACCACAGGCCAATCTTGATCTCTTTACAACCAAGGAAGAAGAGAGGCAATAGACCGTTTTGTTGCCTTGCTAGGTGGTTTTGCCATGCATATTTAGGAAATATTTTAGTAAGGCTTGGAAGGATGACATGCCGGTAGGGGACAGTTTGAGAAATTTCAAAAATGTTATTTCGGATTAGTATAAAAAGGTTTATAAGAATATCTTCAAAAAAAGAGAAGGCTTATTGGTGAATTAAAGAGAGTTCAGAAAGTTCTTGATTGTTGTTACTCAAGATGCCTTCAGGAATGTGAAACTATTTTGAAACAGGAAATTGAAGTTCTCTATCATGAAGAATTATTATGGTTTCAAAAATCTAGGACTGAGTGGCTTCGATATGGGGACCGTAATACTTTGTATTTTCATAATCGTACCTTAGTTCAACGTAAGAGGAATAAGATTGAAAGGTTTATTATTGGTACTGATTAGAACTTTGAGGATAAGGTTTTACAAAAGCATGTAAGGAAATTCTATATGAATCTTTACACCATGGATTACTAGATTACTGGGAAGCTCTCTTGTAGGCGTAGTTTTCCATTATTACTTAAGACCGACAAAAATAAGCTTATTGAGGTGGCTACTAATGAGGAAATTCGTACAGCAGTTTTTAGAATGGCTCCGTTAAAAGCGCTTGGGGTGGATGGTTTTCAAGCAAACTTTTTTCAGTTTCAATGGGATATTGTCGATCCATCGGTGTGTCGTTTTGTAAGGGATAGTTTGGGTGGCTTGCTAGTAACTCTTAGCTTGATTAAAACTCTATTGGTTTTCATTCCTAAAGCCCAAAGTTTGAAAAGGATTTCACAATTTCGTCCGATAAGTCTTTGCTCGTTGGTTTATACAATTCTTACTAAAACGATTGTGAATAGGTTGAGAGATCTCATGGGTAATTTGGTCAATCAGAATCAATCTAATTTCGTTCCGGATAGAGATATTGCAAATAATATTGTTGTGACACAAGAGGTAGTACATTCACTAAAAAGCTTCAAAGGTAATAGAACCAATATGATCTTGAAGATTGATTTGGAGAAGGCTTATGATAGAATTAGTTGGCAATTCCTTCAAGATACACCTCTTGTGGCTGGAATTCCTGAGCGACTTATTCGTGTCATCATGAGTAGTGTCTCTTCGACCTCTTTTCAAGTTTTATGGAATGGAAACATGACAGAGGGGTTCCAAGCTTCGGGTTGAATTCGACAAGGAGACCCATTATCCCTATATATGTTTGTTCTTTGTATGGAAAGGTTGGGGCATTTAATTGAGGATACGATTAAGAGTGGTACTTGAAAGTTGTTGTATGTTTCGAGAAGAGGCCTGAAGTTGTCTTATCTTTTCTTTGCGGATGATTTAATGCTTTTCTTTGAAGCTACTATTGATCAAGCTCAAGTAATTAGTGGCATATTAGAATCTTTTTGCTATTTTTCTGGTCAGAAAATTAATCTTTCTAAGTCACAAGTCCTTTTCTCTCCTTTTACATCTTTAATGATGACGGATCAGATTTATGCAAGGCTTGGATTTTGTAGAGTTGAAGACCTTGAAAGCTATTTTGGTTTACCTCTGTTACATGACAGAGTTACACCAAGGACTTTTGACTTTATTGTTTGTAACGTAAGACAAAAACTCTCAAGATGGGATGCGAGGAGACTCTTTCTTGCAGGGCGAATCACCCTTTCCAATTCAATACTCCTCTCAATACCTAATTATTTCATGTTTATTGTTAGAATTCCTGTTTCAGTTTGTAGGGAGATCGAGAAGATTGCACGAAACTTTGTTTGGGGTTCTTCTAGTGGAGATAGAAAAGTGGCACTCTTATCTTGGGATAGGTGTTGTCAACCAGTAGATCATGGTGGTTTAGGGATTCAAAAATTGGCTAATCAAAATAGTATTTTTCTTACGAAATTAGGATTTCGAATGCTTGCCAATCTCGAAGCCTTATGGGTACAAGTACTTCGGAAAAAGTATAACATTCAACAAACTCTTCCTGTCACCATTGCTCGGTCTAATTGTTCCTTTATTTGGCGATCTCTGATGCAAATTTGGACTGAGATTTTGAGTAATGTTTATTGGTCTGTTGGTGATGGACACCTTATTAGTTTTTGGGATGATATCTGACTTCAAAATATTGGTTTATTGAGATGATTTTATACGGGTATAGATCCACAAGTAAGGCACCTAAGGGTTTGTGATCTTGTAATGGAAAGTGGTACTTGGGATTGGGGTCGTCTTCGAAGTCTTGTGCCTCATTTTATCTTGAAGCAGATTGCTGATGTTTTACCTCCATGTCCTGCAGTTGGTCATGACTTTTTAGCATGGAAATGGAGCGACGAAAGAGGTTTTTCTACCTCTGATTTGTATAAGCATTTGTTCACCCAAAGGAATGAATGCTCGACTCCTTGGAGAATAATTTGGTCCGTTCAAGCTCCACAATGGGTTCGTACCTTCTTGTGGCTTATTTGGCATGATAAACTGTTAACTAATAACGAGAGGAAGAGATGACATATGACACAATACGATACTTGCCAGTTATGCGCTTCTAATATTGAGTCGACATTACATGCTCTTCGGGATTGTAATTTTGCTAGTAATATTTGGCGTAATGTGCTCCCAAAACAGGTACATATTTCTTTTTTCTCTATGTCTTTGCATGAATGGTTAACTTGGAACACATAGGACAAAGGGAATTTGAAGATTGTTGATATGGATTGGCAAACCTTTTTTGCGATTTTATGTTGGGGAATATGGAAGTCTAGGAATGATGAAATCTTTTCAAATTCCCATAGCATTCTCAATTGATCATTAATATGAGCCTTATTTGGGCAAAGAGTTACTATGATTTTGACAAGAACAGGGCGAAACTGCATCATAATAGTATGCCTTCGAGATCGACTATTTCGGATCCTGGCTAGGTTAAGCTCAACTCTGATGGGGCTGTTTCTTTGGATGGTCAGTATGCGGTAATTGGAGGAGTAATTCGGGACTCTGATGGCAAATGGTTATGAGGGTAGAGTTTGGGCAATGATTCCATTTTCAAAGTTGAAGCACAAGCAATTCTTGAAGGTCTCTTACTGGCATGGGATAAAGGTTTTAGGAAAGTCGAGGTAGAATGTGACAAAGCTTTACTAGCTGAGCTCATTAAATCAGGGAGGGGTATTAGCAGTATTTTGGTGGAGGTTCGTCTTATCCATCAACTTGTCTGACGCGAGTAGGAGGTTCATCTACGACATATCTCAAGGGAACTCAATGAGGTTGTCGATGCTATGGCAAAGCTACAGACTACAGATGACCTGTAGATCCATCTTTACAGCGAGCTTCCAGTTTCAGTCATCAGATTTATTCAGAATGATATTTGCAAAATTAGTTTCAATTTATTTTAGTATTATTTTTGTAATCGTTTAGTGCTGTTTCTTTTCTACAAAAAAAAATGTTAAGAAGACTATATAAAAAAATTAATAAATAAAAAATTTATAAAATTATTAAATATTAAAATAATATAATATAATAATTTTAAAAATTTTAAAAAATAATATAAATGAACATAAAATGAGCTTGAATTAATCTTCTATAAATATATATAGATTTAAACAAAATTTTAAGTTTAAATTTCGAATTGAACCGAACTTAATCAAAAATAAAAAATACTTAAATTTGATTCGAATCTAACTTGATCCGACTTATGAACATCTCTACTAACAAAAAATTACTATCGACTGGTAAAGCATAATGAAAGGATAAGGTGGTTAAATGGAACGGTAGAAAGTGGTACGTTTGCATCTCCATTCATAAAACAAACACGTGTGAGTTCGCCTGTTTAAGGAGAAAAGAAGTTCACGAACCAAACAGTAGTATAAGTAAAGCATCTGTCTGTCACACAAACGGCCTTTTCCCAGCCTTCACACCTAAGTAAAGACGAATCTCGCATCTCTGGATGTGAACTCAATATTATTTATTTATTTATTTCAATTAAAAAAGGCCACCTTCTAGAAGGCCCTTCCCCCCTTGGCCACGCCAAACCGCGTTTTTTGCCCTCATCACTCTCCTTTGCACCCAACGTTACAGAAAAGAATTATTATGTCATGATGATGAATATTTACCCTCAATGAATAAAATTTTAAAAAATATAATTTAGAGAAACCTAATTTTATGGTTTTAAGAGAGTTTTACCCCTGAAGATTTGATTTAACTTTAAATCTAATCAAAATCGAATATGAGAGGATTTTAGAGGAAAAAGTTTGGTAAAATGAAATCTAAAATATTTGAGATAAATTTAAGAATTTTTGTCGTTTTGGTAATTTAATTTTACATCCAACAATGACACGCAATCTTTAGTCTCCCCCCTCCCCCCTCCCCCCTCCCCCGTCCCCAAATTCACTCGCTTTCTACGAAATTTCTCTTTTCTTCCTTATTTAACACTCTCCTCTTTACCTAATTGTTTCTCTCTCTTTATTATACTTCTCTCTTTTTCTTTTGCTTTCTCTTGCTCTGCTTTTGCATCTTTTCTGTTTTGATCTTCTCATACTATACTTACACACATAACTCTTGCATATCTTTACTTCTCAGGGAGTCAAATTAAGTCATCTTTCATACCCAGATCTCATTTTTTTAAGGTTTTGGAGTTGGCTATGGAGAACAACCAGCAATCATTTTGGCAATTCAGTGATCAACTTAGGATCCAAAATTCCAATTTGGCTAATCTTTCGCTCAACGATTCCATATGGAGCAACAGTTATGTCTCTAAAAGGCCTGATGAAAGGACGAATTTTGATATCAGAGTCGGTGGTGAAGTTAATTCTGTCAACAACTTGAAGCCCAAGGTCTCTGATTTCAATTCTTTCAACAATGATGGATGGAAAATTGGAGCCACTAGCACCATCCCCAACAACAACATAGGGTTCGATCCCATCGCTCCGAAGAATACTGGAATCAACGGAGGGTTCAACAAAGGGGTTTATTCGAAGCCGGCGAATAATAACAATTTCAACGTTAATTTGAAGGGGAATAAGAATAAAGGACAGGATGATCATGGGAGCAAAAGCGGGAAGAATAATAGTAACAAGAAGAAGAACAATCACAGCGACAATAACAACAACGAAACTAAAGATGGGGGGAGTGCTGCTGACAAGAGGTTCAAGACACTGCCACCATCCGAGGCTTTGCCTAGGAACGAAACTGTTGGGGGCTACATCTTTGTCTGCAACAACGATACCATGCAAGAGAATCTCAAGAGACAGCTCTTTGGTATGTATACAAGTCTGGATTTGATTTCTTTTTTCATTTCTGAGGGCGATATTAGATTTGGTACTTTCACTAGAAAGGGAAAGTCAATCAATTAGATTAATGAAACAAAGAAATAGGTTATTTGATGTGATATTCAGTTCATGCTCCTAAATGGTTGGTATGCATAAATTTGTAGGTTTGCCTCCACGTTACCGAGATTCAGTCAGGGCCATAACTCCGGGTCTGCCTCTTTTCCTCTACAACTACTCCACCCACCAGCTCCATGGAATATTTGAGGTTAGTATCTCTTTTCTTTTTGTCGTAATTTTCTGCCAATTGAGTTGTGCAAGGGTCTTAAATGCTTTAATGATTTTGTAATTAGGCTGCAAGCTTTGGAGGAACAAACATCGATCCAACAGCTTGGGAGGACAAGAAATGCCCCGGCGAGTCCCGCTTCCCTGCTCAGGTATTTTTGTCTTAGTCATGCCATCGAAATATAATATTGTTTAAAATATCAATACTAATGTCTGTTCCTATGCAGGTTCAGGTCTTATCAAGGAAAATCTGTGAGCCACTTGAGGAGGACTCCTTTAGGCCAATTCTCCACCACTACGATGGTCCCAAGTTCCGCCTTGAACTCAACGTGCCGGAGGTAAAATCTCTCGCACAATGACAGAACATCGGTATGCTATTTTCCTCCCTAGCCTTGTTGGTTCTGATCTTATTTTGTATGGTTAAAATTTTCAGGCACTCTCCCTTTTGGATATTTTTGCTGAAGAAGATCCTTAAGCAAGCATACTACAAAGGACATATACAAATACACGAAGATAAAGGAAGGGAAGAATAAGTAGAGAGAATATAGAGAGCAAATTTGGGAGTTTTAAGACGTTATCTATGGGGTGAACTGAATGCAGGGATCCATAACCTGCGAGTTGTAAACCTTTTTGCTCACAGGTTGGCTATGGTTGCCCTTTATTTGTTATACACTTTGTCTTATGCATAAATAATAGTGTACCTAAAACTAATCATAAACGTCCAACTTATTTATCCTGTTTTTATACAGGAATAGTGTAACTTTTAGCCGTTTACAAGTAATTTGTTTTTTTGTAATTATAAAATGAGTACAAAATCTTAACAATAATATGATTGCTGGACTATTAATTTTTTATTTAACTAGTTTAATTAATTCGACAGTTCTTGTTTCAATTAATTTGATCGGTTCGATTATTATATTAGTAATAATTAAAAATTCATAAAATTTAAAATAAAAGAAAAAATATAAATCGGTTTTATTTGGTTTTTTAGATTTGTATGAATTTTTAATTATTTTTGGTTTGATGGTTGAACCGATTGAATTGGTGATCAAAACTTGTTCAATCATCGGTTCAATTATTAAAATATTAAATATAATATTCCGAAATCGTGTTATATTATTATCTAAAAGAATTTCATTTTTCAAATGATGATGTAACGTAATTTTAAAGTATAGAATCATCGAATTTTTAGATTTTTCAAATTTAAAGATAAAAAATTATTTACTTGTCAAGTTCAGTGATCAATGTGAATTTAATTTAAGAGTAAAAAATTTCTTTCACGGTCATTAAATGAATAGAGTAAAAAAATTCAAGAATCAATGTAGACTTATTTATCAAGTTTTGGGTGAAAAGTTACATTAACCTTTTTATATAAAACTATAATTACACCGGCCTTCTCCCATGATTTTCATTATTAATTTCAATTTTCTTTATATCTTTTAAGTTTATACTATGATTTATGATTTATGTTTTATATTTGGAATTCATGTTGTTTCTTCAAAAATAATGATTAATTTAATAATTTTAGTAAATTAATTTAAAATCTATCTTATATAATTAAGAATATAAAAAACATGATACAACATAATTAAAACATAAATACACAAAAATAATTAAATATTATACAAATTTATGAACATGCAAAAATTTATGTAAAACAATTATTAATGTATTAAATTTATATTAAATATTACATACACATAATATCAACATTTTAGAATAAAACCATAATAAAAAAATTATATATGTAAAATATGATATGCATTAAAACATAAAAAAATATTATAATATAATATAAAAAACCATGAAATGTATGGTAGGGCCTTCAAATAATGCAGATTAATCTTTGAAATCAATAGGAGATTAATTAGTATATTATATAAACATAAAATATGATCAATAATTAAGATGTAAAAATAAAATAAAATAAATTAGACTTCTTTTTGAGATTCATCATATGACCAATGTTAATAAAAGAAAAAAAAATATGTTTATTGTTTCAGGTATGCTCTAGATTCAAATCGCGTCAATTGCATTATTATTAGAGTTTTATTTTTTCCTTGTAATTTACCAAAATTTTTTTTTATACAAATAATGAAAGTTTATCGGGACAATGTATGATAGAGAACAACATCTTTTTTACCACTAGAGTCACTTGTTACGATGATAAGTTTTACTCGTGTACTTTAATAAAATTATCAATGTGGTATTTATATTTGTTATTTTGATACCTATATTTTCTTTTCGTCTTATATTTTGGTACTACACTTAACGGGCGTTAAATGCGTCAGGAATTTGACACGTGGCTCTTTAATGAGAAACACGTGCGTCGTTTATGTTCAAAAGAGAAGTCGAATGGTCAAGGGAGGGATTTTTCCTTTTTCATATTTTAAGGTTTAAAAAATGAAAAAAAATAATGAGGTTGTATAATCGGATTTTCTCCTGAAGATAAATTCCAATTCATTTGCAATGCCAACTAAATTTGGTGATGTTGAACAATTAATAACAAAATAATATATTATTACTTAAAATTGTACACAACATTTTTTAAAGGAAATAAAATTATTAAATACAGAGTATAATATAAACAGTAATAATATCTGTAAAAAAACTCATCTTCCATTTTATTGCGAAGTTTTGTTTTGGCAATTTTCATCTTTGAAAATATTCTTTCTGTAATTACAATTGAAACAGGAAGAGTCAACAAAAGATGAATTAATTTATTAACAAGAAAATATACCTTTGACATATGTGTCTCTGCTAATATTTGACAAAGATTAGAAATTGTGGATAAATTCTGCAATTTCAAATGATTTGGAATATTTTATTTATAATTTTGCAACTGATATTTTAATTTTATTTTTTTTTGCTCAGTTAAATCAAGAGGATAATATTTTTCCACAAGACAACAAATATCATTCATATTGAAGGATTTATAAGCATCCTTAAGATCCAAAATGGAGCTAAAGGTAAGAAGATCAATTGTTTGTTCATTAAAGCTACTATTTAGCTCAAAAAGTTGAGAATCTATAACAACATTGAATATGTTGTTGGAAAAATTGTATTTTTTTTTATAACTTTGAGGCATATTCTGGATAGATAAAGGTGGAGGGTTGAATCATAAAATTATTGAATGATTAAGCTTGAAGCCTTGCATCGCATGCAGGAAGGGTGCATATCCAAACCTATTGGGGTTGGGGTGCACCCACATGACGTGGGCGATGCAAAATGTCTGGATCGATCGAGCCCAAAAAGGGCCTGCGAATATTTTAACCCAATACATAATTTATTTTTTCCTCGAAAAATTCTATACAAAATTTGTTTTAAAAAGACAAAATATCTCAATTTGGTTTTATTCCAATCAAATTGATTTTCGATTTGATTTGATTCTATTCAAATTGATTTAAAGGCTCCTTTAAATCATATTTGTATCTTTATTCACGAAAATTTCCTAAATTCCTCCATATTAGATGCCTATAAAAGTCTAAAAAATAATGCAAAATTCTTTAGACACACAACTGGTTTATTTCACTCTAAAAAATTCTTTTCTTTTTCTCTCCATATTTTCAAACGTTCCAATGATATAAGAAGGCAATGTTTGTTTGTTGATCAATGCAGCGGTACTACTGTCGAGATTATTGTGTTGTTGTATCCTAAGAGACAGACGACCAACATTTCTCCAAGTACCGTAAGAGTGATCGAATTTGTCTTAAGGAAATCGTGAAAACATGTCTCATCATCTAGTAAAACTCGGTCCTCTTTATTTCATTTCTAGTTTTCAGAGCTTATTTAATTAATTTATTTTTTAGATCTGATGTTTTAAATAAATATAAATATTTATTTAATATGTTTTGTTTTTTTGCATAAATATAAATATTTGTTTATATTATTTTATTGAGATATTGTATTTAATATAAATATTTATATTTATGTGTTCACTAACATGTTTTGTCCAACATATATCAACTCGATAATGGTGATCCATATTGAAATTAGCATGTTGGTGACGACCACGTTTTACCACATATGGAGAATCCATATCAAGAGCCTCAATGTTGTACTTTTCATAAAATGTTTTCACAATTTCCAACAAATTGTCCCAACCATCTTCTCTAAACTTTTGTATCAAAGTTTTGGTACTTGAGACTAAGTACGTAACATTTACTATATCTTGGGATTTTTGTTGTAGATGTTGACAAAGAATATCTGCAATGCCTATTATCTCTTTCACTAGATGTAAGATAAAAACAAAATCAAAAGATGTAAATCCTTTTATATGTTGCAGCTACATCCCCACGGATAGAATAATTAGAGCCGCTTTCAATAACATTTTCTAGAACAAAACAAGTAGCATAAAACATCTTTATCAAGCTTCAAACAAAACTAAAATGAGAGCTCCAACGAGTTTCTCTAGCTCGTTTCATAGTGCCAATTTGGTTAAGTCTTTTATCAGTTTCAAGTTCATCAATTGCCAACTTATTTGCAATTTCAATTGCTTGGTAGCTTGTAACTGATTATAGCATTTGCAAGAGGCACTAATTATATTAAAAATGGAGTTCAAATTAGAGAAAAATTATGAATAAGAATTACATCTTGAGAAGAAACAACTAATGCTAACTAGAATTGATGAGTCAAACAATGAACATAATATGCTTAGGGACAATTATTTAAAAACAATTCTTGCAAATCGTTTCATTCACCCCACATGTTGTTACCACCATTATATCCTTGACCTTATATATTTTAAACATCAAGATAATGTCGAGAAAGAACAACACATATTTCCTCTTTCAAAGTTATTGTTGTAGTACCTTGGATATGTACAAGATCAAATAAACGCTCTTTTACAAATCCTTTCTCATCAACACATGTAAAAACAATAGTCATTTGCTCCTTTTTAGATTCATCACGTGTCTCATCAATAATGATACAAAATTTAGAATCTCCAATATCTTCACGTATCTTATGACACACTTTATTTGAAAGAATATGTAAAATCTTCTTTTGGATCATATGAGAAGTATATTTAGCATTTCTTGAAACATTGTCCAAAACAACTTTTGGCAACTTTATCATTATAGAAAGCTAACAATGTAATCAATTCAAGAGAATTACCTCAATTGCTTGAATTAGAGATTACCTTTTTTTTTTTTTTTATCTAAACTTTGTGCATTGATAACCTTGTCAATGTGCCAAGATTGATTTAACAAATATTGACAACTTTTCTCAGCATTATTATGTGAAGAGAATGGATCTTCACCAACATGATTCAAGAAAGCACACAACTTTCTATCATTAACCTTTTTCTAATTATTAAAACCTTTAGCAATTAATGCATTCGTTCCATGACGAATAATAGTTTTGAGAAAAGATAACATGAGAAACAATATGTTGCATCTTTAGTAGGGGAATACTCCAACCAAAAGAATTTGCAAAACAAAAAAAACTGAAATCTTCGGGAATGCTTATGACTAAAAAGTGGGTACTCAGACAAATGTATTTGATATGACCCTATTTTTAAATATGCTTGAATACCTTCATCTCATTGATTAACATGATACTTCCATATTTGAAGATGTAATGTTAGATCCCACTCTAGATTATTAATATCAAAAGAAAGATTTGGATAATCTTCACTTTCAAGTCTTGCACATTTAGAATTAACTTTGATAGTTGGAGAATTTTTATTGATTGCTGGTCGATTAGCATCACAAATATCGCATTTGAATCAATAGAGAACCTTTTCCTCCTATATAAATCAATATTATTACATTCCAATTCCTTATTGATACCCTTTAAGAAAATCCTGAATTGGATCCCAAATTGATAGGTTAGTGTGAGCTTATCCATGCGGTTATGCACTCTTAGAATAGGAATCCATTTTTTGAAAGATCTTAGCTTTCATTCTTTGGTGAGTCTTCGAGATCCTTTCGATGATCTTCAATACACCTATGTTGTATTGAAGGGATATTTATATTATCCGATAGATTTTGTAAAGCTCGCGGTAGCAATTGATCATTTGAAACTTAATTTTATAAAATTATAAAAAAAATTAAAATCTTTTGCAGGTAAAGCATGAATAAAACATAATATAATGCAAGGTGGAGGCCGCCGGAAGAGTCTTTCATGAAGATAAACTTTAATGCTACGTTCTAGGTGCAATCTTTAAAATCCTGCTCTAGGATAATTATTAGAGATGACAGTTGTAAAGTAATTGGTTCAAAAATATCTGTAAACAAATACATCCGTCGGCTTTCATTGTTGAAGCGCTTGCTGTCTTCAAGCTTTTAGATTGGGGGTAAATCTAGGGTTGAGGGAGTTGGGGGTGGAAGGGGATTCTCTATCGATGACCTGGAAAGTAACTTTAAACAGTTTTGATGGATCGACCATAGGGGCATATATTCAAGACATTAAATCTGAGAGCAGGAGGTTTAGAGAGTGTCGTTTTGCTTATGTTTCCCGGACAGTGAATAGGTTGACGTCTAGGAAGCACAGACATGATTGCTCCCTCATCGTACCAGTGTCGTATGTGTGTCTGACACGGACACTCATCGAACATGCCCGAATACGTACGGGACACGTCGGAATACGTAAAAAAACAAATCGAACACGGTCCCGATACGGGTGTTTAAAAACGGACACGGTCCTGACGTGGTGACAATGGATAGAGGCACTAAAAGTTGAGAGCGAAAGAAGAAGCAAAAATATTTTTCCTCTGGTTTTGCGATTTGTATGCTTGTTGAAGATAGAAAAAGGAACCTGATTGAAGTTGAAAAGATGGAAAGGATGATAATGGAGTTTCCTTCATGTTCAACTGATCAATATTTTCTTGGGGAGAGGAAGCAACGTTTTATGGATAGGAACAGTCTAAGCAAAGTATGAGATAGCTGTGTTGGGATGGATGTTTTGTTTGCATTTGATTGGATATTAGTTGCGGTGCTTAACACCTGGCAATTTTTGTTCAATTTTTTAATTACTTTTTTGTTTCTTTAATTATGTTTAAATGTTGTTTTTGTTTCTTTAATTGTCGTTTGTTGGCCTTTGTTGCTTTGATTGGGCCTTTGCTGTTTTATTTTTGGGTATTATTTTTATTACTTGTATTATGTGTTAGGCCTTCAATTTTTAATAAAACCCAATTTAATTACTCCAAAAAATAAAAAATAAAATAAATATTAAAAACTAAAAGCTTATTTGAGAAGCTTTATGTTTCCATCTTTAAAATAAAAATTTCAGCTTTCTGTTTGCTCTATTTTCTTCCATTTTTCTACTTTCAAGTTTCAACAAATATCAAAATTTGAAGCAATTGAAAGTAAGTTTAATTTATTATTTTGTTTATGCTTTGAATGAGTTATATTTTTTTGGATAAGTTTGAATGGGTTACGTTATTTTATTTGTTTAGTTATTTTTTTTTGTATATTTGTATGTTAAATAATTGATTTGTGATGATCACTCTTGAAGTATACATTGATTTTTTTTGTTAATACTTTAAGTTTTTAATTATGACATCTCAAAGTGGTAATGAAAGTGTTAGCTCATCAAATGATGTTACTAATGCTAGTGTGTCTCAAGATGATATTAGTAACACTCCTCTTTGGAGATATGTTACTAAATTACATAAAACAATTGAAGGAGACGAAAATGTTAGTTTTGTGTGTAATTTTTACAATGCTACATTTAAGGGGTCATACTCTAGGGTTAAAGCACATTTATTGAAACTAAATGGGCAAAGAATTCGAGTGTGTCCTAAAGTAACACTACAACATCTTGTTGAAATGCAAAAAATAGTTCAAGATGTGAAACTCAAGTTGCAACAAAAAATAGTCTCATTGCCACCTAGTTCTCAAACAGTAGCATATTTATTTGGGTCAAACACAACCTCACTTGAAGGGCATGGTTTAGGTTCTAAAAGAAGAAAAGGCCTTTTAGAGCAATAGTTAAATCTTGCTGCTTGAGAGAATTTAGATAGTGAAATTGCTCGAATGTTTTATTCAGGTGGATTGCCTTTTCATCTCGCTAAGAACCTTCATTATGTGAATGCATTCACCTTAGCTAGTAAGAATTCGATTGCGGGTTACATACCTCCGGGATATAATGCTTTAAGGACCACATTATTACAAAAAGAACGAGCAAACATAAAGAGGTTTTTACAACCTATAAAGGGAATGTGGAGGGAAAAATGTATTAGTCTTGTATGTGATGGATGAACGGATGCACAAAAACGACCATTGATTAACTTCATGGTCGTTTCTGAAGGTGGAGCTATTTTCTTGAAAGCCGTTAATTGTGAAAAGGAGTATAAGGATAAGTTTTATGTGGTAGGTTTAATTAAAGATGTCATAAGTGAGGTTCTGGCACAAAATGTTGTTTAAGTGATAATTGACAATGCACCGGTTTGTAAAGCTGCGGGATCATTGGTAAAGACACAACATCCTCATATCTTTTGGACACCTTGTGTGGTACATAAACACCCAAAAGAATGAGATTACATATGATGTTTTGTGTTGGATAAATAATTTTGGTGATGATGTTATCTTTATATGAAACTTCATAATGAACCACTCTATGAGGTTGGCAATATTTTATTCTTTTGTGCCTTTGAAATTATTTGTCGTTGTCGATACTTGATTTGCTTCTATGATTGTGATGTTAAAAAGACTCAAGCTCATTAAACGAGATCCCAAAATATGGTTATTAGTGATTAATGATCTACTTATAGAGAAGATGACGTTTCCAAAGCCTTTTTGGTGAAGGAAAAAATTTTGGATGACTTTTGGTGGGATAAGGTTGATTATATCTTTTCTTTTACGGACCTATATATGATATGCTTCGAATTATGGATACGGACAAGCCTACTCTTTACTTGGTTTATGAGATGTGTGATGAAATGATTGAAAAAGTGAATACAAGCATTTATAGGCATGAATGGAGGAAAGGGGACGAGAGATCAATCTTTTATGAAATGGTATATGATATTTTTATTGATCGATGAATTAAGAGTTATACATCACTTCATTGTATGACTCATTCTTTAAATCCAAGGTAAACTTAAATAACATATATTCCATTTATGCATGTTTTTATTCTTTTATACTTTCTTTATTTATCAGCAATTAAAAAATTTAAATTTATTTGTTTACATAAGTATTATCGTAGTGATTGATTTAATGAGGTTTTAAATCGCCTTCCTCCTCATAAAGATGTAGAAATCTCAGAGGAAATTAGGAATAATTGTTTAAGAAGATGTTTTTCTTTTACCGAAGAAAGGAAGATGGCTTTCCAAGAGTTTGCAAGATTTTCGGGAGCACTAGATATTTTTGGTTCATTTGATTCAGTACAAGATAAATGGAGTTGGAGGTGATGTATTTGACTCATTTGAAGGAGTTGGAGTTCTTGAAGTTGCTAGCTTATCTCTTGATGAATCAGATACGAAGATGATAATTTTTGCAAATGAAAAAGAAGATATGAAAAATGCTAATGCTATGAATTGAATTAGAAAATTGCTCTCTTTTTGCTTCTTTCTGTACATGCTTTCTTAGGGATATAGGTTGAACTTCAAATTTAGATATGATATGACATATTTTGTGTAATGAACTTAGGAAATGTATTACTATATTTTGTCACATTTTATAAAATGAGAAGAGAACTTAATGAAAAAGAAATGTTTATATATTAATGAAAAATATCAATATTTTCATTTACATATTAAGTATTTTAAAATAAAATAAATATATAAAAATATTAAAAATATTTGTTTATTGTCATATTCCATGTTCTATTTTTTAAAAATTGCCGTGTCATTGTGTTCGTATCCTTTTATACTCGTATTACGTGTCTATATCCATGCTTCATAAGGGTGGTTTTGGGGAGAAAGCTCGAATCTCGAGCAAACTTATCTGGGGGAGATGTTCGATCTAGACAGAAGGGGAGCTCTTGCTGACGATGGGGAAGGAGATGGGAGATTTTTTGAGCCAATTTTGGGTGAAGGGTGGTGGGTTCTGCGAGGGAGGAATGAGGATTGAGTTTGATTATGGAGATTTGGAGTAGGGATTAATCGGAATATGGTTACTGTTTTCTCAATGGTTGATGATGACCCGCTCTTGCCTGTTGGAATTCCCCGGCGACATCACGTTTTTCTATTTTTGCCTTGAGGTTTGATTCTTTTTCTGTGCTGGTGGCTCTTGGTTCTGCTGTTCTTTCAGTTCTTATCAGATGTTGGTTTGTTTTATTTATTGGGACTTTTTCAAATTTGTTCATTCAATAAATGCTCTAACTGGAATTCTATTAAAACAAAAAACTTGAAAATTGTTTGCATGAAAGCAAAAAATTAATCCATCTAAAAGTAAAACATACTAAAAATGGATGGAATCTCTACAACTTGCAAGTGGAAGACGTCTACAAGAAGAAGAGATGAGGAAAGTAGTGCAATTGTCAAGAGTGGAGACGATTCTTTTTATATTCCAATTTTTATTCCTCAAATTTAACTTTTTTAAAAAGATTTTTTTAATACTATAAAAATATTGGAGCGGTTTACTTCAATATTTGGGAGAGTAAAATTAAAAAATGAGTTTGGCAGGCCATGATCCCCTAGATTAATGAGGGTTTTATTATGGTTTACAGATTGGGTGTTAGTCCAGGACTAAAAAAGAAAAAAGGTGTTGCTGGTGATTAACGAGGATTGAAAGGAGGCAGTAACCTTCTATTTTCTTTGAAGTTCTTTTTTACCCATAGATATGAAAAGGGAACAAATTTCCCAGGTATAATTCTGACACATTTAACGTTGGAGTACCAAAATAGAAGACGGAAAGAAAGTATACGTATCACAAAAAAAAAAAAAAAAAAAAGTATGTCATTAACAATTTCAATAAAATATGAGGGTAAAACTTGGAATTATCCCAATTTAGTTTTCTATAAAAAGAAAGAAAAAAAAATCAGCATCCAGAAACCAAATAATAATCTATAAAAAATGCAACATCGTTTTTAAAATGTAAAAAGTAGGAAGTTAGTTTTTTTTTTTTTTTTTTGGGAATAAATATCAAAATTATACATGAATTCTTATTTAACGTGTAATTATATACATAAATTTTAATTCGGTGCAATTATACACGTGAAATTTTAATTGTGGTTCAAATGTATATTTGAAATTTTAATTTTGATTTATCATGCACATTTAAAAAAATAAATGCACTAATTTTTTTTTATATTGGATAAATATAGTTATTTATGTGCGCAATATATAAACATAAAATGATGTTATATCAATAATTGTATTAATAATTTACAAGAATTGAATCAAATCAAAGTTTCATGTATAAAATTTCACACAATCAAAATATCATAATTGATTTATAGTTTTGATATTTATCCCTTTTTTTTAACTATATAATTTATGTAGAAAAATCATGGCATTCATAAAGCACTATGAGTTAGTGATTATAATGTGATAAATGGATAATGCCGATTTTTAAAAAATAAATAAATAAATAAATAAATTTAAAGTTTATCCTAATTTAAATATCAAACGCAGAGTGAGATAATTATAATTGTAATTGGAGTGGTTTTATTTATTGTTATGATTGGCTTAAAATCTCTTGGCTTTCCGCTGACCTACTTCTCAACTTCCTTCGTTGTGAGTTCAACAATCAGAAGAAACCATGTTTTCAATTTTTTTTTTTTTATATATTACTTGTAATTTAGGAAGAATAAAACTGTTCTCAGATATCGGAAATTCGTTAATTTAAGAACTTATTTTAAGGGGTATACAGTTATACACAAAACACAATGTGCATCAACAAAGGTGGCATTTGGCAGTGGAATTGTGCTTTACAATCTAATGTTGGAAAGGGTAGGCCCATCAATTACTAAATTTCCCACCAAGTGTTGAAGATTGATTGGGAAGAAGGGCAACTGAATGACGTGCTCACAAGATCTGGTCTGATCTTATTGTTATTGTCTTGTTTTTGGCTTTGGGGGTTTTAGCAATGGTGCTCCAAGGGGGAAGTTGAGGATGAAGTGTGGGTCGTTTTATATAGCCAAAGATCTTGCTTCAAAGCCACAAGGTGAAGACGGCCATTTTATCTGTGAAGAAAAGAAGCCAATTGGGATGGCAGATGGTGTGGGTGGTTGGAGCAAGCACGGTGTTGATGCTGGATTATATGCGGCGGAGCTCATCGACAATTCTCTTCTGGCTACCCTCACTCAGCCACTCACTCAGGTTGATCCCATGAAGGTTTTGGATGAAGCCTTCTCTAAGACCAAAGCTCAAGGGTCTTCAACAGCATGCATCATAACTCTCCAGGAGGGCAATGTTTTTGCTTTAATCTTGTTGCACACATGCATCAATCATGTTAATGCAAAACTCATAGATCTTTGTTGGTTTTACTTGGATAGATGTTGCATGCTGTCAATGTGGGAGATAGCAGGTTTATGGTGATCAGAGGAGGTGAAATAATATACAAATCCCCAATTCAGCTACACTCTTTCAATTGTCCACATCAGTTGGGAAATTCTGCGAATTGTGCTAAACCCAGACAGGCACAGGTAAGAGCAAATAGCGGATTAGCCCAAGTTTAGAATATATATTGCAATGTGATGATCAATGTCTGCAGGTAATAAAGGTTAGGGTAGAAGCAGGAGATGTGATAATAGCAGGAACAGATGGATTGTTTGACAACTTGTTTGAGTTGCAAATACTGGCGACAGCATCAAAAGGGATTGAACAAGATGTAGGTGCAGAGGAAATGGCTTGGGAAATGGCTCAACTAGCTTACCAAACATCCAGGGATAAAGCAGCTGTCACTCCATTTACAGAGGCTTGTAAAAGGGCTGGAAGATTTCGTGATGGTGGAAAAGGAGATGATATTACCGTCATTGTTTCCCGCATTCTTGGTGCATAGTAGCTGTCCTTTTTTTAATCCATTTAACATTGGATTTATATTTGAGAATGATTCTTGATAGGATAGAGGAAAGTGATGTTAGATTTTCACTTCTCTTCTTGATAGTAGTAAATCTTAAAGCCAGCTATAGCCTAGAAGGGCATAATAACAATCATCATCGGGCTTCCTTCTCAACCTCTCTCCTGCCAGAGGGGCCTAGAGGTATCAACAAATTCCTAGAATTTTAGGCGGGATGGGGAATGTAATTTTTTCTACTTCTTGGATATAATGACAAACTGAGAGGCTTGATAAAAAAGCATTCGTCGAGAAATTTTGTATTATATTTGGTAATATGTGTGGTGCTCGAATTGTATCTGAAATTCAATTTTTTTTATTTACTTCTTTTCATATGAGTGTAATATCACGATTCTATCATCTTTATTTTTTGATGCAATGTTTATAACTACTCATAATCTCTTTTCAATTTTTAAATAAGATATAATGCGATTCGGCACACTTAAATTTACATTTTCTTGCACTGATAATAATACCGATATCAATTGAGTTAAAATTCAATCACCGTAATGTTACAATTTTAAATTAACTCATAATTAATTACAATGTATAATATTTTTAGATTTATTTCTCATTTGGTTTTGGAATCAATTATATATAATAAAGTACATACATTATACATGCGATAAGTGACACACTCTCATTTCTTCATCAAGTTTTTTTACTTTTAAATAAAACCAAATCAAAAGTAATGTGTTAAACCTCTATTTCTAAATATGTAATGTAAATATATTTTTAATAAAAATAAATTTAATTTTCATTTTAATTAAAAATAATTCAAATTTTTTTAATGGAAATAATGTATATTCAATGCTATGTTCATGTATAATTTTAAATAAAAACAATTCAAATATTTTTTATTAATACTATAATCGTGCACTGTAATTTGTCTTGGGTTAAATAAAATATTTAAAACTATTAAGATATTGGCTATTGATAAAATTAAATAGTTTAAAATAAAATTGATATGTATTTTATTTTTTGGATTTTATCATTATTTTTAGATAATTTTTTTAAAATCATATATTTATATTATCTTAAATATTTAATTAAATAATTAAAAATTTTAAAATTTAGAAAAATATATAAATAAATAAAATTCAATTAGATAATTTATGCATTTGATTTAACTTAAATATTTATTTATATATTATTTATACTATTATCTATTTAAAATTTTATTTTAACATAAAAATAATTATTTTTATAAGTATATTTTAAATTATGTAATTTATCTATTCAAAATTTTCAAAATATGTAATTTAATTAGATTATACTAAAATTTTAAATTAAAAGAAATATTTAAAAAAAAAAATTAGTAATTCAATTAGATTAGATAATCATCACATTATAAATAGCAGTACCGCACGTAATTAAATAGAACCCAACGAATGACTCTAGTGGTAAAGAGGATGTTGTTCATCTCAAGAGACCTTGGTTCGAGCATCTGTGTGTGCAAAGTATGTGTGCCTTGTCAAAAGATTAAAAAAATATGAACAAATACTACCGTGTAATCATACCAGTATATTAAAAAAAATTCACAACACAAAACAATATAAAGTTAGATTAGTATTAGTGAAGGTTTAGGTATTCATGGTAAATAAATAATATGACATTTTCATCTTGCAATAATTATTAAACATTTATATTATTTTTTAACTTTCTCATTAAAATTTTATAAAAATTATAATAATTTTTAATAAAAAATAAAAAATATTAAAATTGATATATACAACCTAACTCCTATAACGCCCGAGATAAAAGACTAATACATTTATATTACTCTTTCGCATTTTGATTATATAAGTAAACTGGATTGCAATTCTTTTGAGTTTCTCAGAAAAGGAAATCGTTTCAAAAACATTTTTCTATACAAAATTTTCAAAAATAATTTTATAGATATAAAAGAAATGAAAGAAAATCCAAAGGGGGTATTACTGAAATTAATAGCTAACTAAGCGTTGTAAGAAATGAAATAAAAATTTAAAAAATATTTTAGGTTCCACCGAGATTTGAACTCGGGTTACTGGATTCAGAGTCCAGTGTCCTGACCACTAGACCATGGAACCATTTCTGCTTGTAGTTCTCCAGATTTTATATATGTAGAATAAATACTTTAAATTTTTTTAGCTATTCCTGAGATTTTCTAAACCGCATCTGTGTATCTATCCGAAATTAGATTAACTTAATGATAAAATAGTAGGAGACAAAGTAATAATAATAATAATAATAATAATAAGATGATGAAATAAATCCCAAAGAAATTTGATGCATAAATTTACAAATGAATTACTACTTGTCTTCTTTTATATAGAAAACTCCGACTTTAAATTTTTATTTATCTTCTTTAACCATTCAAATCAATCTTTTTCCAGTAAAAATTTCTAATTGTTATAAAATAATAATAATGCAAATAAAACAACAATAACAAATGTGAATTAGAGGAATTTTATTGCATTTCACTTCTTTTCTATCATCATACAAGTAGTATACTCGGTTAAATAAGCCCAATATGTTAATTTTTTTTAAAAAAAAATAAGTTTTTGTGTTGATTTTAAAAAATAATTAGGGAAATATGTTGATTTCATGGAAAACACGTCCAGCTGGACGAGCTTTTCTTATACATGTTGAGAAAACGCGAAAGCTCACCTAGCTGGACTCGCTTTCCCTTTAAATTGTAATTTTTTACTTTTTTAATATAATATAATTAATTTTTTTTGGTCAGATAGTTAAATGATAGTGATTTAGTTGTCTCAAGTTCATTTCCTCTCTTACTCACATTTATATTTTTTATTTCATGTTGTTTTAAGTTTCTTTTTCATGAAAAAAAAAAATTTAAACACGAGTGGGAGAGGAATTGAACCTAGGACTCAAGGACAAAATCATCAACATCTAACCATCCAACCAAAGAAATTAATTGTATTAAAAAAGTAAAAAAAATTGCAACTTAAAAAGAAAGAGTGTCCATTTAGGCGAGCTTTCCTACCACGTGCTAGACGAACTTTTCCTCAAAATGATCTATTTCCCTAATTATTTTTAAAACTGGCTTAAAGGCCTAAATAAAAATAAAAAATTGGCATATATGCCTCAATTTTTTATACATAAATAGAAAAAGGGTTGTAAGATAGATCATTATTAAAAATTCAGGTTAGATCAACATTACTCTTTTCCTTTGATTGACAACAACTTTTCTCGTATGTCACTCATCTCAATCTGAAAGGGTCTGTCTTTAGCGTGATTGCTAATTGGATGGTTTTTGGTGGTTGTTTCGATCCACCCTGCTGATCTTTTTGGTCATTGTCTCGGGTGGTTTTTCGTTTTTTATTTTTTCTTGGTGTTTCGACGTGGTAAGTGCGTTCCGATTTTGAGCTCTGGGGTTGCCTTCTTCTTGGTTTCCTTCTTGGTTACCTGGGGTAGTCAGGTGATACCTTTCCTTTATCTTGATTCTCTTGGTTCTTCTTTATTGTTTATTGGGGGTTTTTTGTCTTGGTTTTTGTTTGTCCATCTTGTTTTATATCCTTGTGTCTTTTGCTTTACGTTCTTTGCATGAAAAGAATTTGTGCGCTTTAATTGCACATGTTGAGTAAAAAAGGTTTTTAAATTAGAAGTCTTTTTTTCTTTTGTATTTGAGAATTAGGTTTCTTTTTTCAATATAGTAACTTTTCTTTTGTGTGGGGCCCTGTTTGCTCATAAAGTCTTCTTTGTGTCTTTTCCAGTCTTTCACTCCTTTTTTGACTTGAGCAGGTGTCTCTTTTTTTGTTTTTCTTGGCTTGCTGGAGTGGTTCCTTTCATTGTGTTTAGGGGTTTGGTGTTATTTGCTTGGTGGTGGTCTTTGGCCGTTTGGAAGTGGTTTTTCAATGGAGGAAGACATTAGTACTTTAATGGCAAAGTTGAAATTCTCTGAGGAAGAAACTATAAAAGTTGACTGTCAAGTAGCGGAGGGAATAGAAATATGTGGTTACAAGGCTTGGGCAGTAGGAAAATTTTTATTGAGTGACAAGATAAACAAAGAAGCCATGTATAGGGTGTTACGTTCTCTGTGGATCACAAAAGAAATGGTGAGCTTTATGGAGGTGATCAAGGGTGTGTTCTTGGTCAAATTCGGAAGGGTGGATGATAGAGAAAGAATTTTGAGTTTAGCACCGTAGCTTTTTGACCAGAGTCTATTCTCGTTACTCCTGTTTGAAAAAGACAAGAGCTTTGAAACTTACGAGTTTAACTTTGTTCCTTTTTGGATCCGCATTTTTAACGTGCCTTTTGAGTGTATGGATCGTACTATGGCCATGGAGGTTGGAAAGGCTGTGGGAGAAGTTTTGGCCATTGATTGGCGAGATCGAGATGGTTGCTGGGCTAAATATTTGAGAGTTAGGATTAAACTTGATACCACCAAAGCGCTCAGACGTGTGGTCCACATGATTGGGCAAAGAAAAAGAGAATTCATGTGTTTGATAAAATATGAAAGACTTCCAACTTTTTGCTATATTTGTGGAAAGATCGGTCATAATACCAAACACTGTGATCGGTTTTCAGAGGAAATAAATAAAGATGATTATCAGTGTGGTTCTTGGTTACGTGCTCATATCAGCCCACCAGTTCAAAGAAATGGTAGATGGAGGAATGGTATTGAAATGATAAAAGATAATATTATGGAGAAGTCAAAAGAGAGTCTATCTGGTAGTGAAGGAACAGGTGGGGAGTTGGGGGTTTCGAATAACAAAAAGAATCAGGGGCGATCTAATACGGAAACATCAAATTCATGCTCTCCGTCAGGAAAAAGATTGCCTCTGATGATTAGAGATAATGAGGGGAAACAACGGAGTAAAAGAAAGAAGGGGAAGGGCAAGTTCGAAGGAAATGAAATAAGCCCAATTCGACATGTGAGCAGGAAGTTAGCGGAAGAGGATTCACCTTTCAAGACGGCGGCTGGTGACCAGCCCCCCCATGAGCAATAAAGTCCTTTTGTTGGAACTGTTGTGAGCTCGAGAATCCTGCGACGGTTAGCGAGTTGAGGCAGTTACTTGCTGTCAACCTTTCCGATATTGTCTTTTTGAGCGAAACCAAACTTCATTCTAATGAATTTGAAAAAATTCGCAGGGTTGCAAAATGGATTGCTGTTTCATGGTGGATGCTGTGGGACGTAGAGGTGGTCTTGTTTTGCTGTGGCATGAGGAGATTGATGATACGATTCAAAGGTTTTCTAATAATCATGTGGATGTCATTATTCAGATGAGGGGGATGGATCAGCTCCGTTTTACTGGGTTTTATGGGTTTTCAATGATGAGTCAACGTCACCTGCCTGGGAGTTGCTGAAAAGTTTAAGTAAAAACAGTCCGATTGATTGGGTTATAGATGGCGATTTCAATTAGATTATGGACGATAACGAAAAAAGTGGGGGTAGGAGGAGGGCGAAGACTTTGATGGACGAGTTTAGAAATGTTACGAACGACGTGGCTCTAATGGATATCAAGACTGATAAAGGTTGTTTTACCTGGTCTAATAATAGAGGTGGGGATGGTTTGGTGAAGGAGAGATTGGATCGTTTTCTTGTTTCGACGAGCTGGCTCTATAAGGTTCCCTTCTTATCTGCTGAGGTAATTAGGCAGGTTAGCTCGGATCATGATGCTATAATTCTGGATACTATGGGTCGCAAACCTAGGAGAACAAAGTTGGATCCAAGGTTTTTTTTTAGGTTTGAAGAATGCTAAGCTAAGGAGAGGGAAGCTAAAGTTATTATAAGGGATGCATGGAGTAATAAAGAGAAGGACATGTTGAGTAAGATGGAGGACACTCGTGTTCGTCTTGGCAAGTGGTAATTTCAAAGCTACAATGACAGTAAAGGTCGTATTAAACAATAGCTAAAAACAATTGATGATGTCATGGATGGTCCTAATAATGGAAATAGTATTGAGTTGCTGCGTAATGCTCGGTCAGAATTGAGTGGTCTTTATAACTCGGAAGAAAAATACTGGGCTCAAAGGTTTCGTATTCGGTGGCTTAAAAAGGGTGACAAAAATACTAAATTTTTTCATGCCAAAGCTTCTCATCGTCACAAGAAAAATAGAATTGAAGGGTTATGCAATGAGGAAGGTTTGTGGGTTACGGATGATGTGGGGATTTATACTGTTACAAAAAATTATTTTGAAAATTTGTTTAAATCTGAGTGTAATGATCGGTTTACGAATATTATGGATACTATTCCTAAGAGTGTTGAACGCTAGGTTAGATAAACCGGTGTGTGAAAAAGAAATTACTGATGCATTTCAACAAATGGACTCGAGAAAGGCGCCAGGTAGTGATGGTTTTACCGGGCTTTTTTACAAGGAAAATTGGGATACGGTCGGAAATGATGTGGTTCAATTCTGTAAAGAGGTTTTTAATGGGGGTAGAAATGTCAAGGAGATTAATGATACGATTGTTGTTTTAATTCCCAAAATTCCTGAGCCTAAAGACATGACTCATTTTAGGCCCATTAGTTTATGTCGGGTTATTTATAAAATCATCTCTAAAGTGTGGGCTAATAGACTTAAATCCATTTTATCGAATTGTATTAGCCCGAATCAGAGCGCTTTTGTCCCCGGAAGAATGCTCCACGATAATTCCATGATCGCTCATGAATTGTTACACTATCTCCAAAGTAGCAGAAATGGGCCAAATAAGGGTTTTATTGCCAAGCTCGATATGAGCAAGGCTTATGATCGTGTCGAGTGGGATTTTCTCGAAGCGGTTCTACATCAAAAGGGTTTTTCTTCCCGTTGGATTATACGAATCATGATGTGTGTTCGTTAGGTTAAGTATACTATTAAGTGTAATTCTTGCTTAACGGACACGATCACCCCTAAACATGGCCTCAGACAGGGAGACCCTTTATCCCCTTACTTATTTCTTTTTTGTATGGAAGCTTTATCGTGTTTATTATTACATGCTCAGAGTAATGGTTTAATTCGTGGGATTAGGGCTAGTCAAAATGGTCCTCGTATTAATAATCTTTTCTTTGTTGACGATGCTTTATTATTCGTTAAAAACAAAATTGAGGATGTTATTGCTATTCGTAATATCTTAAATTTGTTTGAGGGTCTTTCGGGTCAAAAAATTAATTTCTCTAAGTCTATGATTTATTTTAGTCCTAAGACCCCTAGTGCCCAAAGATCTATTTTGGGCAATACCTTGGGTATGCGTACTATGGAGAACATGGATCACTATTTAGGTCTCCCTTTACTTATTGGTAAAAATAAATCTGTGGCTTTTAAACACATTTGTGATAGGATTGCCAATAGAATTAAAGGATGGTCTAAGCGTCTTTTTTCTTATGGAGGAAAAGAAATTTTTATCAAAGCCATTCTTCAATCTATTCCTACTCATTGTTTATCTATGTTTTTACTTCCTAGGAGCATCATTGAGTCCATGACTTCCAAGATAAAAGCCTACTGGTGGGAAAGCAAAAAGCAGGGAAGAAGCTGGGCCTTACTTAAGTGGGACAACAGTTGTATTCCTAAAGGAATGGGAGGAATTGGCTTTCGGGATTTAAAGCTTTTCAAATTGGCTCTTTTTGGGAGACAGGTCTAGCACTTGGTTAACAACAAAGATACGTTATGTTACCGTGTTTTCTACTCCAAATATTTTCCTGAAGGTGATATTTTTAAATATAAGCATGTGGATAGACCCTCCTTCGTTTGGACTAGCATTTTAGCTGCTGTGAAGAACCTTGGAGCTGGCTTTGGATTTGGGAATGTTCAGCATGTTAGGATTAAGGAGGACCGGTGAGGTTTTGAAGGGCTTAGTGGTGATTCTTTAGTCAACCATTCTGTGTTTAGGGATACTTTGTTTGTGAAGGAGCTTTGGATCCCCGAGGAAAGATTGTGGAACAGGGA
The DNA here is from genome assembly GCA_039519145.1 of Kokia cookei. NCBI lineage: Eukaryota > Viridiplantae > Streptophyta > Magnoliopsida > Malvales > Malvaceae > Kokia > Kokia cookei. The sequence continues at coordinate 29,293,103 of CM076905.1, forward strand.
AAGAGTCCGGGCACTTTATGGTGAGATTATGAGAGATAGGATTTGTGAGTTGCCTATTCCTAGGGAGGAGTTCTTGGATAGAATGGTTTGGTTTCATGCCAAGAATGGGTGATATACTACTAAGTCTGGCTATAATTGGCTCTTGTTACAAAAGATTGGTATAGGTACTCATAAAATTTTTTAGAAACAGATCTGGAAGATACGTATTCCTCCGAAGGTGCGTATGTTTGTTTGGAGGTTTGGCCATGATATTCTCCCTACTAACCTGAAAGTTGCTTCGGTTAACACTGAAGTAAGCAACATATGCTCGAGGTGTAGTATGGTTGTTAAATCCACTTTACATGCTTTACGTAAATGTCCTAAAGCGAGGGAGATTCTGATCGTTGGCAATATTGATGGGAGATTATTGGATGTCGTATGGAATAGAAGTATTGATTGGTTAGAAGACTCTATGCGTCACCTGGATAGATTGGCCTTTGAAAGCTTGGCTATTACCTTATGGAACATTTGGAACAGCCGTAATAATGTCCTTTTTAAAGGTGTTGATGAATCTGCAACCTCTGTGTAGGAGAGAGGTAAGCAGTTCTTGGAGGAGTTTCGTCTCCATAATTTAATAATTTTCCTTTGATCCCCAAGCCTGCTAGAGCCCTAAAATGGACAAAACCTAGGGATAAGTTTATTAAGGTTAACGTGGATGCTGCATGGGAAAATTATAGGGCTGGTCTTGTTGTGCTAGCTAGGGATAATGACGCTTTTGTGTTAGGTGGATGCATGTTTTTTAAAGACCACGTGATGAACAATACTTGGGCTGAGTTTGAAGCGGTGGTAGCTGGCTGTATGTGGGTGATAAATAATCATGTTCGCCATGTAATTTTAGAAAGTGATAGTGCTGATGTCATTAATAGGTTCAAGAGCAATAATGAAGATATTTCCATCATGGGTTTATATGTTGTTGACATCAAAAAGAGCATTGATAGTATCAATTTTAGTTTTAATTGGTGTGCTCGCTCCAGTAATAGAGCTGCTGATAAGTTAAGTGAGATGGCTCTTAGAGATTTTTGTAATATGTCCTTTGATATGGATTATCTAAGAGATATCCATGATATTCTAATTTGGGATTCTTTTTAATATAAGTTTTTATCTTCGGGCCCTGTTTTGATAAAAAAAATAAATAGAAAAAGAGTTACAAGAATATGCAAGGTGAAAGGTTGATTATAATGAACATCCACTTAATAGCATTCATAATACTCCTCTTGAATGTTCATTGTATAAAAGATATGTCTCATTAAAAATCTTACTAGGAAAAACCTATTGAGACAAAAATCTAGTGAAAGAAAAAAAAATACATAATCTTTTATACACAGTATGTCACAACTTTAAAAAACAATGTAATGTTAATTTACTCCCCCTCATGTAAGCATCACTTGATCTTTGAAACGATGCAATCCAATACTAAAAATTGACTTCTCAAATGTAACGGAAAGGAGTGCCTAATTGAGTTTTCAAGTATTCTTCGCATCGGATGAGAGGTATTATAACAGTGCATATTTTGCTCCCCTTATTTAAATATCATTTTATAACTCAAAATTAAGAGATTTAATATTATTTATCAATATATACAACAAATTTTGTTGATGCGTGTCAGTATAGTAATAAAATTTAATTACATTCTCAAATTAAAAATTATATATTAAAAATTAAATTTATTTATAAATAGTATGACCTCCTTGATAAAACACAAGTTATATATCATATCAAGTATAAATTTTATATTAATATTTGTTTGTATATAACAAGTTAATTTATAATCATAATCATAAAATTTTAAAGACAAATATTTTATACACATATTCATATATGATATTTTTTAACTTTAATTAATTTATTTAAAAATGATTAACTTTTTTATTAAATAAACAAATATGCTTTTTTTTCTCTTATCATATTTTAATCATTTTTATTTTTTTTAATTTAATTGTCTTTTATTCTCGGGCAGCAAAAATTTTCATTATTTTCTGCTTAAAATTTCACCGGTTTTCTTTTACTTATTGATTTCAACATTTTCAATTTTCAATTGTTTTGTTTATGCTTTTTTTATGCATATTAATTTTAATGCGTTTGTTTCTTTTATAAAAAAATTTAATTAATTTTAAATAACTCAATTAAAGTTATTTTAAAAAATAATTTAATTAAAATTAAAAAAATATATCATATATACACCAGTTTATAATAATACTTATATATTTTTAAAAAGTGATAATGTAACACTATTTTATTGATACCTGAAAATTATATATTTTAAGATCATCTTAATATAAAATATTTCATTATATTTTTATATAAAATTTTAGGAAAGTTCAGTAAAAATTAATTATATTTGATTTTTTTTTACATCATTATTTTTCTAATTACTAATTTTGTAGTATATAATAAATTCATTTATCACCGATAAAAAGGTTGAAATTGATGATGAGAAAAGTAAAGTGTAAAAAAATTTACTCGACAAATAATTAAAAGTAACTTTAGAGAAAAATCTTTAAAAATTATTTTCTTTTGTCACTTTTCAAGGCGAGTTTAACAAATAAAAAATCTAATAGAAGATTTTGATAAAATTAAATATTTTAGGAGGATAGTAGGTTTAGAGTTGAGATGGGCATCAACGAATATGAAGTTGGAAAATTGTGGTTTATTGAACATAGAATTCATGAAAGATTGAAAAGCCATTCTCAAAGTGTTTCGGATGTTGAAGGGGTTAGCAGCACTTGCCGTAAGTCCGGTTCACGTTCTTGCTCTTGTTTGATGAAAGGAAGACTTCCTGGGTTTTCCTCTTCCAAAACAAGATTCAATGGAGTTTGAGGAGGGTACTTGTCTAAAATGTAGTCAATTTCCCCTCCATTGATCTCCTTTTGATTCAGCAGAACCTGCAATTAGCAATACATAAATCAAAATGGAGTTTTTCTTATGAAGTCTGAAACTTCACTTTAGTACTTCAGATACCAGCTCCTCCGTTTCAAATGCAGATATCTTTTGAGAATCAAATTACCTTCACCGCTTTCAGCAAAGCAGCGTGATGCCTACTAAGAAGAGAAACCGTCCTTCCGTACATATCCCGTAGTAGTTCCTCACTCCTCTTTGCAATTTCATCATCCATATTGAAGTTGACAGGGGGTTCAATCAGGTCATAGTCGTCATAAAGAGATCCTTCAAAGTCTAGCCGAGGACCCACGAATTTAACTTTCTTTCTCCATGGTGGCAGTTCTCCATGTACGACCATTGGATTCTCCAAATTCCATCTGATGGAAAGTCATAAAAGACCTGATATTAAAACCATTTCACTCGGGGAGAAATACTCAAAATGCATGCAGCAGTTCAACTAACATGGTTAAAATTTTGCGAGCAAGCCAAGATGCATCTGCCAGGTAGCTAAGTGATGCCCTCGAGGTGTCCCGCCCATAAATGACCTCTTCAGCAGCTCTTCCCCCAAGAAAAACCTTCACATAAACAATGGTTCACACTACAAATTGACAAAATCCAGACAATCTGATAGAATCAATTTATAACTGCTAGCATGAATCCACACCTGGAGCCGATGCAACAGCTGCGGTCGGCGCTCAAACATGTATGATTCATCATCTAGCCGATGAAACACAACTTGTGATAGTGTCTGCATAAATACTTGATTCAGTTTATTATCAACAATAACTGTCAACCATCACTTGCAACAGAATTGACAGTTTGGACCCATTAGCTATGCCCCTGAGACTGCCGCGCAATAGTGTTTTGTTTTGTCTAACTTCAGGTGATATTACAAGCATGCACAACAGCTAAGCATCAAAATTAACTTACTCTAAGAAGAAAGACAGTTAAAACAAAAGATGGAAAATAAGGAAACCAGTAGCACCTGACCACGAGGAACAACAGAGATACGATCACAACATTCAACTTCTGCATTTTCATATCGCCTAAGCAGATGAGAAGTTATAGCAACTCCAACTTCAGTAGTTGCTCTGCGACACTGTCCCTGCTGACCCAGATCAATACCAACACGCTTAGGTCCTACAGTTAGTCGATCTACTGCATCATCCATATCTGACTGAAGAATAGATTCATGCCTTTTCCTGACAGCCACAAGAGCAGCCTCTTGGACTAGTTGAGCCAATTTGGCTCCAGTCCATCCTATTAAGAGTACATATTTTTGCTATTAAAATTGATACCAACTAGTCGAGTTAACCTTGTTCCCATCTGTTTTATTAAGAAATACATGGTTTCAATAAACAAATTAGAAATTAAGAAAAAATTGAATGCATACCAGGCAAGTTATTTGCATAAGAAGATAAATCGACCGACTCTGACATCTTCACTTTGCTTGCATGAATTTTCAAAATTTGCAATCGCCCCTTAGCATTTGGAGGACGAATTTTTATCTACATAAAAACCACCACAGGAAAAAAGATAAATTGGTGTCATTTCACAAAGCAATTCAAAAAATAAAACAATAAAGATAGTCTTCCAGAACCAGAAGACACTTCAAGTATAATGGATTCAACCAACAGATAGTGCATAGCATATACATGCAAAACAGGAGCATATGGAACTATGAGGCAGGATATCACTCTCAGAAAAATACATACTTGAAGCAACAAAAATAATGTCACACTTCAACAAGGCCTTAACAATAAATGTCAGAACAGCTTAGAATTTCCATCGAATGTATTTTCTAATTGATGAGATATATTACTAATTAGATCTGCTATTCAAGTGATGGAAATTAACCTTGCGATCAAAACGACCTGGCCGGAGAAGTGCAGGATCTAACAAATCTCTACGATTTGTAGCAGCCAAAAATATAACACCTTTGCCAGTATCAAACCCATCAAGCTCTATTAGTAGCTGATTCAAAGTAGTTTCCCGCTCCTGAGTGGCTGCATTATACAGGTGGTCTGTTGTTTCCTTGAAAATCCCTTGACGTCTGATCAAATAGAAAGAAAGAGAGAAAATCATACACATATATCTTAAAGACAGCTAAGTTTTTCTCCTGTTCACTAAATTAATCATCCACATATATCTTAAAGATAGCTAAGTTTTGCTCCTGTTCACTAAATTCATCTATGGTTATCTTCCTACTCATAATTGCAATGAAAGTTGGCCTGAAAAAGGTACAGAGTGTGGCCATTCAGTGTCTTATAAAATACCATAAAAGATAACCAAGGCAACTATATTTCCATTTCCAATCACTTGATTTAAATCAGATTCAAAATATTAATGGCTTAGTTGCAAACTATATCTGCAAAGCTTATATCTCACTCGCCTTCACAAAAGATGTCAACAAACGGTGCGGTTTCAACAAGTTCTCGCATTAAAAAGAAGGGATAGGAGTAGCAACAAGATTATCATACCTTGTTGCTAAAGCATCAATTTCATCAATGAATATAACTGATGGTTTATTTACCTGCAAAAGATAAGAATTTCTCAACAAATTACACAAAGAACATAGCACAACCAAGTATCTGTAAATAAAAGGAATCTGTACTTATAACATAAAAAACAATAACACAGAGAAAATACAGTAAGCCGATTTATACGTGCCCCAAACATCTGCAATATTTTATCTGTTTCCTAATTATTATCAGATGCCCAACAAGTTTCTACAAGATGAACAGTCAAAAGAATGGAATCTAGATTACAAGTACTGCACCACGATTAACAGCTACATACTGCCTTAGCAATCAAATATAAGAAACTTATAGCAATATCACCTTGGCTCTCTTAAACAGATCCCTGATACGAGCAGAACCAACACCGACTAAAACTTCCACAAATTCTGAGCCTGCCATTTGGTAGAATGGAACACCTGCTTCACCAGCTATAGCCTTGGCAACTAAGGTCTGGAAAAGTATGAGATACATAAGATAGATAGGTGAAGGAAATTCCATAACAACTTTTGCGAACCTCTTAATAAAAGACCAACCTTGCCACATCCTGGAGGGCCCTCCAAAAGAACCCCATGAGGAGGCTTTATCCCTATCTTATCAAATAGTTCTGGATTCTTCAAATATCTCACCAACTAATAAAAATATGATACAAATTAGTAAGACATCATTACAACAGAAGACACACATACACACACATACATGTATATAAAACACAGAGAGAGAGAAATGGAAAAGGAAAAAGAACCATTTGCACAACTCAAATAGGGATCATCCTTCTCTTTCATCTATTTTCAAATAGAAAATGGATACCTCTTGAAGTTCCTCAACTGCTTCATCTATGCCTGCTACATCACTAAACTTAACACCAGTTGAACCCTGAAAGAATAAACTTTTGAAGTAGCCTTAGAAATGCAACACAGGACTCTAGCAAGATAAAGATGAACAAGTAATATTTCAAGTCTCACATCAACACGAGCTTCTGCTTTGGATCGCGAAAAATCAATGCCTTGCCATAGGTCCTGCCATTTTTGTAAACGGTATTATTTACAAACTCTTTGCAATAAGCAAATCAGATTAAACAGTAAAATTTGCAAAGATGAGCACGGATTACCCATTTCCTGAAGTTCTTAGGTCTTCTTGAAAGTGTGAAACGCACAAGAAGAACCATGGTTAAAAGGACAACTGTGATTGGTTTTAGCATCTCAATACTAGCAGATACACCACCAAAAGTGTAAAATTCATACAACTTGGAGAAAATGCCCCCATCACTGAACTCATCAACAAGATTATCCCAAATCCTCTCTAATATACCGAATATGATACCTAGAAAAAGTTTAACAAATGGTTTCACTATGGGCCATACAACATATACAGTTGTTACAAATACAAAACTGGTGACAGCAAATACAGCAGCTGCTAGCAACCCTCCAACAAGAACTGCTGCAGCAGTAATTACAGCAGTCACCATTCCAAGCTCTACCATCACTCTGCTGGATATGGAAGATGCCACTGGATGAGGATACTCTGGTATTTTACCCACCCAAGACTGCATCACAAGTTTAAACAGTAAAGGAGATTAACAAGGAACCAAAAATACAGATTACCAACACCAAATTACCAAACATGCTTCAATGCGTAAGACATGAGCAATGGTCTCTATTCTTCACATTGTTTTTTTCTCGGAACATCAAGGAAAGATATAATCTTAAAATATTTAATCAAAGATATCACTAACAGAACTCCACATACTAAATATTATATAAGATTCAAGTGATCAAGGCAATTCTTACAACAGGAACTATGATCTTGCTAAGTTGACATAAACTTCATCATTTCCAGTCAATTCAATTATTAAGTGGATACTTTGGACTATAGCTATCAAAAAAACCAGGGCATGTACATCAAAACACATGTACAAAGTGAACTAATCCATGGCTATAAAAATACAGCAACTTTACAACCACCTGGTAGTTATTCTATAAAATACTCATAAGCAGTGATTTCATGTATAGCTAGAGAATCAAAGAAATGTTAAATGGTTTATCACCGTCATGGGCCTCTCAATTTCATATCGTTGTCCAGTGTACTCTCTTAAAAGATCTTGAGCTTCACTCTCATCTAATCTCATTGCCCTACAAAGATAAAACAAAACGCATAGATATATTACAGAGAACTGCAAAGCAATACAACTTGAAAAAATTGCAAGCCATATTAATATTCACATAGATATTATATGAAAGAAAACTGAAAAGAAATATAACTTGAAAAAGATGCGAGCCATATTGATATTCACCATTTAGTCCTTTGCAAGCTCTTGTCACCAGGAATATCCTCCAAATCCACAACAAAATCCCAATACCTACCAACATATGAAACACCAGAAACCTCCTTGGAAGTCAACAATTTAACCTTGCCACTTTTCATAGCTTTCCTAAAATCTTCCAAGCTCATTTTTGGCAATTCCTCCAAATTCTTCTCGAATTCCTCCTCCTCGGATAACTCTGCCCCAAAAATCTGCTCGGGCACGTAAAGCTTCCCTTTGTACTCCCTCAAAATATCATTCAAATACACGTAGTCATTTTCACTAGTTTCAGTCTCTCTTTCCCCTCCAATGGTTTCATTTTTTGATTTTGATTTTGTATTCAATTTTTTCTTCAAAATTTCGATCAAACCCAGATTGTTACCTTTTCTTAAATCCTCTTTTTCTTTCAAGGTGTAAATCTTGTTACCAACGAGGTACCTGGGCTCTACTTGGCTAGGGTTTTCCTTCAAAACCCTAGTCACAAAGTCATCGCCCTTGGGCTTGCTAGTGTCACCACCGGACTGTGAGGATTGTAATTCGCATAAAACCGTGAATGATCGGTGAAGAAATGGAGTTCTTGGTCGGAATTTTCGGGTCAAATTCGAGGGATGTATTCGTTTGGGGAAAGATTTGATAGGAGTAGAGTAGGGTTTTGGAAAATTAACCCGAGCTGAGATTAGAGTATCAATGGTGGCCATCCTCTTCAGCAAACTCGGAGAGCATTAGGGTTTACAAAATGGGCATTGGAACAAAGCAATATTCAGCATCAAACACTCACCAAAATTGCAGAATAGGGTTTATCCGACTAGGGTTTTTGATAAATTAAAATGAGGAAGAAGAAATGGGAGTTGATAGCTGTTTTTCTAGACTTATACGGATCCAGGATCCGTAAGTGCGAAGCTTATCCGGGTCAAGCCTGACCGGCTTTAATAAGTGTAGCCATTTGAAAAGAAAAAATGTAACTCCATTCAAAAGCATTTTTTTGAGAGCTACAAATTAAAAATTTTGGTTTTTGAGCATGGATTAAGAAGTTTGCTTAAAACCACATTTGGTTTGAAAAGTATTTGTTTACTTTTTTTTTTTTTGTATTTCAAGGTTGGAGTTGAAAAGTGCTTTTCAACTTTAATGGTAATAAAGCTATAATTTTCTTATTTTAATATTTTTTTATAGAGTTATTCTTAAATAGGAGGATAAATTACACTTGAGCACGCTTAAAATCATATCCTTATACAATGATAGTAATGTCAATTCCAATCGAGTTAATACCCAATCAACTAAATTATTTTTATCTACCTGTTATACCCCTATTTGTATAAGGACATGTGGCAAGTTGGAAGGACACCTGAGCAACAAGCTAGATGGCACTGAATCGGGAAGTCATCCATAAGTCTTACCTTCCAACACAACCATTCAGGCAAGCGCAAGCCATCTGGTACCTAAACTTTCAGGTTTTCATCGAGAATGTAATGTTGTTGGTCTCCACGTGGGTTTAACCTTTTTATATCATCAAGTTAGAATGAATAATAGACTCTATCCCATTATAGACATCCTTGTCCCATCGAAGACATTCTCCCCACGCGTTCCGTAATGATAGCTAGATGGCAAGTTCAACATGTTAACATCACCTTACATGGATTCCCCATCACCTATAAATACTTCCAAGAACAATGAAGATAAGATCGACTCTCAAAAGATATCAAGTCTATACTCTGTCAACTTATCTCTAACTATCAGCTTTTGTACTCTCTTCACCTCCACTTTTTAGAACCTTTGACTCACCGCCCGACTAATCGACCTCTGTGACAACCACCACTCCTCCCCATCATATCTCCTCGTTAAATCACTATAACAACAATTGGTGCGATGAGTGTGGACACATGACTTCAAAATCTCAGAACAACATCCCCGTTAACCCAACTAACCAAGCCAATGACCTAACCAACTAGATCAACTTCTCTATTCTGCCTAGCGCCCTTATCCCACCCAGTTCAAGGGCTCTTCTAGTTTGAACTCCACTTGGGTTCCTTCTTTTTTTGTCCCTGTAAAAACTTCTTTGCAATATGTACATGTTTTATACATGTGTCTCAGCTCAAACGACATGTAGGAAAGTAGTTGGTTCAACTTACTCTATTTGTAGTGGGCCTCGATGAAGTTATGTTAAAGGAACCTACTCGTATCTTAGACAGAAGCATGGTTTAGAGAGGCAACCAGGCCGTCACAGAAGTACTAATTGAATGGGCCAACTCGTTATTTAAAGATGACACCTAGGAAACTCTTCATGACCTACAACAACGCTACCCTGCTTTTGATCCTTAAGGCAGGGATCTCATCTGTCACACTCGATTTTGTGAAAGGTTAAGATTTCAACCTTAGTTTTGTTACTTTAGAAATAAATGTTTCTTTTAGTGGGAAACATTATGATTAAGAGTAATCAGTAGTACTGACTTAGGGTTAGGTGAATAAAAGTGAAAAGATTATATAATGAAGGGACACCATTCTCATCTGGGGGAATTCTTTCATTCTGGTATTCATTTTCTTTCTTCCATCTTCTTCTTTGGTTTATTATGTAAGAAAGGAAATTAAGGAGCGGTTTGCATGAAGGGAAAAAATTAGGGTGTTAGCCTAAATAATTGAGAATTCAATAATCCGTTAGTCTTTCTATCTCTTTCATACCTATTTTATTAAAGTAAAAAGAAGGAAAATCTGAGGATTTCAGCATAATTTATTTTGAATTGTGATGATTTAAGTCGTTGTTAGCATTTAAAACTCATCTGCAAGCATATGAATAAAGATTTTCTTACATATGTATACCTTCGTTTTGATCTTTATATGGTTGTTATGCCTATCTAACCAATAAGGAGACCCAGGTGATAAAGGGAAAGCTAAGCAAGTGTAAGTTGTGTCAACCTAGGTATTTTGTTGGTGAGTTTCTGAACTCAAATCCTTAGTGTTTGTTTAATGTATATTAGTATTGTGTTGTTGTGTTATGTTTGACTTCATGTTCTGTTGATAATGAGGAGTTGAATTATTGTGGGATGTTTTTCATATGGTTGAAGCATGCAAAGTGATGATCTATAGATGCATGTCTAGTTGTATGTATAAGTTTATTGTTTTAATGAACTGCCACTAGTAAAGTAATTACTGAAGAGGTTATCATTGAAATGGTCTGATAGGTGATATGTTTGGTATGATCTGTGTTGTGTTGTTAATAGTATGTTTAGTTGAATGTCTATTATATGCCAATCGTAAAAATGAATGAAATGTGAAGTGTGAAGGTATGTAATGGCGGATAGAAGTTGAAGAAATGTCATGTTGTGCACCCTGTGACACATGTTATTGGTTTTAAAGAGGTTTGAGTATGTTGTATAGAGAATGTATACTCATGATATTTGATTTTACGAAGGTTCGATTGGATTGTACAGAGATATATGCTCACATGTTTATAATAACCCTACGTAGGCTCTTTCAAGTATGAGACTCTGTAGTGTCTAAGGCTTAAAACCTCATGTTTATAAGCAAGTCCATAGCCATGACATATGAAAGTTATAAAAGTCCATCGAACTTGTTCTCTAAGTTTTATGTCAAATTTATATGTGAGACTTCACCATACGAAGTCTACGACACAGTTCGCATATATGAGTCTACCATATTTATGAATCTACATGTATGAGTCCACTATACTCATGAATCTTCTTTTATGAATTTGCATGTATGAGTCCGCCATATCTATGAATCTTCTTTTATGAGTTCACATGTATGAGTTCGCATATAAGAATCCACATCTAGAAATCCGCATGTAAGTGTCTGCAGGATTGTTCGCCAAGTTAATCCGAAATGACTCTCTCCACTCTGTGGGTTTTCTATTAAGATTATATGTAACAAGTCCATATGAAGAGACTATATGCTTCATGATCTTTCATAGGAGGAATTCTCACGCATTATGTATTACGTCTCTATGTTGTTCAAGCCCAAGCATAAGCTGTAAAATATGAATGCACAAGTTTTTTCCAAGTGAAATCAGTAGAAAATTCTTAATTTTGAAATAAAAAAGGAAGTAACTTTATTGTAGAACTCACTAAGTTTCTTATGAACTTACCATGTTTCTCTCATTTGTTTCAAGTATTCTAAACTATTGTTTCATAGGAAAAAGGGGACTAAGCCAGAGTCTTCAAAATTTAGCGTGAGCATGTCACATTCGTTTTATAGCATGTGTAGATATTAGAGCAATATGAATATGAGCTCTTTAAACTTAGTTCAAATTATAATTAGACGTATGAGACTAAATTAACAGATTTCTATAAAAAGATTAATATTATCAGAAGTTTGTTTATATATATATATACTGTGATTTCACGACAACACATTATGGAAATGTTGAATGGTTATTAAATTATTTTACATATGTTGATAGTTGAAATCTCGAAGGGTCGATCGTCTGGGTTATTTGATTAGTGTTACATCATCAACTTGGGGAGTTTTTGTTTTGGGTTGCTTTAAATTTATATTAATACCGTTAATAAAACGTCACATTTTAGTGATTAAGTTTTAGTTATATGGTGAGTTTTGGAATGAGCTTGCATTTCGATGTTAGTTAACAGTTTGTTTTAACTTATACGGTGCGTTTTGATGTTAGTTATGCAATGTGTTTTGTTGCTTAGAGAGGGTTAGTAATTGTTAAGTGAAACAAGGTGTTTCACAGGCACAGCCACAATTGATTTTCAATTTGGCTGTAACGGTTCCCTTAGCCTTTAATAGTGAAGGTGTTTATGCCTTCTGTTATGAAATGAAATTTTCATTGCTTCTCTTCCTCAATCTCTCTTTTCTCTTTTCTCTTTACTCGTTGGATGATCACCATATGAATACAACTAAAAATCAGAAGGAAATCCTATTTGTTCTTCCTCTAAATCATCCGCCAAACCAAAATCATGGGTTTATTTCCAAAGAAAAGCATTACTGTAGAGATTTATGCTCTAAAACTTTCATTTTAGGTAATGCCCAAAAATTCTTAAAACTTATTACTGTAAATTTATGTTTTGATGGAAGAAGGTCAAAAGTTACGCTTTCAATTCTTTGCCATTTTTGAACTATGATTTCTGTATCGGTGGAATTTATTGGTTGTGGGTATGGGTTACTGATGGTGATGTTGGGTTATTGTTGTTAGTCTTCTTCCCTTTACCATGTTAAAGTAAATACGTTGGTTTGTATTTTCATCATTAAACTATTCGAAATCAATTTTTTTTGTCATTCAACATTATTAATTATTTTAAAACTGAAGATTTAGCCCTTTAATGAAATTATTGAAATATAAAAAATTATTGAAATTATTTAAAAATAAAATAATATTTCACTAAAATTATAAAGTATTTGCACGAGCCAATATTTCACTAATTTTTTCTAGAACATCCTGCTTTTCTCCTATGGCTTTAGGGTAGTTTACAGCACCAATAAGGTCAGTACCTTTATCTCAGAATGCCCCTGTCTCTACTGTTTCGGTTAATAAGCCTGCATCTAGGACCATTTCTCCTGCGTTGATGGCTAAGCGTAAGCAGAAGGGTCTTTTTTTTTTTTGTGGGGCTAAATATCGTGTAGGGTATAAATGTGTGAAGTCTAAGTTGTATCAATTTTTAATGGAACCCGTCAATGATGATGAGGTGGAGGAATCCCAAAAAGGTACTAAACAGTTGAAGAATCTGTTACGGTTGAAAGTCCTCCTCAGTCTCCCATTATATCTTTACATGCTATTACCGGTTCTCAGCATAACACAATGAGGGTGGCAGTTTAGGTGGGGTCAGTTTAGTCTATTATTTTGGTGGACTCTAGTAGTACCCATAATTTTATTGATGTTAAATTGACATGTTATCACTTCTAGTATTGACCCATGATCAGTTGAGAGTGACTGTAGCTAATGGTCACTCTTTGTTTACTAGGGGATGTGTAAGAATATGTCAAGTGGGTAGTACAGGGGCCTAGCTTTGAGACAAATTTTATGGTACTTCCACTTAGAGGGTGTGATATGGTGTTGGGTGTCCAATGGTTATTGGCCTTGGGTGATATTATTTGGAATTTTTTGGGTCAATAACTATGCAATTTCTGCTTAAAGGGAAACCATGTGTTATTCATGGTATTGTGCCTGGTTCAATAGCTAGTGGGGATATTTTTGTTACTCCTAAGTGTTTTGCTGTAGTTGGGGAGGTGTTGGGCCATTGTGCTATGGTGATGAGTTCTCCTAGTCAAGTTGTTTTATCTACAGAAGGGTGTGATAATGCTGACCAACGGTTGTAAGCATTGTTGGAGGAGTTAACGGATGTGTTTAAGACACTGACAGGGTTGCCTCCTTGTAGGATACAGGATCATAAAATTCCTTTGGTTGATGAGAAGGCAATGGTAAGGATTCAGCCTTACAGGTATCCTGTTATGCAAAAGAGTGAGATGGAGAAGTTGATTAAAGAAATGTTGAAGGCTGGCATAATCAGAGATAGCAATAGCTCCTTTGCATCCCCAATTGTCATGGTTAAGAATAAGGATGGGAGTTAGCGTCTGTGCATTAATTATAGGCAATTGAACGAGCTCACTATTAAGGATAAATTTCATATTCCCATTATTGAAGAATTACTTGATGAGTTGGGAGGGAACCAGGTGTTTTCTAAGTTTGAATTAAGGTCCAGATATCATCAGATTCGGATGTGAGGACCTGATGTGCATAAAATAACTTTTAGGACATATGAGGGGCATTATGAATTCCTTGTGATGCCATTTGAGCTCACCAATGTTCCCTCAAGCTTTCAAGCCCTCATGAATTCAAATTTTAAACCATTTTTAAGGAAATTTGTGTTGGTTTTCTTTGATGATATTTTGGTATATTCAAGTACATGAGAGGAGCACTTGTATCATGTGAAGGAGGTGCTATAAGTTTTGAGATCTCATCAGCTCTTTGCAAAGAGGATCAAGTGTTGTTTTAGCTCAAAAAAAGTTGAGTATTTGGGTCATGTGATTCATGATGGGACTGTGGCAATGAATAAAGATAAGGTGCAATGCGTTTCACAATTGCCTATGCCGAAGTCAGCCAAAGAGCTGAGAAGTTTTTTGAGGTTATCTAGGTTTTATAGATGGTTTATTAGACAATATAGTCTTTTGGCAAAACCACTGACTGACCACTTAGAGAAAAATAGGTGGGGTTGGTTTTTTTATGCTACTTAAGCTTTTGAGTCATTGAAGGAAGCTTTGTGTTCAGCTCTTATTTTGGCATTACCAAACTTCTAGCTTGAGTTCTCTGTGGATACAGATGCTAGTACAGTGCTGCAACAACAAGGGAGGCTTATTGCTTTCTTTAGCAAAGCTTTGAGGGTGAGACATCAGTCTTTGTCCATTTATGAGAAGGAGATGATGGTAGTACTGTTGGCTGTGAGGAAGTGGCATGCTTACTTGGTGGGGAGGCATTTTAAGATTAGAACTAATCATCATAGCCTAAGATTTTGTCAAATCAGGTTGCAATCACTCCTTTTCAGTAGAGATGGGTGGTTAAGATGTTGGGGTATGACTTTGAGATACTGTATAAGAAAGGGATTAGTAATAGGGTGGCTGATGCACTTTCTAGGCAACTGCAGTTAGAGGAAGCACAATTATTGCAAATGGCTATTACCACTGTGATTTCAAGTCTTTTGACACGTGTGAAGCAAACTTACAAGGATGATGCTAAGCTTGCTGGAATCATTGGTGACTTGCAGCAATCTAGTGGGGTTGTACAGCAGAAATATACTTGGGATGGGTAATTTTTGTATAGAAAAGGGATGCTTGTGGCAGAGAAAGATGAGGTTTTGCAAAGGGAGTTTTTTCAAAATTTCCATGCTAGTGCTGTAAAAGGGCATTCTGGAATCCACACTACTCATCAGAGGTTAACTAGCCTAGTTTATTGGAAGGGCTTGACAACTGATGTTAAAGGCTAGGTGAAAGAGTGTTTGGTGTGTCAGAAATGTAAGAATGAGAATGTAGCTTTGCAAGGGTTGTTACTGTAACACCCAAAACCTGAAAACCATCCCCGGTTAGGTGTCTTACTATTTAATTATCATTGTTCATCTTTAGCATATTCATTTTACCAATGAATTCCATTCCACACGTCATGAATCATTATTTGATATTCAACACAAGTTATCAAGGGTAAAAAGGTCATTTTCAATATTTTTTGGAGAATTCTATCAATACTTGTTGGACAAGTACCAGTAGTAGTCAAGTCAGTAAGCAGTTTAGAAATAGTACAGAAATCTAACGATACCCGTGATAGTTCTACCGAAACAAGTAAAACATCTATCAAAACTATTTATACTTCTACCGATACTAAAAACTCTAGAGAGCTAAGAAGTTCTACCCTGCAACTTCTATTGATACAAGTATTCTAACTACCAACACAAACATGCACAGATCTACCGAAACTTAAAGTACAACTACCAATACAACTCAAGCAAAAAGTAAACTCTAACGACGAAGAGGTCATCCGCCACCTGCTGTACGAGTACACAGTCTAACAAGATTAGATCCTACAAATACAACGAAATATTATTACAATCCTAGCCACCACTTTAACACAAGACTAAACTAAAGTAACTTACGTGTAGCTCTCGGAACCGTTGCAGGAGCGGGTTACACAGGTGAAGGAGGAGGTAAATCGTCCACCTCGAAATAGTGATCACCTAAACACAAATATCTTATATTAGTAATCCCAAATTAAAACTCCAAATAACTTAAAGTACAACACAAAAGATAAAAAACAGTCAAAATGAGGCTTTCGTGTTCGAATTTGGCAAAACGGACAGTGGAATCGGACTCAAGACGTCGAAAAATGACAAGGTAGGGTTTTTCAAAAAAGTTAACGGTCAACTGTCAATGATCAACGATCGATCAACGGCTAGTCAACGGTTGGTCAATGGTATATAAACGGTCAGTCAACGGTTTGACTTGGTTTAGGTTTGGACTTGGTTCAATTGGGTTTGGTTCACTTTAGGTTTGGGTTATTGGGTATAGGTTTAGGCTTAAAGATTTTTTTAAAAGGTTTATAAGGTAATTGGGTCAAAGTTATGGGTCACTTAATTTGTCTTGATTTGGGTCACAAGTTGGGCTCACAAAAGGCATACTATTGGGTCACAATTTGGGCACCAAACATTGGTCTGCCACCTTTAACCCAAAACACCACTTGACAACACAACCACACACACTTAGAGATCACCCCATGTCCATCGACGGCACCACTTCAACCACCATGCCCCTCCTTGCGGAAACGGAAAAAACCACAATGACAAGGCCTAAACGGCCACAGCACCAAGAGTACAACTCACCCAAAGTCACGAATGACAACCAACACGATGGAAAAAAGGAGTAATGACACAACCCGAATGTTTTTCCTCCACAAAATACACTAACGGTGACGGCTTAGGGGTTTTGAGTGAAGGGGTTTTGGTCGCGAGATGATAAGAAAGGTTTTGGTGGTGGCGGTATAGGGTACGGACGGTGGGAGGACACTCATCGGAGCTTCTTCGAAAATTAAAGAGATGAGAAAGTTGAGAGAGCTTTTGGGGAGAGTATGAATCAGCAACAACAAACAAATTGGGAAGAAGAAAAGACGAAAAGGTTTTCAAAGGTGCTTAAATACCCCAAAAAACGAAAATTTAATTGGAGTCCCTTGAAAAATTTTAGGGTTTTCGATTTAAACCCACCTTTTTACCCTATTCACAACCAAGTCCAAAGAAAAATTTAATGCCCAATTAAGTCCTAAAATTTACCAAATTTACACAAAGAACCCATAAATATTCATAATTTCTTAATTTATTCCCTAAAAATTTTAGAGTGTTACACAACCTCTCTCCTACCTTGTACTTGTATCGACACATGCAGGAGTTCTACCGAAAAAAGCATGCAAAATTCTCAAATTTCACACAAGTTCATATACAAACTTCCTTCGTAGACATAAGGTGAAATTGACAACACCTTAGAGTTCAAATACAGTACTTAGCATAATATTGAAGTACTAAATGTCGCATACAACATTCATCAAGCATTCAAGTTCGACATTTAACCAAAGATCTAGAAGTATCATAATCTCAAAATAAGCATACAAAAACGACATCGTCCTAGTACATGCCATATAACCGAGTGATGTAAATACTACTGAAAGAGCTCCCGAGATAGTGTGATGTCTTCAAGATGATCCGATCTCTAAGTCGTAAAATGAAATCTACAAAATAATAGCAATTTCACGGGTAAGCTTCATATCTTAATAAGTTCGCAAGGTTCAACAATTTATCGAATAACATATGGTAAACATCTCTATAAATCTGACGAGCCAGGATAGGATTGAACTTCAGTGATCGTTATTCGTTTTACTCATTGTTGACTCTAAGGTCATGATGCTCATTTACTCCCTATTGACCATAATGTCATGTCTGTTACCAGTATTCGATGCTATTCTTAGCCATCGATACGGTATATTTGTTCCCTACAATGCTGCTCATAATGAGCTAACAAGAATATGCAAACAAACATAAATCTCATCCATCGTAGGGCCTGTAATCCATTCCTAGATTCTATTCACCTTACGGTGACTCATGATGCTGTAAAGAATCCGCAACAAATGCAGGATCTCAGCCATCAGACCATTTTCTATCTTTGGCACAAGGCCGAGAAATTCTTATCTCGTCGTTTCTATTTTTCACGTTTCCAATCGTCGTTTCTCATTTCCAACAATCATTAAAAATATAGTTATAAGCAGTTATTAATAAGAATTTAATATTACGAACTTATTGGACTAATTTGCAGTTACGATTAGACTTCAGGGACTACTATGTTAATTTCTCCTTTCCATGGCCTGAAGTACGATCGTAGTCTACATCTACAAATCATACAATTCTCACATTAAATCATCCAATTCTCACATTAAGTCACATAATTGAATCATTCAACACAATTTAGTCATTTTTGGAAAATTATGATTTACCCCTTATATTTTCCATTTATTCAATCTGGTCCTTTCAAACAAAACATGCAAAATAATCATTCTCTTACACAACTAACTTGAGCCGAATTTTTTAAGGTGCTCATCCAACCCGTACCAGCAACATTTTCACAACAATACAAGCAATTTCATTGTTTTCACATTTTAGTCCTTAAACTCTAGCTTCATAAAAATCACTTTAGAAAACCAACTAATCTCACATCCAAGCTTCTAAAACTTCCATAAACTAGCAAGAATAAACTCATTCATCAATGGTAAAACATTTAACTTTTGACAGAATCACAAATTAGTTTCTGGGTTAGCTAGATTAAGCTAACACGGACTTAGAAACATAAAAATTACCAAAAACGGTCAAGGTTTACTTACCCAAATCAAATCTCAAAGTTTGAATGTAAAAACCCTAATTCTTTTCTCTCTTAGCCGTATGGAGGAAGGAGATGAAGTGAAAATGATAAAATTTTCACTTAAAATTTTAATGACAATTTTGTAAATTTTAAGACCTTTATCATTAAGCTTTAATTAACCCTTTTTAGTCTTAATTAAACCTATTTAAAAAAGTTAAAATTCCTTTTCATTATTGATCGAACCCTAAACCGCTGATCGTAGAAATTTTTGGAAGTGGCATTTAAAGTGATAGCTAATTTATGACCAAGAGCAGGTATATCGTTATTAAGAACCTGATTGCTTCATCTTCTAGATTTCATTCCCCAAAAATAAAAATCAGTGGATTTTATTAAATCATACCAAAATTTATCTTTTCTATGTATTTTTTTAAACTTAACATCTTAATTTGGAAGCCTCGAACCCTCAAGTTTAAAGCTTGAAAATGGAGAGGGTGAAACGTATGAGATGGGGGAGACTTACCTTATTATCATGTAACCCAAAATTAGAGTGATTTATCGTCAAGCTCAAGTTGAAATTCATTTGTAGATTTGAAAATTAAAACTCACTTGAACTTAGATTTAAAAAGTTGAAAGTCTCAATATATTTGTAAAAAAAAAAATTACATTTCATAATTAATGTTTGAACGAGACTGACATCGAGGGATATATAGAAGTAGGGTTTTTTTTTTTATTTCGGGTTATTCGTTCAAGTTTGAATACTCATATATAATTTAAGAGGATTGAGATTTAAGACAAAATCATTAGGCTCAAAAATGAGTTAAGACAAAATAAATAGGTCTATTTAAAATATGATCTAAGCTCGGACTCAAACATTTAAGCTTAACCTGGCTTGACCCAACCCGTTTTCTAAGTTTGTATTATGTTATTTTTATATATTAAGTAGTTTCCGACACATAAATATTAAATCTATAGTAATAAATAATACTATAATATAAACATGCTAAAAAATGTTAATTTGCTTATTTATAAAATTTTAATAAATGAAAAATTAAAATTATTAAATATGAAATTAAAATTAATATAAATATTTTTCAAGAAAATAATATGGACGAGCTTAAAATAAGGTTGGGCTAACCATTTACAAATATTGATTAGTTTGGGTAAGGTTTTAGGCCCATGTTAGTAAAAATACCATGAAAACCCTTGTACTAATAATCAGATTGAGTCAGATTGTATTTTGCCCTCTTTACTAAGAAAATGAGCAAATTATTTCTTATATGTTAGATCAAAGAAAAAATTGACTATTTTGTTAAAATTTCCATCCAATTCTATTGTTAAATATCGGTCCATGTACGTAAACATGAGATACACATGACAACCATGTGTTGCTATTTGGTTACTCCATCAACCACGTCAATTTTTAACAATACAAATTGATGAAATTTTTAAAGGATTAATTTGCTTTTTAATCTAACGTATAGAAACTAATTGATCCATTTTTTAAGTAAAATGGCAAAATGCAATTTAATTCCTCGTATAGATACTTCCATAATACTTTTACTAACCTATATTTTCAGTCGAATTAAACTTAAACAAACATAAAATATATTGATATTATTCTTAAACCCGACTCAAATACAGCCCGATCAAATTTACAAGAAAGACAACAACTTGTTGTCAATCTCGTTATGATACACATGTCAAAGTTCTCACATGACAAGGCCAATGAAGATGCTATGATCACCTCGCCCATTATGCAGGCCGAACGTGTAAGGTCAGGGTCCATCAAGAAAAGTACATATACAATCATCTCATCCCATTCTTAGGTCCAACTTTTGACAAGATAAATTTCAACTCGTGTTGGCTTAAATTCAAATTAAATAATAAAAAACATTAAGTTTAATTATAAAAAATATATAATTTATAATATATGAATAGTGAAAATGGATAATTGAGCCAGATTTGCTCAAGCTAGACTAAATTCAAACTAGAAACATTTTGGAATTAGTCTGCGATTTAGCCCATGGATAAATCTAACCTTATAGGATATTACTCTGACAAATTCTCATCAATACTTGCATATCGAAACACATCTCAAAACAACTCCTTATCCACCTCAACTTTGTACAAGTCCTTAACCATCTCAATCTACCCTTATAGGATATTACTTTTGAATTTTAAAAGGGGAGATTTTGTGAGGATAATTCCTTGATTTTAAATGCTAATTTATCTCCTTAATCTTGTTTGGAGAAGTTATTATATTTAAAGTTGTACATTGGTGAATCTAAATTGCGTTAGAAAATCTTGTGTGTCGTTTTGTTCTTTGCTTTATTCTCTTTAAATATTGTTATTAATTCAATCTATGTTGGAACTTTAGTTGGGACAATCAGCAAACTAAAACTTTTTCAATTGGTATCAAAGTCAACTTCAGACATACGTGAAAGAGATCTTGTGTTCAGTTTGCAATCATAGAATTTATGAAGTAAGGTGGTTCAATTACTATAGCCCCAATGCTACTCATTCATCAAACTATGAATATTGGAAGGCTCTCATGAGGGCTTTTATCTTATCAATCGATGAAGCAGCTTGGCAAACTATTGAAGATGGGTGAACTGAACCCTTTGTTACTACCATTGATGGTAACAGTCGACCAATGGAAAGAAGCAAGTATACACCTAAAGAAAAAAAAAGGGTTGCTCATGGCAATTTTAAAGCCTTGTATGCAATATTTAATGGAGTTGACATGCAACAATTCAAGGTGATTGTAGTGTGAAAATTTACAAAGAATGCATGGACAATTTTGCAAAATAAACATGAAGGAAATGATTAAAAATTCATTCTAAAGCCTCGAGACATGATTTATAGTCTCGAGAAATAAAACATTGAAACTAAATAATAATAAAAATTTAGTCTAAAGTCTCAAGACATGATTCATTGGCTCAATACATGAGACTTCAATGCTAAAATAAGGAAATAGGGGAGGCATACCTCAAGACATAGTTTCACTGTCTCGAGACATAGCCTTGCGTTTTGCTAGATGGACCCAAAATTTGCAACTGGACTCTTTATTTGACCATTTTTAACCTCGTTTTTTCATAAATAAACCTGTTTGAGTTTATTTAAATTCACTTAACAATCATAACATATTTTAGCTGTATTTGCCATGCTTGAATTGATTGTCGCAACAACAAATGTGGCGTCTTGCACCCAATCAACTTCCAAGTTGAGTGTAAGATGTTACATTTATTTGTATCAGATCGTTGCTCGAGTTTAACTAGTTCTAGGCCCAAAATGTGTCATTTTAGTGTTTTGCTTAGGATACATGCCATTACATGCTTGAATCGAGTTTGTGGATAGTTTAGACTTGGATGTTGAATTTTATTGTTTGTTATTTGTGTATATAGATCAAGATGTCTGCTGAATCACATAATACAGTAGATGAGGAGATCGAAAGTCAGACTCCTCGTGTTTTCCTCTTGCCTCAAGCTCGTCGAGCGGAAGCGAGACACGAAATTCATCATGAGGCATTAGGTGCTGGTGCTCAAGCTACAGTTGCTGGTTAAAAACCATCATATGAAGATGCTCCTTTGCATACGATTGCGGATGCACTCCTTAGAGTTGCGGGAATTGCA
Source organism: Kokia cookei (assembly GCA_039519145.1). Classification (NCBI taxonomy): domain Eukaryota; kingdom Viridiplantae; phylum Streptophyta; class Magnoliopsida; order Malvales; family Malvaceae; genus Kokia; species Kokia cookei. The sequence goes on from CM076905.1 coordinate 29,315,812, forward strand.
CCGTCGGTTTAACCTATTGTTGGAGTTCATAGAGCTCCAATTGAAAAGCTCAAGAAATATGGAATTGTTGATTTCAAGGGGTTGAGGGGGGTTGGTCCTTCTGCAGCAGAGTATTGTCTCGAGATAGACGAGCGTGTGTTGGACTAGCTTGAGTGTACTTAGGCTGAACAGGTTCAGTGTGCGACTTCCCTACTGAAGGAGGAAACTTATAATTGGTGGGTAACGATGACCAGATGTATTCATTAGCACTTGGAAAGGTTCAATGATTTTCTTTTGTTATCCAATATTATACATTTGATTTGTTAGTAAAATACCGAAACTTTAATGAAAATCTAATCCCTCGTAAAGTAAGTAGAGAGAAACAGACAAAAAGTAAAAAGGTACGTAAATACTAATAACCTAAATTATATATTTTCTTACAAATTTATTTCTAAATCTTCTGATTTATAATTTGAAAAGATAAATCCCAAATTTGTGTTCCAAGATCCATGAGCTTATGCTTGATTATGGGCCAAAAGCTATAACCTAATGATAAACCCAAAATTTCCCACCCATTTCTTCAATGCTAAGGTTGACTAACAACATCATTTTAATAAGAGATGATGTTTTTTATTACTTGAAAATGGATAGTAGTAGAATTATATCCATTCTTAGCAGCCCTTAGATCGGCGGCCCACCCAATTTCGATTTCGACAAAGATTTTGATACCTCTTGTTGGCTTGAATTTAATACTATGTGACTAGCTCAAAGTGATCTTCTTCCAACCTCCTAAATTGTAGTATTTAAATATAAGCAAAGAAAATTTTTTAGTTAAATATATTTAAAATTAAGAGTGTTGTTTATCTAACTTGTTCTCTTATTGAAATCATATAAATTTTTTAAGTTAAATTCTGCTATAAATTTTTGTATTTTGCGAAAATTATAAATTTAATATCTATACTCTGATTTTATTAATTTTAATTCTTATATTTTTTAAATTGATCAATTTTAATCTTTTCAATTTTCAAAATTTTAAAATTATAATCCTAATCTAAATAACAATTAAATTTATTTGTTTAAATTTACTTAATAAGTCTTATACTAATTTCATCATATATCTGGTGTTTTTATCTAACTTATACTTAATAAGTTTAGAGATTAGAATATTTAATAAATATTTTTAAAGCATAGAATCTCATAATACGTTTTCTTTGTGCGCCAATTTTGACTCTTCGTGTATAGGATTCATTGATTATCGAATTTTATATTTTAATTTATTTTTGAAACTTTGAATTGTATGCATGGTGAAAATAAAGTTATTTATAGTTATTATTAAAAACTTTTAATAATGTGGTATAATTTATTATATCTCTTTCGGTTTGCGACACGTGACAGCACAACAAGTTACTCGAAAGACATTTATTCATTTGTTATCTATCAATCAGCCACTAGAACACCAATCACCCTTGCGAGATAACTATCACTTCTTACGGAAGGCCTTCACTCAGCACTCGTTTTTATGTTCAGAACATGATTCTTTAGGCCACCAAACTTCACGTGGGCTTAATCACTCTGCACCAGGGATTAGAAGGAATAGTAGAATGCATCCCATCATAAACATCCTTCTCATGTGCCTCACAATGATGGAATGGTAGCAAACCCGCCACATTAAAAATGTAGCCTAACATAGAACCTTCTCTATAAATACCCTTAACGCAATGAAGAAGGGATCAATCCTCAAATATTCAAGCCTCCTAACTGCCTTCAACATAACTCTCATAAGATTCATCCTCTTTTCTCTCCACCAGCACCTCCACTCCCTCTTTTGTATCTCATCTCTTATTGATCCCACACATAAACAATCGATGTGGTGAGTGTGATACCATGAATTCTTAATCTCAGATCGATGCTACCCTCAACCTTGTTAACCTCACCAACCCAATTAGGTCTTCCACTTCAGCTAACACCGTTAGCCCGACTAATCATTGATCCTCCTCAGGTCTGAATGATATGCATATCCCCCATCTACACAATCGTTGAACCAGTCTTTACACTTGGCAGTCATCCTTATATCGTCCCTCACACAATTAATGGAAGGGCTCAACATTCCATTGGTATTCAATCCAACTACCTTAGCCTCCCTACAACGTCCATTCCTTCTACAACATCAGTTCTACCAACGACAATTGAAGTTCAACCATCTTTCAATACCTTTTCTCAAAACCCCCTAGTAGCTCACTACCTACAATAAGCATTTGCTTACCTTACCACCCTGCAAGCTCAGCTGACCTTCACTATCATTCCACTGGATTAAGGCTCTCACCATTATCCTTCTAGGTCTTAACCTCATGATGTAGAGATACAAGTAAAGCTACAATGCTCAGAAGAGTAGCTCTCCCAATAAGAGTGTCGATTTAAGAAGAAACAAGAGCATCAAGAACTTCTTCACCAATGGAAAGCTTAGAATGAGAAATTGATAGCTGATTGCGAATAGCTCGTGTAGCTTCCAAACAAGATGAGCTGGCCTAACTAGATGATAAAACTCAGTCTACGATCAGAAGAGACCATCAACATCATAACCCTATTGATCTATCCAACTATAAAAAATAATCAACTGAAAATCTCTCAAAACACTCAGGGTAACAATAATGCTACTCTAGAGGAGCAACTAAAGGCATTCAAGATAGAAATGTTGCAAGAAATAAATGTGTCAAAATAGATGAATCTTTATGTAGTTATTCTAACAAACCCTTGACCCTTGAGGTATTAGCCAACCATATTTCAACTTCTTTCAAGTTCCGGAAGTTTACACACAGCGATGCGAGGAATCTAGAGGACCACTTGGCCTATTATAACAACCATATGAACATCATTGGTGCTTTTAATGCTATCAAATGTAGAACATTTCCAATGACTTTTTCTCACACAGATAGAAAATGGTATCTATCATTGCTTCGAGCCTCCATTCATTCCTTCAAACAATTGACCAGGTTATTGATGAGCTATTTCTGGCCAATAAGACATTACAACAATATCCCGATTACCTGACGACCATCTGCTAGGGCACAAGCAAGTGCTTTCAAGATTATGTTTATTACTTTAATGCTACACAATTATCATTAAAGGACTTACAGGTGAATGGGATATGTAGGCCTTTATTGTTAGAACCTTTCATTAGCAATTAATGTACATCATCGTTCACGATCCACCTAAAAAAATATCCACTTTGTACGAGAAAGTTCACAAATTCATGGAAAGTGATGAAATGGAAAAGTCTCGTACCAATTTCTTCGCCCACATCACCAGGCAAACAAACACTCCACATCGTTCCCCTCCATGATAGTTTGAGAGTTAGTAGTAGAAAAAAGTCCATCTCAAGGTAAGCAACAGGAGGCATGGACAATATAACTCTTCAAATCAAGGAAATCTCAACGGGTTATTAATGTCCATTCCTACGGTCACTCAAGATCCATTAGAGGAAACATGGGGGATCACGACCAAAGGCCCCAAGCCTTGTACAATTAGTATTGCACCTACCACGAGCTTATGTCACAGGGATAGACCTTTCATCTCACAGTTTGTGTGGCCTTAGATGATTCCTTCGCTTCAATACACCTGAGTTAGCCTAACTTTCGCAAAGTGATGATTATTGCAAAATTCCTCTAAGGCAACAAAATATATTGAAAGCAATCTCAAAGACAAAAGAAGCTTAAAAGAGTAGAATATCTACAGACTAGCAATGCATACAAAGTGTTTAAGTAAATGCTCTCGATATATTTTTTAACTCAAAGAATGCAAAATAATGAATGATTGCAATTGAGGGGGAGACTCTTTATTTATAGTTAAGCTCCCCCAAAATAGACAGTATTGATCAAGTTACATAAACAGACGAGATCGAAGCATATCTACAATTAATGGATTTGCATAATCTTCTAAAATACAAAATCAATCTTACTAGATTACATATATTTTAAGACTACTTTCCCTATTTATTAAGGTAGCCTTAATTTTTTATAATTGTCTCATTGGGCCACCAAGGCTTCAAGTAAATGGGCTTTGTCACTTGTTCTCTGAATCAAACCAGTTTGAGTAGGTCAAATGAATCCTATTAAATATGTAAACCCCAATGAGATGCTTTTTGTGCTTTGGTTACGAGCTTCAAACTGTGACCTGTGACATTCTCCCCCACCTATTTTCGCAACGCTCTCGTTGCATCCTCAGAATAGAACTGGTTTGATTAGCCTTGAAACTTTTTTGATGCTTTGGCCCTTTCTCAACTAGTCTCACTATTAGGTAGTCTCACCCCTCGAAACATTTTCATCGACTTTCGCCGTCTCCTAACTCAAACCATTTCACTCATTGGTACATCTCATTTGCAAGAGCTCACCGCTCTTACTTGTCCCCATTTTGATTTGTCTTGATTAGGATCCCTTTAATCCACACGTATCAGCTTCAGAATACCCAAATTTAACATCGAGTTAGCCTTTAGTATTCCTGTTAACTTTGGTTTGTAGGCCCTTTGGCTTAATTAGTTCAGAACTCTAAAAGGGACCTTGTGTCGTTGCCAAGTCGACAAGTTAGAATGAAAAACATTATCAAAGAGTTTGAGACATACCTCACTCACTGCGTTTACTTGTCTCAACTGTCCAATTTGTATCACCACTTTACCCTAAAATTGTGATGCACAACCAACCTCTCTCATAGGTAGTAGCTTCAATGATAGCTCAACAGGTTTCATATTAATTTTCTGCTCCACTAGCATTCCCAAAGGGACTTCCTTAGAACTCTAATCTACCAAAGTTAATATTCCTCCCATGGGAAACATTCTCAACTAGCTGGATTGCTAACAATACCTTAGTCTCTCATATCTTGATTTACCAACACAATAGTTTGTGATATCAGATCATCAAATATATGAATGCAATCGGGAAAAGGAAAAGACATGTCTTAATCTTGTCAAGAAAGTTCAAGCCAAGAAAGAAATAGACATTAGGTCTAATGGTTAAAATGCTAGTTTCCCTTCTCGTTGATTCGAGTTCGAGCCACACTTTTCCCATTTTCATTTTTTTTCAATTCGACCAATTTTGCGTAAATTGCTCAAGTTACCCACTAGGGTTTCTAAACCCTAGGTATTTAAACCAACTTTTCCCAATAGAACTTGGATTTTGTTTTCTCTTCAATTCCGAATAGAATTTTCTCACCTCCCATTATTTTTTCCCTCTTTCTTTTCTTTCCTCTCCTTTACATCGTACCTTTCATATTTTTCTAGTAAATATTTTCTTTCTTGTGTCAAATCAACTTCGTTCTTGATTTCTTAGTGGTGTCATCAAATAACATTCTTAATATTTTCCAATAATTGGTAAGTAAATCTCAATCATGATTATTAATCTTAATTTTTTGTATAATTTCCATCCAACGTTAGTCTTGCAATTGATTAAAAGATCTCTTACAGTTCTTGCCAAAATTTTTCGTTAATCTTGTTAAATATTGATACCCAATGTTATTACGTGTGAATTTGTCATTGAAAGATCGGATTGAGGTGCGTCGGACCAAAATCAAGCTTAAGGAACGTCAATTGAACTCTTAGTGAAAGGTGTGTGTTCTTTTCCAAGCGAATCGGTGGTGATCATGTGTAGGATTAAGGCCACACAATCTCGTGTGGACGATACAATCTCCTACATGACAATGTGCCCTAGAAACCCTAAGCTAGTTCGTGAACCACACAGTCGTGTCTTGCTCGTAGTTTAATTATTGCATTTACCACACTGTCATATAACCCTTCCACATGGCTTGGCTACACAACCATGTGACCCCTATTTATTATTTTTTCCCAAAATTTTATGATATGTTCAGTTTAGTCCTTGTATATGTCTTGAATTATTTTTATAGTTTTTATTTGCTCAATTAAGTCCCTGATATTGTGCTATTATGGAATTTGTGATTTAATGATTAGAGTGTTTCGATCATATCGTATGAGAAGTGTATATTACATGCTACTGTCATTGTGAATAGATAAATTGTTAGTGTTAATATTGCCGCCACCTTATTAAATACCTATTAAAGCATGTTTACTACTAGTGTTGAACTGAATACACGTTAAGCATGTTAATTGTTAGTGATAAATCAAATACATGTTAAGCTTGATTACTGTTAGGGTTGATTTATTTTATTACAAAGCATGTCAGACCTCATTGCATGGGGTGAGATGATATGTATGGAGGAATAGTAGTAGTTCAATAATCTACAAATAGTGTGGTTTGTTTATGAACTAAGTGTTAGTTTTTATCTGCAAAAATGTTATGCATTCAGAACAAGTGGCAGTTTATCAGCAAATATGTGGTTCGATCACGAACCAAGAGACAATTTATATGTAAATGTTTTTATCTAAAAATATTGGTGGTTTACCTACAATTTTAATAAACCCAGTGGTAGCTTTTATCTACAATTATATTATGTATCCATAATAAGTAGCAGTTTACCTACAAATCAGCGATGGTTTATCCATAACTCGGAGCTAAAAGGTTGGATAAGTTTTAGGGAACTCATACTGTAGTGTGTAGCGATGAGGTAGGACCTTTTCTGATAAACTGACATTGCATTGCCATTCATAAGCATGTGCATATAAAATTGTGAATTCTAAAGTATTATAGTGATCTGCTATTTTGATAAACCGATTTTTTGAAATTATGAATTGCTATATGAATGTGTTTATTTTAAGAATTGTTATCTTAAATGCTACGTTTACCGTTCCACACTAATTATCTTGTGATTGGACGCACACTGAGCTTATTAAGCTCTCCCCATTATTTTCATATTTACAAATAACCCCCAAGTTAGAATGCGGACGCAACACTCTGAAGGCTATTTTTTATATAAAAGTATTTTAGACATAATTTTATATTCTTGTTATTTTTTATATAAAAATATTTGTTGAGTTCCTGATGTTTGCAATATTAATGTTAGTGATGCTATTGATTATGATCTTGATGTGGAGTTGAAGTTTCTAATTATGATAAATGTGTTAATTATGGATATGATGTTGGAAATAAATCGATTTTAATGGCTCAGGTAACCCACACATTTACGTATAGTCGATTTGAATATGTGTTCAATCTTGCTATTGAGATACATATATTTTTAATATTAATAGATCAAATATTGATTTAACTCTTATTTTTTTAGTTAATTTAACTTTTAATATTTTAAAAAGAGTTAAATTTAATTATTAATATTTCAAAAAAATTAAATTGTTGTTTTTTTCACGAAAATATCGAGTGAAACATTTGGTTTTTAAACATGACAATTTACATGGAAATCTAAGAGTACTTCATGATTTTTTTTTTAATTTTTATGAATTTTATTTTTTAAAATTTTAAAAAATTTTAAATTATTTGTTGACAATAAATAGTGTGAAGGTAGTATGAAGTATAAGTCCAATATCATGTCAACATCATTTAAAAAATTAATGTTATAATCAATATTTTAATTAAAAAAATAATTTGATTATTGACCAAATTTAATTAAAAAATTAATGATTAAATTATTAAAATTTATAAATATTAAGGATTAAATTTATTATTACTTCTTATAATTGTTTTAAGTACTTTAATGTGTCAATTAATTCTCATAAATATGGAACCTAACAAGTGACTCCAATGGAAAAGAGGATATTATTCATACTAAGGGTCCCGAGTTCGAGCGTCTGTGTGTGTAAAGTGTGTGTACGTTGTCAAAGGATTAAAAAAAGTATAAACAGATACTATCATGTTTATAAATATGACCCAGATTTGGGAAGATGAGTAGCATAACAAAATCAACTCTAGTGAGAGAAAATATGGAGTGTAAAGAGGAGAGCCAAGATTTCCGTCCCATTGCAATTTTCTCCCAAAACATATGGAGATACCAATTTCCTCTTTTTTCTTTGGCTGATGAGTTGGTAATCTTCCATTCTCTACTACATTTCTTTTGTCACCTTGTGCAAATCATTATGCTACTCTGTCTGAAACTCATCCTTTCAAGCTCTTTGGGCTATCTCATTGCCTTAAAAAGATGATCAGTTTCAAACAGATTAAATGACGTGTGCTTTCTTATTTAATTATGATGTAAAACTCTAATTTTACAAGCAGTCCCAGGTGTTTGATTCTTTCACCAAAGAAACAGCCCCTTTGAAAGAGAAAGTGAAGGACATGCTGATGGGTTCTACAGCGGATCCCGTTGAGAATGTTAAATTCATCGATACCCTGCTTCGCCTTGGTGTTTCCTATCACTTTGAGGACGATATCGTAAATCAATTGGAAACCATTTTCACTTTCCCACCACAATCTTTTTAGCGGAAATCACCATGACTTAAGTCTCGAGTTTTCAGACAACATGGTTTCAAAATGTCTTGCGGTAACCATAACACCATTGATAAATGAACTATCTATGGAATATCTAATATTTAATTTAGAACCCTCCTATCAATATGTGAATCAGATGTTTTCAACAAATTCAAGGACACTGATGGTCAGTTCAAAGGAACCTTGATCGACGATGTTAGGGGAATGCTAAGCCTGTATGAAGCCGCCTTTCTTAGAGTTCACGGGGAGGATATATTAGAGGAAGCCCTTGCTTTCACTACGGCACACTTGAAGTCATTGGAAAAGAAGTCGAATCCTCATATTGCGAAGCAAATAGCGAATGCCCTTGATCAGCCATTCAACAAATGCCCTCCAAGACTAGCCGCAAGAACCTATATCTCTTTCTATGAGGAGGACGACTCCAGAAATGAGACCCTTCTTAACTTTGCAAAGCTAGACTTCAATCGGGTACAAGTACTTCACAAACAAGAGATAAGCCAGATTGCAAGGTACGGAAGAAAGCATTTGGTATTACTTCGAGGACTGATTTTCTGATGATTTTTACATGCATGATTCTTATCTTTGCAGGTTTTGGGAAGATAATAAGTTTTCCTCAGAATTTTCTTATGCGAGGGAGAGATATGTGGAGGTCTACACATGGATTAATTCCCTATTTTATGAACCTCGCTATACACGGTGGAGAATAATTATTTCTAAGCTTTTGGTACTTATATCAGTTGTAGATGACACATTTGATGCATATGGGACACCTCAAGAGCTTCAACGCTTTGTAGATGCATTAAAGAGGTCATGAGATATATTCTTCTAATTTTTAACGTACCTTGCTTTGTCATCTCCTAAGTACTAGAGTTAATGTTCATGCATTTTTATAATTGTCAGGTGGGAGATTGGTGCTGTGGATGACTTGCAGGACTATACTAAACTTATCTGCAAGACAGTGCTAGTCATTTTTTATGAAATAGCTGAAGAGGCTAGGAAGATTGGAAGATCTTTTTGTTTCCCTTATGCAAAAGATGCTGTAATATTTATCATTAATATCTATCTCACATTTCCCTTATGATTCTTGTTCATGTTTTTAACTTCTTCTTTTTTAAATCCTGGTTGGCCGTATAATTTAGCTCATTGCACTGGTAAACGACTATCACGCTGAGACAAAATGGTATCATGATGGTTATGTACCAACATTTGAGGAGTATATGAGCGTTGCAATGAAGACATCCACTTTTGATGTATTGCTAACAATATCATTTATAGGAATGGGGAAAATGGCAGGTCGAGAAGCATTTGAATGGATGCAGAAGGATCCCAAAATTTTGAAGGCTTTAAATGTTATAGGTCGTCTCATGGATGACATAGTCTCACATAAGGTATGCACACCCAAGAAAAAAAAATCTTTCTAAAATTCTACTATTAATACCTAAAAAAAAATTTAACAATTAATTTGTTGTTTGCTTGCTCCTACTAAAGTTCGAGCAGATGAGAGAGCATTGTCCATCTAGTGTGGAATGCTACATGAAGCAACATGACCTTTCAGAGAAGCTTACGCTTAAAGAGTTTGAGAAAATACTGGAAGATGCATGGAAGGATATAAATGAAGAACGCATGAGACCAACAGCCATCCCGAGGGATCTGCTCGTACGACATTTGAACTTTGCCCGAGCATCATATTTGTTTTACAAGCATGGAGATGGATACACAAATCAATAATATGTGAAAGATGATATCCGTGCATTGTTCCTTGATCCAATACCCACTTAAAGACGATTGTTTTTCAGCTCCTTTGGTGCACCACCATGCTTACTTATAAGTGTTTAAACAACTGCATTTCTCCAAGCGTTTAGTATCAGATTTGGCCAAAAATAAAAAAGTTATGTTTGTATGCAATATAAGAGTGTGTTTAAATCGATCTTATTTTATTTAAGGTGTGCTATGTAAAATTTACCAAAAAAAAAGTGTTTAAATATATCTTATTTCTCCATGAATGATCATGTCCGTTCTTGACTCTTGAGTAAAATATCATGTATGATCTTAAGTATTGCTTAATCTTATTATGAAAACACTTTTATTCCTAAAACAGTGTTGGTGCCTATGCTGCGAAACTCGAATGCATATATTACTAACTTTAGGAACTAAAAATTACATTAACCTTTATAATAAAAAAATAAAAAGTAACGTTACAAGTTTTAGAAAATTCATTAAAAAAAATGAAAATCAAATATTAAAAATTACAAAAAAAAAAAATCAAAATATGATCAAATTAAAAAGCCATATAAATGCGAAGAAAATCAAGTCGAATAGAAAGGCCAGATTAGATCTGTGGTAAATCTGGAAACTCTAATGCCCTTGATCACCCATTCAACAAATGTCCTCCAAGACTAGCAGCAAGAACCTATATCTATGAGACCCTTCTTAAGTTTGCAAAGCTAGACTTTAATCGACTACAAGTACTTCATCAACAAGAGATAAGTGAAATCGCAAGGTTAACATAATTGAAAAACATTTCTTATCAATTTGAGGATTGATTTCCTGATGAGTTTTTGCTTGCATGTTAAGGGGATTTTTCTATTGCAGGTTTTGGGAGGACAGTAGGTTCTCTGAGCTTTCTTATGCAAGGGAGAGATATGCGGAGGCCTACACATTGAACAATTCCCTATTTTGGGAACCTCCATTTGCACAGGGACGAATATTACTTACCAAGATGATAGTATTTTGTATCAATTTTAGATGACACATTTGATGCATACGGGACACCTCAAGTGCTTCAATGTCTCATAGATGCATTCAAGAGGTCATAAGTTATATCCCAAATTCTAGAGTGAATGTTCACGCATTTTAATTCATCAACAATGAAACCAGCATAATTTCATAATTTTCAGACGTGAGTTTAGTGCTATTGATGAGTTGCAAGATTACACCAAAGTTATTTGCAAGACTCTGCTAGTTTTTTTTTTTTTCTTCTTTTTATGAAATAGCTGAGGAGGTTAGGAGGGAAGGAAGATCTTATAGTGTCCCTTATGCAAAAGATGCTGTAAGATCAACAGCACACATTTCCCTCATGGTTCTTGTATATTAACAGTTTATGAGTATCTGTTAATGTTTTAACTTGTTTTTTTTTTTTATTCTAATTGATCGTATAATTTGTACTACTAATGACCTTATAAAAAATTTAACAACTATTTTGATGGTTCCTCATTCTAATTGAAGTTCGAGCAGTATTGTCCATCTAGTGTGGAATGCTACATGAACCAACATGGCCTTTCTGAGAAGCTTACTCTTAAAGATTGAGAAAATCTTGGAGGATGCATGGAAAGATTTTAACTAAAGAATGCATGAGACCAACACCCGTCCCGAGAGATCTGCTCTTACGAGTTTCGAACTTTGCTGGAGCAACATATTTACTTTGTAAGCATGGAGCTGAAAACACACAACCAAAATATGTGAAGGACGATATCCGTGCACAGTTCCTTGATCCAATACCCATCTAAAGACTATCGATTTCAAGCTTTCTTGATGCTCCACCATACTTATTCAAGTGTGTTTAAACAACTGCTTTTGTCCAAGGGTTTGCATCAGATATGGCGAAAAATAAAAGTGGTTCTGTTTGTATGCAATACGAAAGTGTGTTCAAATCAAGCATATTTTATTTTCTTTTAAGCGAGCTAAATATGTAAAATGTACCAACTAGTGAATAATCCATGTATGATCATGTATGTTCTTGAATCTTGAGTAATATATCATGTATGATCTTTGCTAGTATCAGTAACAAATGTTTTTTTATTGCTTAATCTTATTATGGATCCGGTTATCGAACGCTTGCATATATGAATAAAAATCCTTTTCTCCTAAAATTTAAGTTAAATTCTGTTATCAGTCCTTATATTTTACGAGAGTTGTGAATTTAATACCTACACTCTAATTTGATTAATTTTAGACTTCGTACTTTTTGAATTGGTCAATTTCAGTCCTTGCAATTTTCAAATTTTGAAATTATAATCTTAACCCAAATAGTAGCAACTAAATTTGTTTGGTTAAATTTACTTACTAGTCTTGTACTACGCTTACAGCTGTGGATTCAAATTTTAAATCTCTATCCTTTTCAAGTTTTGAAATTCCAAATAGTAGCAACTAAATTTGTTTGGTTAAGTTTACTTACTAGTAGGGCTGAGCAAAACTTGATTCGATTCGAAAAAATCGAAAAAAAAAATTTGAATTTCGAGTTAAATAAATCGAGTTATTCGACTTAATCAAATTATTCGAGTCAGCAAAAATATTTTTTTGAATTTCTAGTTCGAATCGAGTTAAGTTTTCAAATTCGAATAACTCGAATAAACCGAATATAAAACTATAATATTTTACATTTTTACCTTAAATTCCAAACCTTTTTACTTTTCTCTCAAAATTTTTACTACTTCCCACTTTCCCCCCAAAACTTTTAGTTCCTTCCCATCCCACCTCTCATCTACTCCAAACCCATTTCCCCACAATTTTTTTTTATATTTTCCCTCTAAAATTTTACTCCCCCGTTTATTTTCCCTAAAAACCCTCAAAACTTTTTATTTTCCCCCGTAACATTTACTCTCTCTCACTTTCCCCCTAAAACTTTTACTCATTTCCCATCCAACCCCCCATCTATCCCAAACCCATTCCCCCCCTCCCATTTTTTTTTTGAATATTTTCCCTCAAAATTTTACTCCCCTAATTATTTTCCCTTAAAATTTTACCCCCCAAAACTCCCAAAACTTTTTATTTTCCCTCTAAACTTTTACTTCTCACCCTTTACCCCCAAATAAAAAATCAAAATCATCCAAAAAATTCCTAAACCTAAATAATAATAATTTTATTTATCTACTATTTATATTATCAAATTAAAATTCACATTTTGTAATATTTATATTATTGAATTGTTTAATAATATTGGATATTTATATTAAAATTAAATTATTAATGATGTCATAAAATATTCGTGTTAAAATTTTATGTTGGTATCAATTTTACATTTTATCTTTAAAATAACGTTTATTAAAAAAAATAACAATTTTACATTTGATATATTTTTCAATTTCAAAATACATAGTGACAAGAATTTGAATATAATTGAAGCAAGTAAATAAGCTAATTGTGTATAAAAGATTAATAGATAAATTATGAGGTGATGAAAGTTAATAACAATTGTCGAAACGTTTATTTTTCGGAAAACAAACAGTTCTCGAACAATATTTTTAAATTGAAAAATGGGAGTCGCCACCAATCTTTTATTCGGTGTGATTGAATCACCACAAAACGTTTAAAATCCATTTTGAAAAAAAATTTGGTCTTCGAAATCCAGAAAATGGGTTCGGGAGTCGGTTACATATGAGGAAGGATTAGCACCCTCACACGCCCAAAATTGGTACCATGTTGATTACTTTCGGGTCTTTGTTTGTTAAAACTTTGAAATCTCAAGCGAAGTTTAAAATACGAGGAATAAAACGTCTGTGTGTTTCGAATTTCATTAAGGTCGTGTTCAACACGTTAGGGCACGATATTTTTGAAATTTCGAAATCGAAGAACATTTTGAAAGGATTTAAAAGAGGATATTCGATCGCGTGAATTATACAAAAAAATCACACTCAACACGTTAGGACATGATTTTTCGAGATTTTCACACGAAAGGAATATTGCCTCGCTTTTGTTTAAAATTGTTTGTATATTTTTTGAGAACTTGAAATTTCGAATTAAGTTTAAAATACGATCCTCGAACACAGCTTATTTCATATGATTTTCGAAAATTAGATTTGAAGAAAAAAATGCTCATTTGTTTCGACTTTGGCGGAGAATTAAAGTCGTGACCAACACGTTAGGGCATGACGTTCTCGAAATTAAAAAGCATTTGAAAAGTTTGAAAGAGGATATTCGATTCGTGTAGATTATACGAAAAATCACACCCAGCACGTTAGGGATTGATTTTCCGAGATTTCCACACAAAAAGGACATTGCCTTGGTTTTAAAGGTTTATTTGTATGTAAAATAATTTTGAAAAACGAATATGTAAATTAAATATGAATGGACAGTTAATAATGACGATTAAATAACACAAAACAAAATAATTAAACAGGTAAATGAATACACAAAATTTAAATATAAAATTAATAGAATACAAAATACGGAAGAATAATAATTAAATTCTATGTATGAACATTAAAGAAAAAGAAAAGCAAAATAAATGGGGGGGCAAAAACGGAGTTTCGAAGAGTTTGGGAAGAAAATGAAATTTTCGAGGAATTTGGGGATCAAAATCGAAATTTCTAGAAAATTTGGGATTAAAATCAAACTTGTAGAAAATTTGAGGTCGAAAATGTGACTTTTGGAAATTTGAGGGCAAAATGGTAATTTTTGAATGCTCAGGGGCCAAATGGTAATTTTTGGATGTTCTGTGGTAAAATGGTAATTTTGGAAAAGTTTAGGGTCAAAATGGTAATTTTGGATCTTTAAGGGCAAAATGATAATTTTTAGGTGTTTGGGGCCAAAATGTAATTTTTGAGAAGTTTAGGGGTCAAATGTAATTTTTGGAAAATTTTAAGGTCAAAATGTAAATTTTAAGAAGTTTAGGGGTCAAAATGTAATTTTTGAGAAGTTTAGGAATCAAAATATAATTTTTGAGAAGTTTAGGAGTCAAAATAATATTTTTAAAAAAAATAAGGGCCTTTTGTGGAATAAACCCAAAAATGCCACGTGGCATCTTCTAAGAACTCCAAAAGTCAAAGGACTAAAGTGAAAATTATTTAAAATTTTTGGGCACATTTAAAAATAAATCAAAATTTGAATTGAGGATGAAATTGAAACAAAAATAAAAAGAGGAAGGACCAATTGCATAAATAAACCAAAAAAGGACACGTGGTAATTTCTAAACTCCAAAAGTCAAAGGACTAAATTGAAAATTAAATAAAATTAATGGGAAAATTTAAAATTAATTAAAAATATAAAAGGACCTGATTGAAAATTTTAAAAAGTAGAAGGATCGAACGAGTAAATAACCCATTTAATGAAAACGCACGGAGGTCGGGTTGGGTAAATAACCCATGTTTGGCTATGGAGTTCGTGATCGTCTACCGTTACCCCACCGCCTCCGATCATCTCCGTCTCACGCGCCACCGTCCCCCACCGTATATGGTGGCTCAAGGTTAAAAAAAACTCACATTTTTCGTATCCCTTTTTATTTAAAACAGATCTGGGTTTAAATCCGTTGAGATTGGACCTAGATCTCTAAAAAAAATTATTTTTGTTTTCCCTTTTAAAAAAAAAAAACCCTTTTATAAAACTTGTTTTAATCTTTAGTTATTTGAATCTGCTTGTATTTGTTTTAAAAATAAATCCAGATCTGTTTAGATCTTATAAAATCTTTGAAAGAAAAAGAACAGGTTTTGAAAGTACGTTTTTATATTTTCCTTCCTTTAAAAATCTATTTTCATTATTTTGAATATGTTATTTATTTTAAGAAAAATCTTGTAACCTTTTTCTTGTTTTTTTTTTTTGCATGTTTCGATCGTTGATGACCTTTCACGAGCAGGAGGCGTTCGCAAGTCTCCTCGGCCCCCGCTTGCGGTGGCGACGACGTCGAAGGAGGTAAAAAAACAAACCGTTCGATTTTTTATTTTTATTAATATTATATATTTATTATTTAAAACGTTTTGAAATAAATGACCAATAAATGTCAATAATAAATAATAAATTAATATATACTTAAATAAAAATTGATTGTAAATTCGAAATATAAATGCACAATAAATGAGTATGTATTGTAAATATATACCTTGAGGATACTGCTAGATTGCTTGAATATGTTTTTTTTTTTTTTTTTGTGTTTATTGCTTTCTAAAAATCGAAAGGGAACCCCTTTTACAATCTGTTTACATGGCTTTGTAGTCTTATGTTACAATGCACTTGGTTGGTTCCTGTCTTTTCTGTCTTCTCTTTGTTTTGCAGGTCCGATCAAGGGGTGAAAGTGCTAGTGGCAAAGGCAAATGGAGCAAGTTGCTGCTGACGTGACATGTTCTGAATGGTGAGAGCAAGCGGCGGCTGGTACAATTTGTTTAGGCTTTGACTTTAGGTTTTGGGTGTATTAGGTCATTTGGGCTTGATTTGGTTTGTGATTTGGTATTGGGTAGGTTTAGGTACTTGGCTTGTTCGTAATTGGACTTTTTGGGGTATTTGGACTCAAACATTTGTATTTTGGACATTTAAATTTAAAATAAATTTAGATTTAAAAATTTAAAATAAATTTAGATTTAAAAATTTATTTGTTTGGTTTTTGGTTTTGAGTTGACCCCGGACAATTGGGCTCCAATAACAATTTTGATTACGATAAACAACTTTAATTACGATGGGTGACAGTGGTTACAATGACCCAAAGTTTTTTAAAAAAAATTTAACTTGAACAAATATATATTCGATTCGAATTCCATCACACTCGACTCAATTCGAGAAAATTTCAAATCAAGTTAGGGTGATAAAATAAGATTCGTCAACTCGATTAACTCGAATTTTTTTCATTCGATTCGATCGAACGCTTACACCTACTTACTAATCTTGTACTATGCATACAGTTGTAGATTTAGAGCATAGTTTATAATTAGATAATTCTAAATTCCTATATTTTTTCAGGTTTTGAAATTTTAATGTTGACACAAATAATAATGATTAACCCATTAACTGAACTTTTAATGAATAGTATGTGAAAAAAAGAGAGTAAATTAACATGATATTATATATATACTTGTGAAAATAACAAAATTTAATAAATTTAATAGTTATTATTTGATGAAGACTAACATTTTAAAATTAAAAAAATTAAAAATTAAAAATGGCTAATATTAAAGTATAAGGGCTAAATCTACATCTCTCATAAACTACAATGATTAATATCAGAATTTAACAGTAAATTTGTTATGTTAGCCGATAATTTTTTTTTCCTTCTAATCAAGCCGCCAGTCCTTTTCACGTCCCTCTTCAGCCAATAAACGTAGAGACTCAATTTTAACAACTACCTGAACATTGGCCGAAGAAACAAAATAATAAATAAATAAGGGAGTAAATGTTTTCTAACATAAAATTTTAAATATATTAATAATTTCTTTGATAAGTTAAATGTCACACAATTCACGAGTTATCTGAATACAAATTCAAATGAGAAATTATATAAAAAAAAATCTTTTAAAAAGAGACCAAAGGAGTAAATGTTAAAAGAGTAATATTGCTACTTTCTTGTTTTATACCAAAAAAAAAAACTGTTCAAAATTTGTTTATAGTAATTAAACTACTCATAATTTATACTTTCTATTTTCCATTTTCAATAGGGTGAGTAAAATCTATTTCGATTTGAAAAATTCGATACAAATTTTAAATTTTTAAATCAAATAGTTCGAATTATTCGGATCAACTCAAATAATAAAATCAAAATTTTCGGTTTAACTCGAATATGAATTACACAATTCGAATTATCCGAAAATCCGGATAAGAAAAAATAAAACTACATTCTTTTGATAAATGCTTACATTTAAAAGTCAAAATCATTAAGTTAAAAGGTAAAATTATAACATTTTGATAATTGTTTACGCATCAACTTTACTTATGTAGTTAAATAATTTTGTACTTCGTCTACTAGTTAAAAAATCAATCCATGTAAATGCAATTTGAGTATAAATAATAGGATTTGTTAACTCGACTCGAATTGAAATTTTTTTTACTCGATTCAAAAAAATTTTAATTTAAGTTTAATTACTAAAATAAGATTCGTCAACTTGATTAATTTGAAACTTTTTTACTCGATTCGACTCGATCGAATGACCCATAATTTTTAATTTCTCACTCACATTGTTATAAATATTTTAATCTTTTAGAAAATGTTTATCTATCATTATTAATTTCCCTCAATTTTTTTTTATTATTTTCATCGTATAATCTAATTTTTTCATCATTCTTAACTCACATTTAATGTTTTTATCCTTTCCATGTCCCCTAATTAATTTATTTTATAGCTAATTATCGCCTGGCCCCAAATGTCAAATTTACTGACAATAATCTTATTACAATAGATAAAGATAATAGACTGTATAATGAAATTAAAATATATCAATAATGAAGTTCTGATTAGTTAATAAATTTAAGATTTTTTTAATGTAATTTATCGTTTAAATTGTATTATAAGATTTTTTTTAATTTTTAAATAATATATTTTATTTTGAATATTTAAAATTACCTACGAAGTTTAACTATCTTTTGGTATCTCTATTGGATTTGGCACTTAAATGTAGTATATTCGTTTGTATATTTATATTTTTTCAAAAAAATAATTTAATAAAATTATTCATGAATTATATTAATATTTTTTGTATATTATTTTCAATGGTTTTCGCACGTAAAATAAAATGAAAGCAAATATTAGCTCATGAAGTATCTAACGTTTAATTAATACTAAGTGGTATTACGTTATTGGATCGTAATACAAAAAGATAATTTATATTGTTAGATAAACATAAACATGTTTTTTTGTCTAATCAGAATTTATTAAATCGATTGGAAGATTAGTATATCGTTTATCAAATTCAATTAAAAAAAATATTTTATTTTAAGTATCGAAACGAATGACTCTCAAAAAATAAATATATAAATATGACTGATTTAATTGATAACACATTGGAAAAAAATCCAAGTAATATAAATACTGAATCATTTTATCATTTTAATAAGAGATGATGTGTCTTTTAATACTTAAAAATGATAGTATTGAGATTATTTTTTTATAGTCCATTCATAGCAGCCCTTACGTCTGTCTATCGTCGGCGGCTCACACAATTTCGATTTCGACAAAGATTTTCATACTTGCTTGAATTTAATTTAAATAATAAAATATTTTTAAAGTTAATTTTAAACAATAAAATGGACCAACATGTCAAGTTGGGGTCCAAGCAAGCCTAAGCTTAATCATTTTTTGAAACTGAGTCACAGTCTTGCCTAATCCTAGGACAGCTCTAGCTACACTGTTGATAATATTATATTATTAGCTTAAATTAGTCTTCTTCTTTCAACCTCCTAAATTGTAGTATTTAAATTTAAGCAAAGAAATTTTTTTTGTTAAATAAATTTAAAATTAAGAATGTTGTTTATCTTACTTGTTCTCTTATTGAAATCATATAAATTTAAGTTAAATTCTGCTGTCAATCTTTGTATATTGTGAAAGTTATGGATTTAGTATTTGTACGCTTATTTGATTAATTTTATTTTTTATATTTTTTGAATTGGTCAATTTTAGTTCTTTCAATTTTTAAATTTTAAAATTATAATCCTGACCTAAACAACAGTAATTAAAGCTATTTGGTTAAATTTACTTACTAAGTCTTGTATTATACATACAATTGTAGATTTAGTCCATAATTTTTAATTTAATGACTTTAATAGTTATTGTTTGGTGAGAACTGAAATTTTAAAATTTAAAAAATAAAAAAACTAAAAATAACTATATTAAAATATAAGGACTAAATCTACATATTTCATAAAGTACAATGACCAATAGCAGAATTTAACTGTAAATTTATGTTAGCCGCCGTTTTTTTTTCTTTTAATCAAGCCGCCAGTCCTTTTTCACGTACCCCCTCAACTAATGAACGTAGGGACTCAATTTTAACAATTACCAGAATATTGGCCGAAGAAACCAAAAAAGAAAATGAGAGTGCAGTGTAAACCAAAATTTACTAAATTTGTAGCCACAGGTAATTTTTCTAATTGCTTTCAGTGTAAAGGATTAATCAAGTGTGAATTTAATTGACAATTTTAAAAAAATAAGGGAGTAAATGACATTTAACATAAAATTTTAAATATATGTTAATATTTTTTTAAATAAGGGAGTAAAAAGAATATTTCTTTAGAAAAGAGATGAAAGGAATAAATGTTATCTAACTTAAATTTCAAAATATTTTATTAATAACATTCAAAACTTATGAAGTAATAATTTGGAAGGTACATGGGTGATAATAGATGAGTCCATTAGGGGTTTTTTATTAATTTAATATAAAAAAATTATTTATTTATCAAAATAATATCTTCACCCCATTAATTACTAAAATGTTATGTTTTATGGGGTGAAAGAGATTAAAATGACGACACCAAAGGTATTTTCTAACACAATTTTTTTATTTTTTAAT
Organism: Kokia cookei; assembly: GCA_039519145.1. Taxonomy (NCBI): domain Eukaryota; kingdom Viridiplantae; phylum Streptophyta; class Magnoliopsida; order Malvales; family Malvaceae; genus Kokia; species Kokia cookei. Next base: position 29,336,327 of record CM076905.1, read on the forward strand.
TATATTTATACAAATAAAATATTGGTGGAGGGTTTGAAGATAAATTATATGTAACAAAATACACGAAAAAAATATCTGGCACTGGATAGAAGAACACAGAATGGAGGCACCAAAAGAGGGAGATTGAATGATAGTATCAATGAGTGTTTTTGCCACGTGTCAATCTCCCATGTGCTTGTACGTGTGGGGGGCCGTAGGAGGTAAATTTATGTTGAGGGTTGGGAGAAAATTAATATAGGGTAAAAATTTTGATTATAAAATAAGATAAGGGGGGATCAACGACAAAGAGAGGAAAGAAATAAAGAAAGAAAGAAAAAAAAAAAGAAGAAAGAGAGGAAAGAAAGTAGAAAAGATAATTTTATTTAATTTTAAAAATTATTTTATTTTGTGTGTTTATTTTTAAATTTATTTTTTAAATTATTTAATTTGTTAGCTAGTTGTAGTAATTATTTAGTTTTTAATTTTATTGTTTAATGTGATTGATTTGTTATTATAATTTTATTTGTTTAGTAGATTAATTAAAAGAAAAAAAAGTTAAAAGAAAGGTAAATGTAAATATTTTATTGGTCATTTAAAGTTATATTTTGTTTAGTGATTATTATTTTAAGTTATTTGTTTTGTTTAATTTAATTTTTATTTGATTTGTTATTTAAATTTTTTATTTAGTTGAGTAAATTAAGAGAACTAAAAGAAAGGTAAGTTTGGTTATTTTTAATTTTATTTTATTTAATTTTATTTTATTTTGTTAGTAGTAACTAGTAAGTAAGTAATAAATATAAGTTAATTTAAAAATTAAATATCAAAATGGGTTATTTATCAAAATGGTACAAAATAAATATTTATATACTAAATTGGTATCTCCACCACATTTTCGTAATTAATGGGGTGGAGATACCATTTTTGTATATAAATATTTATTTTGTAACATTTTGGTAAATAATCCATTTTGATATATAATTATTATTTTTGTATTATATTGATAAAAAATCATAAAAATCGTAAAACTTAATTACTATTAATTAATATTGGTTAATCGAATTAAAAAGTGTTTCTTCAAGTATTGGAATGACAATTAAATCATTATAAATTATAATGGACGGTGGATGAGTGGTTTTAATTGTTTAGGTTAAAAGATTTTAATTAAAATAATATTTAAAAAATTAAAACATAAAATAAGAAAAGAAAACAATATCATCTTTTTAATTTCTTCTCTCCCACCGTATAATCCACCATGGAAGAAAATTTTGAAAGCTTCAAACACAATTAACATTCGGCCTTTTACATAGTATGGAATCTAAACTCGTTTTTAAAATTTTTTATAAAATTTTATTTTTTATGATTTTAATGAAAATATAAAAAACTTAATGTATAAAACTAAATTCTAAATTTTCAAAGAGTAAACAAACTCCAACGTATTTAAACCAAAAGGTATAATAATAATAATAATCATAATAATAACCATAATCATAATCATAATCATAATCAAAATCAAAGATCTAATTTTAAAAACTTAAAAAAACATCCTAGAATGTAATATGTTAATAATATTAACTAGAAAAATAAATAATTTATAATGGTTTAATTGTCATTCTCGTATTTAATTTTATGATCTGTATTTAATTTTATTTTGGTAAATAAATAATTTTTTATATTATTTTAGTAAAAAATTCTAACAAAAAAAAATTACCCTACATTAATTTCCCCCAAACCTCATAAATTTGATTCCCAAAGCCCCCCCCCCCCACACACGGTCACATGGGGGATTAACACGTGACGAAAACATCTTTTGATGCCGCCATTCAATCTCCCTCCTTTGGTGTCGTCATTCTGTATTTCACCACCTAGTGTCAGTTATTTTTTCTTCGTGTGTTTTGTAAGTATAATTTACCCCTTGGTGCCACCATTTTCAAACCATCCACTAATATTTTATTATTTTTTACTATATAAATATAATTAAAAAAATTGTGTCAGAAAATATCCTTGGTGTCGCCATTTTAGTCTCCTCCAGCCCATAAAACAAACCATTTTGGTAATTAATAGGATGGGGATTATTTTGGTAAATAAATATTTTTTTTATATTAAATTAGTAAAAAACCCGTCCATTAGTGTCATTGCTTGCAGCTCAGTACGACACATTCAAGATTTGTTATCGTTGCAATGGGAAATGTCGATGCTGATGTTGATTGTGAAAGCAACATGGTTGTAGACTTTTGTGATCAAGGTGTTTTGCAAGAAGAGCACTGCCCTATAGCAATTTGACAATTTGATATTGGGCGATATTAGCTTGTAGTAAATGTTGCTACTTTTTTGTTTCGTACCAAAAAAATCGATGTTAAAAATCTATAGTTATTTTTTAAAAGGAAAATTCATTAATTCATTCAATTGATTAGATAATACAATTCAAAGAGAGAAAAAAATAACAAATACTCCTTATAGTTGATAAAGGACAAGCTCCATCAACACAACAAAGGTTTCAACCTCAGTATTAATAGAACATTATGACATGTTGACAATTGACTCTGTCAAAACTCAAGTACAACATACCTAGAGAGATTGTAAACACTTAATATAATAATAAAATCAACCCCATATAGTATAAAGCAACGTGCATAAATCGATAAAAAACCGAGCATCCACCAAATTAGAAAGGACAACAACAAAACTAAACCTAAAATCACTCGCAAAAGCAAAACTACATGCATAAGCAAGATTAAAAAACATAAAAAAACGTTCTGGAGGAGAAATCGATACTTGAGGGGAAATTATCAATACCTGTATTGAAGTACCAATAATCTTCAACAGATGGGTTTTTAATTCAAGAAACAATAAGCTAATTTGGTATCAATTTTCCAAATAGTATCGATACCTCTTGTGAAACTATCGGTACCTCCTTTAAAATTATCGATATCTACGTAATAGTTTTGGAAAAAAATTATGATAAATGGTCCCTATGCATGATTAATGAATATTTGATGTTAATTCGATGTATGATAGCATGTTATATCGTTAATTTGAGTATGTATGACTTATAATATGTTTGAATGCTTGTAAAAAAGTAAGAACATTATTGTAAAATAAGAAAAGAAAAAGGGTTGCATGTGTATTAATATGCCAAATATTAGATGAACATGATGCGGGATGGTGGTGTGTCATCCTAGTATTCGAGCTCAATAATTGGGTTGGGTATAAGGTGTTACATTTGGTGGTATCAGAGTCTTTCAATAACACTCAGACCTAGGTGATTGTTGTGTGTAATGGAGTTTGAAAACCCACGTGATTAAATTAATTTGATTTGTTGAAATGCATGAGTTATCTCTTGTTAAATTGTTGATATATGTTTTATTGTTATGCATGTGGGTGATAGTACTAGAAAGAACATATGTTTTCTCCTTACTTATTGGTTAACTTGTCCCCATTTAGTTATCTTTAGCACATATTTTAGCATTTTTAGTTCAGTAAATTGCATTTTATAACTCAATGGACCTTAGCCTATTTATCCTTAATTTTGTCATGTTTTGGTACTGATGTCACTGCATGAGTACTTCTAGATTGGTCCCAAGATCGTCGTCGCACCCGGGCTGTCAAAAAAGCTTCCAAATACGGATAAGAACAAAAATGTGTGAGCTGTCCAGTTTGATATAACTAACTGGTACGGACAGAGGCAAAATAATTCTTATGAAAGGACACCTGTACAATTTGGAAGAATATAAA